>VZRE01010775.1:304150-394221 GCA_013396775.1 Cephalopterus ornatus
CCCCGCAGCCCGACCCGTCCCGTCCCGGGGCGCGGACGGGCCCCGATGTGTCCGGATGGGCCCCGATGTATCCGGATGGTCGCGGGCCCGGGCCCGCCCTCACCGGAGCCGCTTCGCCACCGCCGCCGCCGGGCCGGAAGAGACGGGGCAGCGCGGGGGCTGCCGGGAAACGGCTTCGCGCCGGAACCCCGCGCACGGTGGTTCCGCCCGGCGGTGGTTCCGCCCCGCAGCCTCCCCGTCCGTCACCGCCGCTCCCTGTCCACGCCGCACCGGGACGCCCCGCTCCCTGTCCACCCCGCACCGGGACGCCCCGCTCCCTGTCCACCCCGCACCGGGACGCCCCGCAACACTCAGCGATGTGGCGGACCCCAGCCCCTGGAGACACTGCTCCCCTTGAACAGCACGGGCCGCAACAACACGGTGCCCCCACCAAGACGTCCGCCGCCATGGCCGCTGCCCGCCGGGGGAGGGCGGTGGGCGCCGAGCTCCCTGCGCGCTGTGGCGGGGCCGGACTGCGGGGTATGCTCTCGCTCCGCCGGGCTCGGGCGGTGCGGACACGCGCGGGCAGTGTTCCTCACGCCGGGGTCACTGAACGCCGCTCATCTTTATCTGTGTTTGCTTTCAAACACCTCGAGCGTCCGGCTCTGGGCCCCCCGGTTTCGGAAGGACGTTGAGGGGCTGGAGCGGGTCCAAAGAAGGGCCGTGAGGCTGGTGAAGGGTCTGGAGCACAGGCGCTTTGAGGAGCGGCTTGAGGGAGCTGGGAGTGTTTATCCGGGAGAGGTGGGGGCTCGGGAGACCTCCTCCCTCTCTACAACCCCCCCGACAGGCCTTTGTGTTGTACCCGTGTATCAGCTGCAGCATTCCCAGCCAGGATTGCTGTGCTTTCAAATGGTAACCTCCAAAAAACGAGCAGAAAAGGCCAAGGCTCTTATGCACTGTGCTAGAGTGGGAAAATAATGCAGCATTTTTTATGGCATTGCCTTGATTTTACAATGAGAGGCACGGGCGAATTGTCTAAAGTAACCCAAAGTGGAAAAGATAGCCCAGAGACCAAAAGCCCCAGGACCGGTACATGGGAGAGAGACCTGGACAGTTTTTTTCAGTGATTCACTGGTTGCTTGCAGAGCAATTGCTTCTCTGCCTCAAGTTCAGATACCTGTGAACAAGTTCTTTCTATTACAAAAATACAGAAAAACAGGTGAAGAATAGCAATATTCTTTTACTGGCATTTTGCAGCTGGAGTACAAAAGTGTGCTCGAAGTCCTCCTTGATAGGCGAACTTCTGACTTTCTAAACCCTGTTGTTTTTTTAAATTCCTTCCACTGTAGTGAGCTGCAGTCTTTAAACTACTAGTAGGTCTCTGTGGCCGGCTAATTGCAGCCAACAGACGAGGGAAATCCTGACTTTCCTGCTAATGCAAAGAGCTGAGCTCAGTGGAAGGCAGAACTGAGTCCCAGAGGTGTGTTTGCCCCCACTGCATTGCAGAAGGCAGAGAGAAACAGGCCGCCGGGTGCCCTTATGTTGGCCATTAGATTATGAAAACTCTTGGTCTTTTCCACTCATTTCTGAGCCTTCCTTCATAGGAAGAAACAAAAGGGTTTTATTTTATGGTTTCATCTACCTTTTCCAAATTCTTTCAGTATCCTGCTGCAATTGTTGCCGTTGGAGCTCCCTGGGAGCCTTTCCCAGCTGCTGGTGGGACCACATGGGATGAGCAGTCAGACAGGTGGGGATTAGAGAAGCTGTGCTTAATGCCCAGGTGAAATACAAGACCTGTAAGACGAATTATTGAAATAAAACTGTGGAAGAGTGTTCACTTTATGGGGCTGAGTGTAATATATTCAGGGTTGTTTATAAATCACTGCAAACCAATGCAGAATATCAAGTAAAAAGGATGATCCGAGGCAGGATCAAGACCTGTGTGCACCGCTGGGTGATCAAACCTCCTTGAATTTGTGCTCTGATGAGCTGCCACATCTCTAATTATGGCACTACTGGGAACGATTGGCCAGTTCAAAACCTGTAATCATACTTTTAGTTATTGCAGACTTAATTAGCGCATGTTACCCCAAGTGTCCTCCATTAAAGGAGCTGTGCTCATTAAATAGGATTGTAATTACTCCAGCAGCAAAACAATTATGAAAAAAATCATAGGTTAACATAAAAATCTCGCAGTGCCTTTGAGGACTGTGTTATCTCAGTCGCTGTCCTTGCATCACACACGTTTATGCCAAGGCATCTCTGTTGGGTTTGTCACAGTTTTCATGCTGACACCACATCTCAGCACTCCCCTAACCTTTCTTCCTCCCTCCCCGTGAGCTGACATTAGTCTTGGGCTGATGAATTACCACAGCTGTCCCCATTTAGTGATGCCAGGGACTCAGAGAGCTCAGTGCGCAGGCCAAGCACTCCGCAGATATAAACCAGGAAAACACCACTAATTTCTGGGGGACTGCTGCGATCCTCCCCAAAAGGGGTATGGACTGGTGTTGACACCTGATGCAATATTATGTAGGTGTTCTGATACATTTAAGGAAGATGTCACATGTGAGAAACTTCTCCCAAGACGTGAACAAAGCAAGGGGTGCCTGGGGTGCCTCCCCTGGGCACTGCTTGCTCACGGGCCAGTGATGGCTAGGGGCAAGATGGGGAAGCCGCTCAGGAGGCCTTTCGCAGCAGCTGGCAGCACGAGTGTCCTGCTGCTGACCCTCTGGAACTGGGAAACAGATGTGGGACCCCACACTCCCCCCTTGCTCAGTATCTCAGTTCACCCAGTGCAGCACCAGCCCTGCCTGGCCAAGTGTGATGGAAAACTGCTGTATCTGCAGTTACAGAAACTGCCTTGGTTGGTGATGATTCCAAAGAACATCTCCTTGTTATGTGGGAAGATAAGGCTGCCCCCAGCTCTGCACGGTGCTCTCTGAAACAGGGGTACTTGCAGGGCTGTCCGTGGTCCAGCGTGGTGCCAGTACCAGAGCTGAGCCAGGATAAGTTTTACAAGTAGGGCTCGAAGGGAGATTGAGGCCAGTCATTTCCCAAGACATTAAGAAATTTCCTCCCCATTTCCCCAGGAAGAAGACAAGGAAAGGCTATGTTCGTGCTGGACACAGCGTAGCAGCGTAGCTCTGCAGTGCCCCAGTACACAGGCAGCCTCTGCTATTTAGTGTCTTCCACGCCAGACAAAATCAGTGATAGTTTCAGGTGTTGCTGACTTTGCTTGGCACAGACTGTGGGACATCCTTAAAAGCTATTCCCCTGGGGAGAGGTATCAAGCAATGGGGGGAGCGCAGTGATGCTTTTGGCCATCCCAGCTGGCTCACTGGGAATGTGCCCACTCCCAGCCCGGGCTGCTCCCAGGGCAAGCTCAGGCACTTGCCACCCATCACTCTTCCTGCCTCGCTCCCTGGAGACACCATCGAGGTGGAGCTGCTGTGTGCAGGGTTGTGCCTCGTCAGGGAGAGCATCCTGTGGGATATGGCCACCTCTGTCACCCTCCTTTGCCCCAGCAGGCAGAGGCAGGACTGGGCTGTCTGGCAGGTCCCCAAGAGGTCCCTGCACTGGCAGGCTGCGATGGCTTTGGGGCAGTTTGGGGGCTGTTCCCAGCTTGTGGGCAAACAGGGCTTGGGTGTGCTGCAAGCCTGGGCTGTGATGGAGGGGAGTGAAGGTGATGGACAGTCCTCAGGGACAAATGGACCAGTACATCTCCAGAGAAGCCAGGAACAACAGGACGTGGAGGCACTAGAGGGAGCCTGAGCATAACAGATCCCGCTTCTGGCTCAAAGTGAGAGGACTAGTCCCAGTCATGGAGAAGGGATATCTCCAGGGAATAACAGTAAGTTTCACACAGCAGTTTCCCCCTTGACCTGGCATCCTACCTGGCTGTGCCTTTTTTTGCCCTGGCAGCTGTTATAATTTCCTTGGAGACATGAAGAAATACTTTTCACTTATAGAAAGTGACAGGGAGACAATCTGGCTCTGTGCATTTGCAATAGGAGGTGAGAAAAAACAGTGGCAACTGGTGGCAACCATCAGACTGGAGGGTTCAAGAGAGCAGGAGTTCTTGCAAGGCAAAGGGGAGCAGAAGTGCTGATCCACAGCCACAGGTATCCCTGTGGAATGGGGAGCCGGCATGGCACAGCCCTGCATGTGCTCCTGGACTGATGGCAGGGACATGGGAACAAGTAGCTGAGGCTTGTGTCCCCCACTGGTGCACCAGTTACAAGAGCTGAGGCACTAGAAGAGACTGGAGACCTGCAATCTTTTATTTCCCCATCAGTATTTTCATTGCGTTGGCTTTGGACAAGGAACAGAACCACTGGCTCATGTTCCATGTCTGGATCTCCTCCTGTCACTACTGTCACCAAGGATCAGCACAACAAGCAAGTCTCTGGCTTAGCTGCAGACGGGCATCAGCACCAGGAAGGGGCAGGGACTGGGCAACAAACACTCTGCACTGGTGTGGGAGTCTCCACAGTGGGGAGATGGATGTGTCTGTTCCAAATACATCTGCAAAATGCATCTTCTTTTACAATGTTTGCACTAGGCCAAAAGTTGCTTTCAGCAGAGTAATCAAGCTTAGCTCAGTAGAAATCAGAGGAGCAACCACAAGAGGTGGGTGAGCAGCGACCAGAAACAAATGCTCCATCACTACTGGCTGCCCTTGGAGACTTTCCTTCCCCCTCAGAGCCCATCCCTCAGGTCACCCCAGATATTCCACACATTGTCCACCAGGATATTCCTGTAAAGAGCTTCCTACCATGAAGGCAGGAGGAAAAATCAGGAAGCAGCCTGAAATGTGGCCCTGACCTTTCTCTCCAGGCCTGCCACCTCCTCCCACTCTCCCAAGATCTGGCACTACTAACAGCTGGTTTCCTCTTGTTATTTTTCCACCTCCACTCCTTCCTCCAGAGGGGAGGCCGTGCTGGTGGCCCACGTACCGGTGACTCACAGGCTGGGACCTGCGAGGAGCCAGCTCAGCCTGGCCAAACTTAGTAACATCTCATTTTCCATTGCCTACATCCTGGATGATGCTGCTGGCTGGGTTCATCACTGGAGGCCTTCTCCAGCTACCTGCGGGGTTTGGGAGGACCCGCAGTAGTTGGGCTGAGATGAAGCAGCCCTTGATGCAGATAAATTCCATCTTGGTGAGTGTTTCTCCAGCTTGCTTATAGCTGAAACCCATAAGATGTTCTGGACATCAAAGAGGACGTTTCAGGCTTGAGAAATGTATAAATAAAGACATATATACGACTGAATGGTAGTTCCATTTTCCAAGAAGCATTTGAGTGATCTGAGGGGAGCTTGGGGGTTTAAAACTGATTCCCCATCTGTGTCAGTCAGCCTGGTCCATCTGGCTGGATGTCCCCAAATCAACAAATGACAACTGCAATCACAAAACCGAGCCCGGGGCACCTGCAAGGTGGGGAAGGATGGTCTGCAAAGATGGAGGTGCTGCTGTGGTTGGAAGCTGGGAGTGGAAAATAGTTGGATGACAAGCAGGCTGACTGCAGATGAGCAGGCAGAGCATGGAGACATGGCTCCTGGGCAGCTGCAAGCCCACTGAGCAGAACCCTGTGGCTCCTGGCAGGGCTGCGTGGAGGGGATAACGCCAGTAAGGGAGCAGCCGTGTGCACTCAGCCCACGCTTCTTGCTTTAATGGGATTTTCCAGAACACTTTTTGCCCCAGTAATGGAAAAGGAAGCTCGCCTGCTGCTTCTGAAGGCTGGGGTGAACGTGTGCAGCCGACGTGACACCTGCTCAACCGCGCTTCCCGAGAGCCCGGCTGTTGGGAAGGAGGGAGCGGATCCGCAGGCACAGCGTGTACGGAGCAGCTGATCGCTGCGGGGAGGAGGCACACGGAGGCGGCTGGGAGAAACGGAGAGGGCTGACCTAAATAGATGCTGAGCTAATTTATTCATTTCTCTGCTTTATTATTTAACATAACTTCGAAACAGCTCAGGACTTCTGGTTCCTCTCAGCTCTGCTGCTGACGTTGGGATGGGGTTATTTTTTGCCTGATTTTTTGCATCCGTCGTGTTGAAAAACACAGCACAGCCTTAGCACCCCGCTCTCCTGTCAGGAGGGCCAGGCAAGCTATGGGAAAGCTCCAGCACAGCCGCTTTCCAGCCAGGAGCACAGAAAGGACTTATTTTAAGTTATTTTGAGCTTTTGCTTCACCTCCTGCCTAAGGAGCTGTTCAGATTTTGGCCTGCTTTATGCATTGCTAATAGGGAGATTTATCTCCAACTTAGCTGGCTGGTGAGAGGATTGGTGGGTTCATACAGCATGAGGCAGCCTTCAGCCTCCAACATCTTCCTCCAGGCAGGCTGCCAAAGGCAGCCCCAGGCTCTGCAGCACAGGGGCTTTCAAGGATAAACCCGGAACCTGTCTCACTTCCAGCCAGCCTCCTCTCTCCTCAAATGCTAGCAATCTCCTGAAACACTGTCCAGGAGGAATTTATTACTAGAAGGACACGGAGCCCCAGCTGTTCGGGGAGCTGTTCAGGCTGTGGTTCACTCCACGGGCTGCACGTGTCCTCTGCGAGCCCACGTCACGTTTTAGCACTGCTGAGGTTTAAAAGCCGCAAGCTGGTGAAAAAAACCCCTGATGCCTGCGCAAGTTGTCTAAACCCCTACACCATTTCTGTGCAGGCACAAGGGACAGGGGCAGAGTTGCTCCTGTGTGAAGTCGCTGTTTCCCAGGATTCAAACAATACAGCACCAACATGTGCCATGCAGGGCCCTTTAATTTTTCATTACGGCTCATCACTTGATGTATGAATTTAGGCCAGTGTTGTATACAGTTACCCAGCACCTCTGTTATGATTTTAAAATGGGATTATTCATCGACCTACTTGATTTCTTAAAGATTCCTAAGCAGTAAAATGAGCCCTGATGCTATTTAGTTTGGCAGCAAGGGCATTTCAGCTCACCCGCCTTCATGTTGCTGGAGACGTTCGTGATGTTGCTGGGGGTGGGATAGTGCAACTTAGCAGAAATGAAGCAGTTAAGGAGGCTGCAAGTTAAAGTCTTCCAAGTCAGCGGGGAAAGTCAGGCGTGGGGCTGTGGAGGTAGGTGCTGCTTCTCTGGCACAGTCAGCCCCTGCTCCTGCCTTCTGTACTTAAACTGGGGCAGTGTGAATCCTTGGCAGGGTCCTGTCCTGGCAACCCACAGCCTGGCCCATGACAGGCTTTATGTTAAATGTTTTTAATATAAAGTAATATAGTGTTTAGATATATTGGTCTGAGAGCCTTGTGAGGCCAAAGAGAATGAATATGTAAAGGACAGAGGCAGCCCAAGTGATTTGAAGTTTCTCTTTCTCTCCCTGTATCCTGGACTGGAGTTTGGTGGATAATGAATTGCCTAATGAGGTCAAAAAGGCACTACGTTATCCCAAATCATTTGGGGTTTGGGGTTTTGATTCTTTGCATCTTAATTGCACAGGGATGATTAGGATGGAGGTAGGGTAACTGAGTGTCACCCTGGGGTTTAGGATCCGTCATGTGGGCACAACCTATAGCCTGCAATAGAGAGGAAACTCCTTTAATGAACCAGAGTGGGCAGCAGGCTTGAGCTGAGGGCTCCCATTTGGCTGCTGGCTCACCTTTATCTGCACGGAGAGGATTATTGGGAAGCCGTGTTGACAAAGGCTGTGGCTGAAAAGGAAAATGAACTTCCACACAAAGGTGGTTTGTTTGTGCAAAGCAGAGAGAGAATAAAGAAGCTGCCAAAAGAGCTGACACTAAACCCACTGCTTACCTGCAGCTCATCTGATACCACGACTGAAACCTCTCATTTGCAGCATCGTAATCCGAGATGTTCCTTCTGCAGAGCTAGAAAGTAGGTTATTGCTCAAGCAGAGCTGGGGAGGGATATAGAGACAAACAGGGCCCGATCCTGCCAGGTTCTGTGGCCTCTGAGCAGGGCTAAAGCCCTGGCTGGCAGTGTGATTTGGGTGTTTTGGTGATTTTGGGTTATGTTTTGCACATAAACCCGTTCCAAACCTTTAGGAAAGGGCTGCCTGTGCTGCAGAGGCAGAGCAGCAGGCAGACTGTGGAGCTCCCAGCCGTGCCTTCAGCTCCTGCCCCTCTAACCCAGGGACCTAGAGCAAGAGACGCAAACCCTGTAATCCTTAGCACTCACGTAGAACATCTCACCTTCAAAGTGCTCTTCGCTGATGGGAGAGAATTAATGATGCTTAAAAAACAAACAAACAAACAAACAAAAAAAAACACCAGAAAAGGTCTGCTCTGCACCCCTCTGCTTCCCTTTGGCCAGGTTGCCTGCTCCAGCCACCTTTCCCAGGATGCAGAGATGCTGCACGCTTCATTCAGCAGCAGTGAAATCCTCCCCTCTGCAGCACCAAGCAGATCTTGCACTATTTCTTTTCCTGCCTTTAGAGGAGCAGAAATCCACTCATCTGTGTCTGCTGATTGATTTTAGCTGTGGTTTTGCACCAGGATCTTTTCAGAAGGTCTTGCTAATTAAGAAATCTTATCCCCATCAAAACCACTAATGCAAACACCTCTTGGTGTGCTCCATGCACCTTCCTGGGGCTCACAGCAGCCAGCCCATCTCTCTTGGAAGGTTCCTTCTTATCCTGAGTGGCAGCAATAGAAAGTTCCTACAAATGCTGCCCTCAGATATTAAGAATATAAATTATTGAGCTGCCCTTTCACAAAGTCAGTGCAGAGAAATGACTGACACCCTCGTTTTTACGTAATTCAAATGAAAACCTAACTGTACTACAGATGCATGGGAAGGGACTGGGATTGGCAAACAGCTTTGGTGTGAAGTTCACAGTTCCCACTAAGAACCAGTGTGGCACAGAAACTGTTGTGCTGTGCCTGGGACATCTTACTGGTTCAAGTACTGCTTGTGCTCAGCCTCTTCTGGAAATGGTACCTAAGGCCACTGATTTCAGCCTGACACCAGCTGCCCTGTGGGGAAAGGAGTTTTATCAGGAAAATAGGATAATATGGGCTGTGGCACCACTTCCAGTAGCCCTGCTGGCACCCCCCACCCTGACACCTGAATACCAGCAGTAACTGAGCTGGTCCCTGTAGGACTGGATGCACTGGGGCACAGGACTGCCAGCAAAGAAGAAGCACAGCCCTCCCCTCTCATATGAGCCTCATCTCAAGCAGTCATTTGTGTTAATGGTGGCCTAATTTATGATTTGGCTGGGATTAAAACACATTTCCTTCCACAGCCTTTTATCCAGGCTTTTCAAACCGCTTCACGAACCCAAATAAATCCTTAGGAAGTCTCTGGCAGGTGGATACCTTCAAATATCCTTGGTAGTCAGCAAACCTGGTACATCCAGAGGCAGGTGGGGAGGGCAGAGTGCCCGGCTAAGATCAGGGGGCAGGTGAACTTCAAGAATTTTTCACTAAAGCTCCAAAACCAGACCTGTTCAAGTGTTTTAGTATAAGAAATCAAGCCACACTGACATGTAAGTCAGGAAGAGGATGCAGGACAGACCCCAGGAGTCTTTACTCTCCAGACACCTTAAAGACCTCTCCTTTGCCCCCTGGCCTGCGTCATCACGCTGCCATCCCTGAAGGATCCTGAAAAATTAACAGCTAAAGAATTTTCTTGTCTGCTCTGGCCACCTGAAACAACCTTATGTTCGGATGGAAGCACTGAAGTGTTTCTTAAAACAGCTCTTCCTCCTGTCATTAAATATTTAAGAGAGTGGCACCAGGGGAAACCATGAGCTTTTATGGAGGCAGGATGGCACAGTGCTGGGAACCACGCAGAGCCCCATTTAAATAGTAATGAGAAGGCAGGCTGGCAAAGCACAGCTCGGTTTTATTCTCCCCTTGCCTCCCCTTGCTGTGGTGCTACCTGCAGCAACCCCAGCACTGCATCCCCAGCACTGCATCCCCATCCCAACAGCTCCCACACCGGCGCCAGCCACTGAGCAAGCACCAAGGGTCTGACCCAGCCTTGCCTCCCACAGACCCCACAGGGTGGGTGCCTGGGGTGGAGACCAGGCTGGGATGAGGGCATGCTCTGCCAGGCCATCCCTGGGATGCAGATCTAGTGAATGGAATCATATTGACCTGGAAACCAAGTGTTTGTCAGGACTGATGGGAACGCAGCGGTGCCTGAGCACTTGCTGTGGTGGGATGGGAACAGAGCATGGAGAAGCCATGACTGCTGAGGGACACCCCTACCAGTATTCTGCCTCCTCACCATCACTTTCCCTGCTCTGCCTTATTCTGGAGGTTTGGAAGGTGGCAGAGTGAGAGCGTTGGTGAGTCTCCGTGCTTTGCAGTTGCTGTAGCAACTGTGGTGTCTCTGGCGGCTGGAGCACATGTTCCCTGCAGCCAGCCGGGGTGTGAGCTGGTTCACTGCAAGTATATTAACGTTTTTCCCCTGCTAGCAAAAAACTCCCCTTTTCTGCCCCCACCCACCCAGCAGTCAGAGCCCAAGAGGGGCTGCTGAGGCAGCAGCAGCGGTGCAGGGTGGCCCCTGTGCTGAGCAGGAGGGATGCTGCCGTGTCTGCCTGCTCCTGGGCAATCTGCACGAGTCAAAGCCTCAGCACCTCCTCCAGACCCTCCACTGCTCCCCCTTGGCTCCTTGGCAAGGGCAACCTGCCTTCCCCTGATCCAGTCTTGAAGGCAGGGTGGGTTGCTGCAGCTATCCAGGCTCATCCCTGGGGCAACTCAGACCTGAACTCATTTCCACACCAATTAAAGCATATTCTTTGGCAGGGAGGGATCCGTCTCGATCAAAACATTCTCAGACAAGGAGGATTGTTACAAACCTTGCTAAGTTAATTCTCTGATTAATGACTTTCAAATAATAAATGCTGATTTCATTGGGTGCCCATTTCCAGCCATCTTATAAGACTGTGCCTCCTAAATCCCCTTACTCCCCCATTTCCATCACCTTTGTACTTCACAAGCCCTGACCTGCTCTCCCTTCATTTTCTCTCTGAGAAACCAGAGAAACAGAGTTTCTTGAGCCAGCCCTTATAATGTGCTGGTACCTCTGAGCCTCAGTGACTTGGCCATCACACTGGTGTTGGATCCCAAGGCATGTTGCTCCAGCATCCCACTCTTGTACCAGGACCATCCTTTGGCCACATGCCACTGCAGGCACTCGCATCCATTCAGAGCCCATCAGCCTGGTCTGGGTTCCACCCTGTATTTGTGACTTATCTCTTTTTTCCTCCAGAAATGTGACTTAATATTCAGTTCCAACAAAGTGTATCCTGCTGGCCTATGTCCAACACCTCCAACAGTTCCCATCAGCCTGTAGATACACAGCAGGACAAATCAAACCAAGGTCAGTGCTAAGGCTTCAGCACTGCTTGCCACCCATGGCTCTGGCTTGCATCTGTTTTGATTTCACTTGCAGAGTTAAGCCCTGGCCTTGCACAAATGCGGAGACCTGCCCTGATTTTCCAGAAGGCCATGAGCTCTGATCCAGCCTTTTCACCCCCTCTCTTTGGGATGGCTGCAGCCGCTGCCAGGGAGGGCAGGAATTGCAAAGGGGGGGTTGTTCTTCATGGGAGGGGGAAGCAAAAAGGGAGGGAGTTGCTCCCACATTTCCCACAGTGAGAATCCACCCTCTAAGCACTTCGTGGTGGGAACCAAATCTTCCTTCTGCAGGTGCTGACCTTCACCACAAGACGAGAGATGAACAATTACCACAGACAGGGGCTGTGGTAACCCAAAATAGGGTATTTCACCCTAATCATTGCTCAATGTGCCATTTCTTAGCCACTGTTTTTGGGGCTGTAGCTGGAGGTTTATTTTCCCTGGGAAGTTTTCTTGAAGAACAGGTTGGCCAGTTGGGGAATGTTTCACTGCTATTTTCAGCCTGGGACATTTTCCATTTTTTTCTTCAAAGTACAACAAAAAACCTGTCAACAAGTCACAAAAGAGTGATCTCAGTCTAAAATACGAGCCCTGGCACGGGAGGGCATTTGACTCAGAAGCCACTTCCCATCTTTGGAGACTTGAAGTATGTTCCACTTCGTCATCCCGAAGGTCTTTAAACGCTTATAAAAACAGAGTTTATTTATCCACAGTCAGAACAGCCTATCTATTATCTTGAAGGCTGAATTCAGAAAGTTTCTTCAGAAATTTATTGGTTTCATTCCTACCAGTCTGAACAGAAGTTTTCCACAGAGTCTGTCAAAATACAAATGTCTCAATTCCAATTTCCTTCAGTCTTTAGCAAGACATCACATTAATTGTGTTAAAAAGCACTTTTATTAGTTACTGAGAAAGCAGGAGTCTGGCAGCTCTTCTTGACCACTAGCCATTCACTTTTGTGAAGTCTCCTTTAACAGTGCTTTGATCCAAGGCAGTGGTTTTCTCCACCAGCAAATTCAGCAGTGCCTGGAGCCAAAGGGACCAGTTCCAGGTAATGATTATTGGCTTCAGGTCTGAAGGGCTCCTACTGCTGCCTGGGCAAAGCCTTTCTGTCCCTCTCAAGGCTTCTCACATCCCCATCATCCGAAAAAATGGAGCGGTGGAGGCACATGGTCAGCCTGAGGCCAGGAAGATCCATGAGTGCAGGCGGAAATACACGCAGAATGGGGAATTTCATCCACACTTGTGATGCTTTCAAGAGGACTCAGGGAACTATCCAACAGCTTGTAGGAGTTTTGCTTTAGTCTAATTTTGCATTAGCCAAAACTGCTCAGCCTGGTGATAATATGGCTTCTACTTAACAAGGGAAAGGTGGCAGTGAAAAAAGCCAGCAATTCCCAGTCCTCCAAGGGGCGAGGAAATTATCTTCCCCATCTGATCTCCATGAGATGCTCTGGGATTTCTCCTGCCAGCATTCAGTCATTCTGGAGCTGTGTGAGCAGCCAGAAACGCAAACTTCCCACCTGCTTCCTTGCATCAGCCCTCCTGAGCTTCTTGAGCCAACACCAGAGCACACAGAGCAGGATGGGCACTGCTCGTGTCTTATCACTCCAGCCAGCTGCAGGATACATGGAATTCCCTAGGATACAAGCCCCTGGGTCGTTAGCATTAATGAAAAACCTCAGCTCTACTACATATTTGCTGTTGACAGCCCCATTCTAAAGAAGGTGTCACAGGTTAAGTGACATCAAATGACACAAACTGAGGCTCTCCTTTCCCTCACGGCATTTTTTTGAGCACCTCCCATGCCACTCCAAGCTGATTCCCTGCTTACACTTCAGCTCTGAAAATACTTCCAGGAGTTCCAACACGCACTGGTGCAGTCCTCGTACAGAAGAAGCCAGTGCTCTGATAATTGGGATGTTAATGCTGGAAGACTGAGCAGGATTCCTTTAGCTGTCTCTGCTTGGCTGTAGGGAGCTTATGAAAAGAAAATAAATAAATTGGGACTTACTTCAAATGGCCAACAGATCAAAACCTGGAGATTTCTGGAAGCAGCTATACTGGAAAAGAGCATGTGTGAAGGGTCTGGTTATAGGACCCCTGCCATGGTCGTGTAAATACCTAAGCATTAATGTTGCAAGTTGCAAATATTGGGAGGCCTGGCAGGATTGCACCCATCTGAGTCCACAACCACCTCCAGAAGCAAACTCTCACTGTCATCTTCCAGCCAGGCATGCACATACAGCCCACACACAAGGATGACCAGGACAAGCACAGGTGAGAGCCTGAGGTACGTTGGGAGCAAAGCTGTTCCTACAAAAATGGTTTGTTGTATGCTCAGGTATCTGGAGGGATCCACCAGTACACAGAAACCCAGAGAGAAGAGATTTCAGACAGGAGGAAAAGCTGTGCCACCCAAAAAGTACAGCCCAGCTCGTCACAACCCTCTGTGATCCACCATTGGTTTAACACAAACTCACCTGGGGATAATAAATGCTCTTAGACTTGAAGATGGGTATCTCATACACAAATCTTACAGCTCCTGCTATCATAAAACAGCTGAAGATATTTTCATTAGAAAAACACCTTCCAAACCACCCTTGGAGGCCTCTCACCTACAAGAGTGCAAAGGATCAAGCCTGTGTGGCAACCCAGATGAGGGAGGGCCTTCATTCAGCACAGGCTCTTCATAGTTTTCTTTTATTTTAGAACTCCACTCAAAATTTTAGACCAGAGATTTGGCAGGGCTGAGCAAGGTCTGGTCACAGCTTCTGTACAGGACATGGCTCCTGCCCCAAAGACCAAGCACCAGTGCACACCTGTGCTGGAGGGACCTCATTGCCTCTAATTTAGCCCAGTTTTGCTTTTGAGCACTGGTCTAATCATGATTACTGGAGGCCAGATGATGCAATTCCTTGGGTGCCAGGACCTGATGCTCCCACACTTGCTGATTTTACACCTGTATTAATCCAACGGCCTCATCAGAGCCAGCCCTGACTTCTCCAGGCTCAATGGAAAGGAGAATCTGGCATTTCCATTATTTAGCCACACACAGCCACATCCAGCCTGACAAACAGCCCTGTCACATGCCCTTTGCACAGCAGAGGAGAGCCTCAATTACACGGCGGTGGCCGCGAAAGGGCCACCAGCTCTGCTGTTTACAGGAAGCACTGGCCCAGAGCATGGAATTAGAAAGACCACAAGGAAGTGAGGGATTATTTAGTGGAGATTAAAGGACACTGAAAAACCACAGGACAAATCAGTGGGGCCTAAGCAATGGTAGCTGCTATTTCAGTCTTCCAGCTGCTGGCATTCATATTGGTCACACCATGATGGGAGAGTTTTGGGAGGAATTCAGCAGGACAGAGGGCTGCTCTGCTTTTGGACCAGTAAAACACACCAAAGAATAGGCCCTAAACCTGGTGGAAGGATTGGAGGGATGTCTGTTCCACTCCTTTCCTTCCTCAACCAGTCCCGTGAGTCTTCCTCCTCCCTCGCCAGGTGGGATTCCTGCTTCTGGAGTGTCCTCCCAGGCCAAACAACTCCGGCCAGACCTGCCTGTTGGCAAAGCAACTGGGATGTGCCCATGGGTTGAACCCAGATGAGTCAAGATAAAGCATCTCCTCAAACTTGGAAAGAAGTGGGTGGGGTTGAGGTCTGGCATCTCAAGACCTTCAAGACAGCTGCAGTGCTGGGAGGAGCGGGAGTTTCTTGGAATATCCATGGAAAGAGCAGAAACTACCAAGTGAGGATTAATCCTGATCCTCCAATCCAATAGAGTATAGCCTGATTCCTCTCAGAACTACTTCTCCAGGCTTTTACCTTTATTTTAAGCACCCACAGCCTCCCTTCTCCCTTTAAAGTTCAAACCCATAAGCACGGTCAGTGGTAGGACACAACACAGGCAAGCAGAGACATCCTATAAGTGACAAGACACCCTTGTTTTAACAATTCCAACTAATTCCAACTGCCCAGGAGTTCACCCAGTTTTCAGTGAGATCTGCTTTTCAGCTATGACTGGCCTCCAGGATTTCAGTGGTTGCTATTGAGCTCTGACATTTGGACTGTAACTGGATTTGGTCTGGTGTCAGTGTGTGCCCACCTCTCCCTGCAGCTGTAGACACACAACTGCTGTTCTTGCAGCTCTCCACACTCAACCACACTTCTCCCAGAAAATCCCGCAAGATTTTTCCAAATGCTTGGCTACACTTTCTCTAGCATTTTGCTCCTGGCAGGTAAAGCTGCTTGCAGTGCTGCTGTCCTTGTGCCACAGCCATGCTGGAGATTTTGCCACCTCTAGTCTCCTGTCACCAGCAGGAAGTTTTGGGATAGCATCCAAACTCTTGCACGAAGCCCCTTCTCAGGGAGCGAGGTGACTCTTTTGCTGTTTTTCTTTCCAAAGACACAGATGTCACTTTGTCATCTCTCCTGCTGCATCTCAACGCCACACAACAACAGGACACCACTATATGCCAAGTGACAGCATCCCCTGTCCACCCCCACGCTGATGCAGGTTGAGCTTCCACCACCACCACCCAAACAGCATCTCCAGCAGCACCAGGGCCCTTTGTGCTCAGCATGAGGCAGTTATTCAGCCCTGACTCAATGGGAAGGTGGCCACGGACTGAAACCCGAGCCTTGTTCCCTGCAAGGCCCGTGGTGAACTTGATGCTGCTGGAAATTACACAGCTCCAGCAAAGGCAGCCGGAGGGAGGCTCCCCTTGGTGAGGAGGAGCCCACAAGAGGCTGCCACTGACGATTCCTGCTTTCTCCCTCACTCTGCATCCATGTGGCTGAGGGAACACAAACAGCATGTCGCCTTCGTGTTTGACCCAGGGCAGTGCTTGGCTGCTGGAGTCACACCACAGGCTCCATTTGGAAAGCAAACAGGAGCTCACTGCATTTCTCTTTTTTTTTTTGTTTGTCCTACAACAGATAGAAAGGATGAATGAGCTTATTTTACAGCCTCAGAGGAATACCCGGCCACTGTTGGCTTGATATAGGCTGCAGAAAGTGATGGCTAAGAAAATAAAAGCTTATTCTTTCCTGTATGGCTTGGCTGAAAAATAAAACCCACCCCAAAATCCCTTCTACAGTCCAGCAGCAGCACTTCCATCAGCTACGTGGCTGATCCACAACTCAGTGACTTCCAGAGCGGGATCTGACCTGCTGCACCCAACAAGAGGAAAGGGAAGATGTGGATTTGCATAATTCCTGAGGAGTCTTGAAGCACACCATGCACCCAGCCTGCCCTCCCCATGCAGATGCCACCCAGCACCAGGTCCCATCCTGGGCTCGCAGCAGTTGGAGGGAAGGCAATGCCATCCCTCTGTGAACATCAGCGTAGAAACTCCCCAGAATATTTCCTCCTCCCAGTTCTCTGCATCTAGAAAATGTTGGTCTAACAGTGCTCAGTCCCAGATGAGGCTCGGGTACCTGCAATGGGTGTCTCAGAGATGATGGGACACCAAGGGTGACAACCTCTGCTTTGGAGAACCAGCACTGCCAATAAGTTGGTTCAATGACAATTTCTCCCCTCAGAGACGAGGACTTAAGAGCCAGGGCATGCAGAGAAAATAGCCATGCCACAGATGCTCATTTAATTAACTCAATTAATTTTTACCAGAGCCTCTTGGGTTATTCATTGTAGCAATCTCTGCCGGGAGAGCCGGGCGCCGTCGCCTGCTGCAGCTTTGTCTGAAGCAGAAACCTGACTCTGGATATGTATTCCTCTCCACTCATCATATAACTTGCTTCTGCCACCAATCCACGTAATTTTCACTTATATTGAAGTGGTAAAATCAGCCTCAGGAGCTCAGAGGCCAGGAATAGGGATTCACAGTTGGGAGTTTGTGGCCATCTTGTGCAGTTCAGTGACACATGAAGGGAAAGCAAGAAAATCCCATTAATAATTTCAATTTCCCCCTCAATAATTTCACCCAAACAAACTTCCCACCCAAACCAGTACTTTTTAAAAGACTGATTTAAAAAGCAGGAAGTGCTAGTGAGTACACTGCTTCCCTATCACAGCTGCAATTCCACTTTTAAACACATGTGACTTCAGAGACTGGCTTGGATTTATATGGCTCATGCTATTTTTCCTGCTTTATTCAGTGCTCAAAATGGCTGCAAAAAGTAGTTAAATTAGAACCCAGTTCTGGATGCCAAGGCACCACTTCCCTCCATCATCCTGCCATGTGTACACAGGAGTCCAGGGAGCAGTGATGGACAGGATGGAGGCAACTGGGATTGTGTCCGAGACCATTTCCTCCATATTGCTCCTGTGTGCATCAGTGGGTGCATTAGTTTAAGGAATAAACAGTGACTTTCTTTTTAAGCCCATAAAATCAGGAGACCAGCCCCCTCACTAACATCATCAGAGAGCAAAATGGGACTCAGGCAATTTTCTCAGCTGTGGCTCCAACCCATGGTCTGTTGGAGAAGTGATGCCCCATGGAAAGGATGGGATCTCATCTTTTACTAACAACAGCTACATAGCTGTTCATGGCTGTCCACTGCCCTAACAGCAAAACCACCAGCCAGCATCTTCAAGGGGTTAATGATCAAGCAAAATACGGTGAGGAACAAAAAGGGGATTTTGCTTTAACATCAGAATACACATATAAATATATTTATTTTTTTTCTTCTGGACCTATTAAATGGCCAAAGCTTTTCAGGTGTGCTCCACAGCCTGGCAAGAGCCTCCTCCCGTGCTGTTGCAGCCACTGGCCATGCTTTGCCATCCAGCTGCTTGGGGAGGGGGTGAGAAGAGGAGAGGGCCCAGTGCGGGGGGGATGTATTCCAATCTGGGATTTCGTGGATTCCCCTGTGCTGAGTGGGGAGCAGCGGCTGCCATGGGAGCCTCATTACGTGGAGGCACAGGCAGGGGACTGGCTTGGTGACAGCAAGTCTGCTCAGTCACAGCTCAAATGTATTAATAGGGACTGGATCCAACTGGTCCAGCCTTGTGGGTTTTGATTTAAACTGCAGTTATAAGGTGTGATTAGAGGCAGGGGACGCGGTGCCAAGAGCTGAGATGTGAAGCAAAAAACATATATTAAAAAAAAAAAAATCCTTCCCCTAAACCTATACATATTTTCCCGTCATTAACCCTTTGCCTGCCACTGCCAGATACCTGAGGAAATCCTGGGGTGTCCAAGGCCATCTTTGACTCTGCTGCTTAAATCCACAGACTGTAAGAGGTCTGTCAGCACCACAGAGGAATCTGATCACTGAATTACTGACATTTATGGGTTTGCTATTAATGACAACCACAGCAGAACTTCGTGGGGACCAACTGAGCCTTTCCTGCCACTGTGCCTGAGAGCCCCAGCGAGGGCTGCGGCAGGGGCTGTGTTTGGCTGCCTTCTGTTTGGGTTACTCCTATACGGTGTAGAAGGAGGCAGTGCTTTTCTGTCTGGAAACAGTTAAATTAGGTCTCTTTTTCCTGTCTCCAACTAGTTGCTCAAAAATTCAATAGTTAATCTGGCAAATGGGGACCTTTGGAGATGTTAACACAGCTCAAACCTTCAGCCCATATGGATAAAATCGTAACTCAATAAAATTGCTGGTTCTTTATCTTCATGTGGCATCACCACACAGTTAATTTCAAGCTTTCCAGTAAGCTGTAATATATCTCCTAACCTAAGAGCTCTTTTGCATGACACTGAAATAGGTCCCAGCCTATATACATCTGCTGCCAATACAAATGTATGGTTCAGCAGCAGTAAAGAGGATATAAAAGACTCCCACGTTACGAATGTAGGAGGCAGAGGATATTTTAGCATGGCAGTGGTTACACTTTTGGCAGCTTTGCTATAATAAACTTTGTTTTCAGAGCCTTAAAATATTCCCTATGCAGTACAGACTGACATATTTGCTTTCAGCAGAGCCGTCTCAGGGGCCATGGCTGGTGAACGGAGCTCAAGGACGTGGGGGAATGCAAGGAAGATGGAATTAATATCAACCTATGTTTAAACAGGGTACTTCCTCACAAAATGCAAATATTTACAAATGCCATCAGATCCTGGTAGGATAATTTCCATGAATGCAGATTGGCACTCAGGGGGTACCTGCAGGCACTGTGCCGAAGCCTGGGGCTGCTTCAGGGCCTGGGAGCAAGGCAAAGAAGCTAAGCAGGCAGGGCAGGGGACAAAAATGTGAGGGCAAAGGGATGTAAGACATCAACCTCATGTAAGAAAAGTCTCTGGAGACTTTCACTATCTTACCATCTGATGGAGATCTCAAGTCCCTTGCCAGGATGCCATTGTTGGGTGCTTCTCTGGACACTGCCTCAAAGTGGATGGAGCCCATCTACAGCTGGCAGGTGGGTGTTGGCTTCCATGTGTCTCCCAAGTGATCCTGGAATCTAATGATCCACCTAGGCACTGAGTTACCTTTGGAGAAAACCAATCATACCTCAGTGCACCTGGAAAGGTAAGAGTAGCTGCAAAACCTTGATCCAGGCTCTTTTTGGAGCAGAAAAGGGGAGCTTGTACCACGTGGCTGATGGAAAAAGGAGGCAGCAGGGATGGCATCAGAGCTGTTGCCTGGTCCTGCCTGCTCTCTGCCTTCCCATAAGGCAGGCAAGGCTGTCCTCCAGGGCCCCAGATGCTGTCATTGTGATGCTGAGGGCCACTCACTCTACAAATGACCACTGTTCACCCTTTGCTCTGGGAACTCAGACCGACAAGGGAGAACAAAAGGAGGACTGTTTTGAAACTTCAGGATAAATTTCCAGACCCTTAGAGCCTTGGCTGAACCAGAGACAGAACAGAGAGGAGCAGGAGAGAGGTGGCTTCCTACTGTCTCCAGGCCCCTGCATCACCAAAGGATATTTCCAGGGGTCCAACCCGTGGTAGGAAAGGGGTGAAGTCTTTATGTACATTCAGTTCAGTTTGAGGCATCAATTTCTTGCAGAACGGATATCTGAGAGTCCAGGTGGGCCAGGATTGAATAGCAAAGCAAGCATGAAGCCGTGCTTTGCTCAGGAAAATATTGGGAAATGGACAAACTGTTGACCTGGCCTGAGGTCTGATTCTGAGTATCAAATTTAAGTGGAGCTCTGGTAAGTGGGTCCAGCAGGACTTCTCTGTGTCAGGTGGGTATGGAGGGCCAAGCTTAATAATGGGGTGAATAACTGAACAATGCCATTTTGTGATATTCTATGCATACATACAACTCCAGAAATTCAACTCTGCTAGTTACAGTCTCTAACAAAGCAAGAAAAAACACTTCTTACCATCAAGCCTCCTTAGAAAGGCTCATTGCTGCTCTTGCTGAATTTGGATGTGGTCTTGGCACAGGCGGGTTTTGAGACCATGTGATGGCATTATACACTCATGCTAATCTGTCCTCATGGTGTGCTGTTAAAAATAAATAAAAATCATGGTTTCCTAATCCACAGGTTACTAACTGT
Source organism: Cephalopterus ornatus (assembly GCA_013396775.1). Lineage (NCBI taxonomy): Eukaryota > Metazoa > Chordata > Aves > Passeriformes > Cotingidae > Cephalopterus > Cephalopterus ornatus. The sequence goes on from VZRE01010775.1 coordinate 324,904, forward strand.
GGGAAAAAACGTGTTTGCCACAGCCTTAGCAAGTGCTTAAAAGTGTCACACTTCCATATTTATTTATTAGCAAGTGAATGTATAAACACATTGTCACTACTCTGAGTATCTGGAGTGCAAAACCCATGCAGCTGCTCTTGGAGGACAAAACCCTCACCTCTTCAGGAGAAACCTTGTGCTAAGCCTGAGGGGCTGTGCAGAGGATGACCCCAACCCCTTTTGTGCATGGACAACTTGGTGGGGTTTGGCAGTGCCTCACCAATAAATGTTATTGCCCCTGGCAAGTTTTTTCAGATTCTTAGGAAGTAAAAGAGAAAGAAATAAGTTATTTTGATAGTGGATCAGGTATCAAAGGAATAAAAATAACCAGGTACTTTTGCAACCTGCAGTCTGAGCCCTCTGCCACGAAGCCAGGTGTATGTTCCTGCCTGGGGTGAAACTCCCCCTGGTTCAAAGAGGCAGCGTGACAGCACTGGGGCTCTGATCTCCACAGATGCATGAGGCCCAGCAGGTCTGGATTTCATACTTCAGAGAAGCATTTTCGTTTTATTTCTCCTCTCCAACCAGCCAGGTGAGGCAGTTCCAAAGGGAAATGCCGTGCAGACCAAGGAACACTTTTCTCCTCTTGTCTTTGCAGCACAGGATGAGGAACCAAATGACCTCCCGCATAAGCAATGAACAAGACAGCAAGTGTCTTCCACCAGGACTGCAAGTCCTGCAGGGACACTCCTGTCCTCTGCACACACAGAGCAGTGGGGCTCTGCACCCTCAGAGGGAGGACATGCTGGCCAACGTTCTGTTGACCAGTGAATAAAGATGAACTAGGCCTAGAAACATACCCAACCTGGTCTCTGTTCCACTGAACAAACTTGTCTTTGAACACCTCTCACACTGAGAAGGTGCTTGGGTTCAGCCTCTGCTGCTCCTTCTGTCCCAGAATACAATGGGACACCAGCCACCCACTCCTAATTAACTTGATGGGTAACTCAGCAGCACAAATCACCTCAAGTTACCTTGGCCACGGAACACAGCGGATCCTTCCACAATGAAACAGCATGGCAGGAATTATCCCAATCCATAATTGCTCTGAGCAGACAATAAAGCAGCTTGTGCTGGTGGAAGTAGCCACTCGGAGGTAATAACCCAGTGAGTAACAATAATGGCAGCAGATACTTGATAAAAAGCAGGGAACAAAAGAGAAAGCTTTCTCCATTATACAAACAACGGATGTTTTCTGTTTGCTTCCTTCGGCTCAGAGATGCACTTGGCTGTTTGGAGAGCGATGGAGCACAGCTCACACGCAAGCACAGCCAGGCGGGTTTCGGGCTGGGGGAGGAAGGGATTGTTTTCCACCAGTGAGATCACAGGCAGGAAAATTAGTTTTCTCCTTTTAATCTTTCTTGGATTCCTACCCAGCATTTTATTTTCTTCCAGAGAAATGTTTGCGGAAAAAAATGCAAACCTGTTCTGAGCTGGTTAAAAAAGGGCATTGAAGTACAGACGTGCTTGTTTCCCCCATCTACACCCAGAGAGTGCCCAAAATTGGGTAACAGGAGGGTTAAGCCATGCTTATCTGAGGAAAATCCCTAAAACCAGGGGCTTGCCTGTGTGTGGTGCATGTGCCTTCTGCTCCTGCCCATGGCTGTGAGCCCTTGTTGCCCAAACTGCTCACACTGGGGGTCTGGCAGCTCGCCCTGTAACTGCTGGCCCACAGCTCTGCTCCCCTGGCCCAAGCCTGGAGCTCACACAGGGGCTATCACCCACCTGCCTCCGATGAATTGGTCTCTGGGAGCAGGACATCAGGCAGAGGAAAAAAAGAAATCCCATCCAGCTCCTCAAGTGCCACAAAGGCACTGGTGTGGTGGGGGCAGGTGGACAGTGACACAGCCCTGAGGATGTTTATGCTTGTGGCGCTGGCTCAGCACCAAGTGCCTGGCACCAGCACTCCAGTGATGCGCATTTCACACTTGGCTCCCTCCTGCTTCCCCAGCGATGCCACCTGCCACCTCCTGCCAAGCCACCCCCTGCCCCCAGGAGGGGCTGCCGTGGGCACAGGCATCGGCACCAGGACGGGCTCCCACGGAGAGGACAGGACCTGGATGAGATGGAAATCACAACAGAGATAAATCATGAAGATGTGAAGGATGGAATAGGAAAACCCAGAGGGGGAATTGCAGGGGGGTTTAAAGATCCAAGTGCCAGCTGGGCAAAACGCAGCCCCAGTGCAGCCCCGCCGAGCTTTGCCCTGCCACACAAACAAGCCTGCAGCCATCTGCAGCAGGGAGCGTATCGGGGGAAGGCTCTGCAGGCTGCAGGGGCTAAGCACTGCTCATTAAAGTGCCGGGGAAATGTGAATGAAGCAGATGAATGGATGAAGAAATGAATGAAGGAGGGAAGAGGAAGTGAATGAATATTGCATTGACTTGGTGCCTTTCATCCTGGGATGGCAGAGCTGTGCAGCACAGCTGATGGGCAGGAACGGCATCGGTACTCCCTGGAGAAACCCCTGGTCAACACAAATCAGATGATTTCCTGTTGACAGAGCCCTTCAGGGGAAGGCAAACAGGGAGATGTGGCATATGGATTCATATTACTTGAAGCACAAGGCTTTCCCCAAACAAAATCCCTCCAACTCCCCCTTAATCAATGTGACAGATCATTACTTTTTGAGTTGCTCTTGTTCTTGCGATTCCAGACACCGGGTGATTTCCATGGCAACAGTTTCCCAGCCATCCCAGGCCTTATCCTAACCTCTGTCATCTGCTGTTGAATCACACCAGTACGTAACCTGGGGACAGGAGCAGCACGGCCACAGAGGTGCCTTTTGGCACTGGGGGGAGTTAAAAACCCCTCTTTCTGCCCTACGCAGCCCAATCCTGTGAGCCCTGGGGAACCTCCTGAGGCCAAGCAGAGCACAGGGCTTGCAGGCAGCTGTGGGGAAGAACGTGGAAATGAAAAAATTATTTTCTGGATGTTTTATTGTGCAGTTCTGGAGCACAATCAGCTGAACCCACTGGCCGGCCTGACTGCAACAGGAATCCAGGGTGGTGGATGATGGGAGGGAGCTGAGAGATGCTTGGTCAGGCAGAGCAGTTTAGGGACCAAAACCGAGTGCTTTGGGGAGGAAACGGAGTCCAGCTTTACTTCTGATTTGGAGAGAAAGTGTGCTCTCTTCTTTTCCACCTTTTGAACAAAAACAAGTCTGGGATGTGATCCTGCTCTTTAAGGGCTGCAGGTTTACGTGCAACCTGGTACAAACACCGCAAGCAGCACACACTGCTCAGAGGAGGGTCCAGCCCCGCTCGAATGAGGTGCCACTGATCACCCCTCAGTGCCAGTTTGATCCCATTTTACTGTATGGAATTGGGGTGTCATCATCCCCCAACATCACCCAGCTGCTCTTCCAGCAGCTCACAGCTGCCACGCTGCCCAGTGTGGCCACACGAGCCATTTTGCAAGTGTTTAGGCCGGATGCAAAGCTCAGGGACCAGTTTGAGCTGTTTTTTGAGCTGACCTCAAGAGCACAGAGCCTGCTGTGCGTGGGGGTCTGGGCACACAGACACTGCCGTGCTGAATGAGCTGGTGCTGCAAGCCTTGCTCGCATAGTAACCGCCTCCGCTGCCGGCAGGAGCGGGGAGAAAATCATTTGTTTTTTCCTCTTGCACTTACCCTGCTCCCTCCAGCAAGCAGCTTCCCCTCTGAAAGGCCAGGGAGGATTGAGGACAGCTGAGTGCCTCCGCAGGAACTGAAGCCCCTGCCACTGGGAATGGGCTGTGGCAGAGCAGGCAGGGACAGTCGGGCATCACACCTCACCTGAGCTGGCAGGTAAAGCTCCTTTGTCTGTCCCTTCTTCACTCATATCACCCTTGTGATTCAGAGTTCCACTCCAGTACAACAGGATGTTTTCCTGCCAAAGGTTTGCTGCCCTGCCTCTGCATCAGCCTACGTTCCACATAAGCTGTGTTGAATTTCATGGTAACCCCGCAGAGTTATTGCCCTATAACAAACACAGTTGCTTGCACTAGATTCAGCACACCACTTACCTCATCCAAACATTAACAAGCACCAAATGCTTGTTAAAAAAAAAAAAGCGGGCCTGCTTTCCCATCTTCCCACATGGGGTCTGGCCACTGGGTTTGGCAGTTGCAGGACTGGACCCCGACAAGAAGATCCATTTGCAGACTGGGCCAGCAGCTTCCTTGAGTGAGGCCAACTGCTCAGAAACTCACTGCTGGAGTTTTTGCAGCTGCATTCAAGCATTTATTTAGCTGCCCTTCACAGCAGGACAAATCAGATGACCTGTCTAAGCTAAATTGCTTCACCTGACTGTCAACGGCCTGGACTTGGTGGCCAATGGCTCTTGGTTGAATTCTGGACCAGCTCCTTGGCCTTACACGGTGAAGCAGCTGGTTGGGTTTGAAGGCACCATCCATACTCATGCCATGGTGACTTCCCAAAGTACTTCAACACAAACTGCTCCTTGGAGGACCCCACTGCTTGTGGGTCCCAGAAGGGAGAGAGCTTTAGGAAGGGAAGGGACATATTTCAGTAATGCTGTGAGTTATCCTTCAGGAACCGCTAATGTTGATACAGGGCTTAGTACTGAACCTATAAATATTCAGATAACTTAAGCAAAACCAGAGGTCTAAAATACATAATGTGGTAAAAGCTGGATTGAACAAGCTGTCAATATTCCCTTTATAATTAAAATAGAGGAAAGAGCTGTAACTCCTGGGGTTTATAGGGAGTATAGCGATTACAGGGAGCTAGGGATATAACCCAGGCCAGGGATTAACTCATTTGGATGGGTGACCCTGGTGCCATGCAGCCTGGAGAGCTTTCCAGAACAGGACCAGCTGCAGGAAGAGCTGGGCGATGCTCTGGGGCTGTGTAGGCAGGACCAGAACAGAGCTGCTCCTTTTCAGCTTAACATCCCCCAAGTGCTCAGGCAGAGCCAGCCCAGGCTGTGCAGAGCTGGAGCACTGCTCCCTCCACCCACACAGACACCGTTTGGGAGGGAGGAAGAAGGGAAAAAAAAAATCAGAAGACAAATTGAGACTTACCTCTGTATTTTCTCCTGCCACTCCCACCATTCCCCTTCAGCCTGATCATTCTCTTCCTCTTCAATCAAGGCCAATTTGCAAGAGGAGCAGCTCCCAGTGCCTCAGTGCAAAAGCCTTTAATTACTGTCATTTGGGAGGCTGTGCCAGGCTCCCCTCCGGGGCCTTTTCATACTTTTCTTTGGAAGACACTGCTCCAGGACTTCACGCCCCCAGGATGCCATTTGTCAGGCTTTATTTTAAACAAGCACTCACTGCCTATTAGCAGGCTGAGGAAAAAGTTCCTGACAGTCCATCTGCACTGCTGCTGCATGGACATGGCAAGCACATCTCGGCAGTGGGCTGATTATGGCTGCTCCCTGGGGTACCAGCCTGGCATGGTACCAGTTTCCTGCATAGTGGTCACTACACACAAGCCCTGAGAACTGCATTGTTCTGTCTCTTCGCTCCCTCTCCTCCTGTTTCTTGACTGGGCATGTGGACGAGACTATAAATGGGGTCAGAGAGGGGCAAGGAAAATTCAGGGAGAGCAGGTTGTCAAACGAAGTGGCCCCAAAACATCCTCTCCCACACAAGTCCCCAAGCCCGCATCCCCAGGAGCACACTCCCAATTGGAATGCATGCTCCCTACATATAGCGTGAGTTTTGGTATCAGCCGGGGGTTTGTATTTTATCCTGCATAAGAAAACATGAATGCAGAACCTACATAAACCAATCTGGCAGATCCAGCAAGCAGGGCTGGGAAACCACCTTGCTGCTGCCTCCTGCCCCGCCACGCTGCAGGCAGGACATAGGGCTGGACAGCCTGTTGTGGAGACACAGTGTGAGCTGCCTTAAACATAATCACAGCCTGAGCTGAGTTGTGAGACTCTGCCAACCCAGTGACCTTGCATCTTGGGCTCAGCATACGCTGAGATATGAGAAAAAGGATGCCAGAAGGCTTCCAGATGTCTGGGACCAGCGCCTGCGGGACGTGCTCTATGAATTGCACCCACCAGAGCCATCCTTCTTATATTTTATCTTTGGAGCATCACCTGTGGCAGGGAAAAGCTGCAGAAGAGAATTTCTGTGGAGTCTCTGCCAGTGGGTGGCACTGCAAAACCAGCAGTGTGTAAGAAGCAGCAGTGCAAGGGCCTGGGGGTGGAACAGCAACACAGACACTGCACAGACACAAGTGCTGCGCATCTTCAGCTGGATTGGGCATGAGCATCGTGGGGATACCACGTCGTGGGGATACTGCAGCCTGGCTGGTGGGAGGAGGAAAGCTGCTGGAGTGGGAGAGGGACAGGAACAGTGGGAGGCAAGGAGGCATCACCTAGGGGTTTGAGGTGCTGCAGTGATGTGGGGTCAGAACAGCGAGTGGGAGTGTGAATCCATCCACATGGGACAGAGCCAATTCATGTACACATGGATAACCTTCTCAGGAGCAGCTCACCAGCTTCCCCTGCTGTCCTACAGTGTTCTCTCTGCAGCTAAAAATGATGTGACATGTCACCCTAAAATGTAAGGTCTCACCTCTGGGAAGTAGAAAGGCTCCTGTCCTGCACCCTGCAGCCCCAGTGAAAACATGGTGTGGGAGGTGTAAAAGCTTTTTGTCCATCTTGGCTGTAGGCACAAGACCCCTGGAAGTACCATGGCCACCACAGATGTGCACCAGCCAGCATGACCTAGGGAACCAGGAGTCTGGAGGGAAAGTGGGCTGCACTACACTTACATCAGCTTCTAGTCAAGTGGGAATTAAGGATCCTGAGGCAGCTGCGTAAACCTGGTGAGTGGTAAAACAGGCTCTGAACTGAAGGCTGACCTGGTTTTGAGGGTCCAAGTTCAGGTCTAGAGTCCTGCTCTGGTTCCAAAGTGGCCGTGCCCCTGTGCCACACACCCCTCCTGGCACAGATTTACCTCCTGTTGCACCACATCCAGTGTTTCAGTGTTGCCTTGAGCAGTTAATTCCCAGGAGGTCTCCAATCAGATTTCATATCCCCATCCAGCTAAAAATGCTCTGACCCATCCAAGACAGCAAACACTCGCTTCTTGCTTTTGCTGACAGACAACAAACAAACGAGCACCTTCTTCCCCCATGATGTCCCAACAGCAGCTGGGAGCTACAAAGCTTTAAAGGAATGGAGTTGTGCAGCCCCAGTCTGACTTGAGGGCCATGAGGCTTTGTGCTGGGAGTGGGACACCTCTCCCAGAGAGGGAGAAACTACCTCTCTTGGGTTGTGCAAAGGGAATTTGGCTCTGAAGGGCTGTGCTCTCTGCCTGGTGAGGGGCAGCACCATCTGACAGCCTCTGCCTCCCTAGGAACAGCCACTGTTTCCCTGCACAGCATCCACAGAGCCTTCTCTGCTAATGGGTATTTTCTCTGGCAGGAGCAAAGGCTTCATCCATCGGATTGTGGAATAGCAGGAGGCATGAGTGCAACCTCAAAAGGAGGATGCTCCTGTTATCAGTGGGGCTTCCTGCAGCATCTTCCTTCTGCAGGGAACATGCTGACTGGCATGGCGGGGGTGGCTGCAAAATCCCATCTCCTGCTGCCCACGTTCACGCTTACAGAAATGCCTTGGTACAGCCCACCCCAGACTGGGGACGAGCTTCAATCCGGCCCTTCTGCTGCAAATGGATCTGATTTGCTCCTAGTGCTGAGCACTCTGTAATTACAGTACATCCCACTTAATCGGGATGTGCTTAATTGGGAAATCCACTTACCAGGATGTCACCTAGGGAACCGATTTAAGCTTGATAACACTTAAGAGCAATGCCTGCTGCTTTATAGGGAAGGTAATTCTCCTACAGGGAGATGCCTTCAGGTGGCTGAATCACACTCCTTCTTCCAGCAGCATCCAATGCTCCTGGCTGCTTGCTCCTGCAACAGATTTCAGCCTTCCCCTTAAGTAGGTTACAGGCAGGAAATACACCAACTGCTACTGCCAGCTCACTGCTGTCCTCTGCTCCAGCTGAACAGGCTGCCACTGCCACGTGGGCCAGCACTCGGCTGTCCCCGTGGCTGGACCCGCACACCAGCACGCCCGACCCCCTTCCCCATTGGAGGATGACTTTCCTTCCCACAGACGGGACCACTTCTGAAGTGCACAACATGCTCAGGCTTGGCCAAGCTGTTCTTTGCAGCAGAAGAGTGGCCAGGATCACCTGGTCATCATCTGAATTAGGGCAGAGCAAGACATTTGGAGATAACCAGTACCCCTTACTATTAACCCCCACCCTTGTCTTCCTCCCTACAGCAACCAAACACAAGTGACAAAAGAAAGGGGACCCAGGATCAGTCCTTAGACTGAATGTTGAGTCAAGCACTTGGAGAGGCCAGTTTTCTGTCTGTTTTTCTGTGGGCTGAGGGTTTATGTGACCACCCTGAGTATCTGGGCATGAAAATATGCATCTTATATATCTTACATATGCATCACAAATAACTACTGAACCTCTTGATCCATCTAGGCAGAAAAGCAACTTTTCCAAAAATAACGAATTCCCACAGATTTTGTAGTAGTAAGAGCCAGAGAAAAGAAAACTTACGAATATCCAACTCTCTACCAGCTCTCAGAGACAGAACAGCACTTTGCCACCCAAACCCCCCATGAGCCACGTTTTCCTGTTAGAGGGATGCCAGTTGCTCAAGAACCATTACTCCTCCAACCTTTTGGCATCACCTTGCACCTCTTCTAAAGGTGAGCCCTTGGATGGAGGCTGCCTTTGCTACCAAAACATCTGCTCTGTATGGCAACAACACAACTTTTCAAGATGCTGTGCTGATCTTTTTGTTCTCACCAACCATGAGGAGCTGGGGTGAGTCAAGGCAAACTCCTTGGATGAGTAACAGTGATTGCCTTTCAGATGCTTGAAAATGCAATAGCTTGACATCAAATGAGGGATTTTTATGGCTGCACATGTTTTGTGCTTCTCTGAACAAGCCAACTTCCAGATTAGCTACATTGGCTTTTTAAAGTGCTATAAAATATGCAAAGGAACTTGTAATGTATAGTGATTTCTGTAAAAACAGGAGGTAAGTGCTGAAATGTCTCCTGATTTATAGTTTTGATTCTGCTAACCCATGCTGGGAGAAGGGGTAAATGCAATCCTCTATTCCCTTTTTGGCTTATTCAAGCCCAGAGACAGATGGAAGACAAAATGCCAGAGACTACAGAGCTTGTGCCTTTCAGCCACTCTGGTAATTGCAGAAGAGAAAACCCTCTCAATTCCCAAGTATCACAGCCAAAACCACACACAGCAAACACCTTTCCAAGCTGCAGCACAACACGAACGGCAAAGTTTGACCATTGCAGCAGCACCTGGCTGGGGCAAGACAAGCCAGGCAGCACCTCCCACCAAGGTGCTGGACCTAACCCTGGATGGAGGGTCCAAGAGAGCAAATTACCATGATGGACCACGTTAGCAGGGTCTGGCCTTTGGTTTCCTGACAGCAGGGTCACCTTGTCTCCACCTGTTGTTCCTGCCCCTCTGTTCCTTCACACTGCTGTAACACAGTCAGAAACCCACAAGGCTCTGCAATGGGGTTGCTCCCCCTGCCACTTGCTTGTGTTGGCTTAAATATACATGCTGAACCATTACCAAACATCACGTCCCCCACAGATGTCGCAGGGGCTGGGTTTACTGTTTGCTAAAACTGAGCCGTGCAGAGGCTTGGCAAAGAAAACACCCCAGTGACCAAGGCTCCCATTTTCTGAGTCTGGATGGGAGGAATAAAGTACTAGTTCAAGCTCCATTTTAGCTTGAGGAGAACAGCATCATTTATGGGAGCCAAGGAGGTTCTTCCTCTCCCCTGCTCCAGAACCCTGCCCGGGCCAAGGCAGCGCTGCCACTGCTCAGGGCTCTGTGGTCACTGCCACAGTCACCACCAGCCAACACAAAGGCAAGCATTGCAGCCCTTATCTGGTGTGGCTCAGTGCAGTCAGGCTCAGACAGTGCCTCTGGAACAGAGGATGAGCCTTTATGAGCTGGAAGTTTTTAAGCGCGTGCCTTAGTGCCAGGCGTGTTCAAACCCATCCATCCCTGCAGAGCAACTGCAGCTCTCTGCTGCCAGCACGAACATGTGAACCCACCTGGGCTGCCTCTCGCGTCCATTCTTACACATTTAAATGGTTTACAACAACCTGGAGGGTCGGCAGACCTCAAATTTTTAAATTAACCTTGTGCATTTTTGTATAAAAGCGACACTTACCTTTAGCAGAGTTTAAGCAACATGAATTTTGTGTGCTTTGTTACTGCAAATTAAACATAATTATTCAACGACTGCCAGTAGTGCTCTGTGTAACTAGCAAAGGCATGACTGCATCCTGAAAGCTGTTTAACATGACCAAGGTTAAAATGCAGATTGTTTTTAAGGTTTTGAGTGCATTTGCTGTCAGATCAGAAGTGCCAAGTCTAGCGCTTGCAAGTGTGAGCTGGCTGGACTGGGCACCTTCATGCCACCATCAGAATGATGGAGGCTTGTTTGAAAACACCTCGGTTCCCTGGCTGCCATCACGTCGGTAAGAGAAATATGAGGGGAGGAGATGTAGAAAGGGGAAAGTGTCCTCGAATGTAAAAAAAACACAGCAAAGACAGAATCAAGTCTTAAATGTTAAGTGATCCTTCATTTATATTAGCAGCTCCTGCTGCTTGGTCCCAGCATCCTTGGTGCCAGAAGCCTCTCCTCCTCCTCTCATTTCTTTTTGGGGGTGACACTGAGCCAGCACACAGCACAGAAGGTGGATGAGCAGCACTGGCTCTCCTGCTGAAGTCCTGGGACCTGAGCATCCACCCTTTTGTTTTTGAAAAGGCTGGGGATACAAACCTGTGTTTTCCAGCTAATTGCAGAGAGCTGGAACGGTAAAACACAGCAGTATTTGCTAACTGCAAATATTTGGAGACCTCAGTCCAAACTGGATTGATGCACTGAGTGTAAACACGAGCAGGGAGAGCGCTTGGGGCACTCCAGCATCTCATGGCTAATTAAAGCTTGGAGAAATTTGTCTCAGCAAGTTGTGAGCCATGTACTTCTCCGGTGTGATTAAGCCACTGTGAGATACCCAATTTACCAGGAGGGGTGATGTGCTGCCAGCTAACCATGTTCCTGCAGGCAAGGTGGGCGAATTGAATATAGTTTGATGCTTTGGGGCAATCCTGCCTGCCAGCTTACCTGCACCGTCCCAATCCCAATCAGCCTTGCAAACAGCAAGACAGCTCAGTGGGAATTTTAATTGTGAAGGAGTATTCAAAAAACCCTGACAAAATCCAAGGGCCTGACCAGAACGACGGGTTCTTGTGGTTTCTGCGTGGCTGCTTTTCCAGTGAGGCCAATTGGGTTCTTCTCTTGCAACCAAGCAGTGCTGAAACATGCTCACAGGACCTCAAGGCTCTCAATCTCCTCTGAGTGCTGTCCTTAACCACGGTAAGAAAGTTGTGGTGCTGCCTTGCCTTGTATTAGTGATGCAAGTATCAAGATTAATTTCTCTATAAATAGCTCATTACCAATGATTCTTTCCTTTGTCTCCAGTTCCAGATGGAGAGAAGGAAGTCACTCCAGCAGCAACCGCACAGCTAACAGCAAAAAGACATTTCTCAGAGGGGGTACAGCTGAGTTACAACACATGTTGGATTTTGGGAACTGCCCTCTGCACCCCACACGTCCTCCTTGGGGAAGGGCAGAGGAACTCAGAGGTCCTAGTTTCCATTTCATATCCCCATTGTTTCTCTGGGGTGAAAATGCTTTTTTCCTTACCTTTCCAGCCCAACCTGACTCACAGGCCAGGCTCATCCCAGTTGACATCTGGCCCCATTTTGCAGATATGCCACTTTTGGCCCATTTGCCAAAGAGTCAGTGTGGAGCTCTGCCCTGGGCAAGGGTTAAGAAACCAGCCACCCTCCAGGGTTTTTGGTGGTCCCCACACACTGGCAAACATCCAAAGGTCCCCTTCGGAACACCTGGGAATCCTCACCTGCCCCTGCTCACCTGGGACAACCTGCCCTGGGGAGGTGACCATGCTGGCTGGATTAATGCTGTCACTTCCATATTTTGTGGGCTTGGTGGCACCTCTCCTCAGCCAGCAGCAGAGTCAGCCAGCCACCATCTCCACAGCAGAGAGGCTCCCAGAGGACAGGCCGAAACTGCTCATCTGGAGACAGAGATCAGTTTTAGAGGGAAATCCTGTTCACTTCCCAAAGTGAGGTAGGTTTTTACTGACACGCAGCTCCAGAGCCAAACGCACTTGTGGCACCAAATGCATCACTAAAAGAAAAGGACTTGCTCTGTCAAAATGGAGCTGTGGTTTTCAAAGCTAACAGGGAGAAAGGGCACTGTAAATACCTGGAGGAAGCGTGGGCATGGCTTATTAATAGACACTTACTGTGAGACTTCAGGCTGTATGACAAGGCTTTCAGTGTCCTCCTGATGTCCTCAGATGCCCTGTTCCTGTACTGAGCACTGGGCTCTGTAACCATGCCGCACATCCATCAGACCTGCCAAATTAGATGGGGCACAGAAGATGGGTTAATGCAGCTCATACCAGTTCTTTAATTACCTGAGCATCCACCATCCATGTTCAGCTGATCGGGAGAAGCTCCTGTCCCCGTCTCCTATAAAGGATCAGATCTGGATGGGTACGGATTAGGGCTTGAGGAAGGCAAGCAAGGATGCCAAGCAGGGTCATTCCCCAAAAACCTGAATTGCAGGGGTTTAACATTGCCTGAGCTGCCTGAAGGAGTTAATTGTGTTATCTTTACACCCTGATTCATCCACTCATTCCCCAAAAGGCCGCACAAAGTACTTACTCTCCGGTTTTAATCCTGTGTTGCTGTCAAGACAGCTCCTGAGTTTTGCATCAAAAGCTATTCTCTGACATTTAAGGCTATTATAGACTGGACCAAGTTCATGTATTCCTGCTTAGCAAAGCCTTGTCTAACATAGGGTGCCTATATCCTTTGATTTCTTTCCCAAAGAAAGGCATAACACCCCACGTAATTGATGGAGCAGTACCCAGTCCCTTGGCTGACACACTACAGGCAGCTCAGCACAGTCACACAAGCTGTGTTGCCTTTTTTTCGGATGCAGGCTTTTCCATCAAGCAGAGTATTAGACAGACGGACTGGCTTGGGAGAAAATTGGCTATTGGCCTAGGGAGGGAAAACAGTTCTCAAACAGCCCTCCTGCCCCAGGTGATGCTGGTGAAAGCAGCATCAATGAGCAGTAAGGAACCTTCTCAGAGTACCTTCAAAATCCTGAGCTATTTCAGCCTTTCTCTTCTCAGCTTGTTGATTGCTGAGGGCCCAAATATGCACAGACTCATGTCATTAAATGGCTCTTTCTGTTGACATTTTTATTTTTAGGAAACATTACTGAAACATTCACCATTTCTGCTTAGAGGTAATGGAAAAAGAGGCAAGCTCCAAATTCTGGGTGATGGGGATCTTGAGGCAGGCAGCCAAGCTGGGCTGGGATATGGCCCGGATTCCCTACTGTGTTTACAGTCTATGCCCTGAGAAGGGACATGGCTGAATTGTGGCAGTGTCCTCAGAAGCTGCTGGCCACCCCGACCCCTCCTTGAGAGGTTAAAAGCATCTGTGTGCTGAAGACAGGCTGGGATCAGCAGCAGCCAACCTAAACAGAACTTCCCTCAAAGAGACTGCTGAGCACCCAGGGATGCTGCCTTGCCCAGGATTCTGACCCAAAGGGACATGCACGGACAGCCTTGGGTTTGCAGGGGTGGAGGACGGGAGGCAAGCTGTGTTTCTTCCTCAAGATCAGTTTTGTGGCTTCACGCTGGATCCCTGCCCACTCTCTGTCAGGCGGGTCTGCAGAGAAGAGTATCCTGAAAGAGAGAGAGCAGGAGTTACTCCAGACTGAATAAAGCCATTGCAAAATACATTCCTCTGACATCTGTTCACCAGTGGGGAAATGCTGGAGGGATGTGAGTCGGACTGTTTACACTCTTGCCTTTCTGTCTTTCCCTGGCATGGGGCTGGGCTGGCTCTGTCACACCCTGACACACTCTGGTGCTGCTGAAAGGACTGGTGGATATGTTCCTTGTCTGATTTCAGTGATGTGGCCGTGGTAACCCATTGGACCTGGAACCAACTGCCCCAAGAAAGCCACAGGTCTCAACCCAACAGCCACCTAGCAGATGTCATAATGTACCTGGCAGTAAATGATACCCTCCTGAGCAGCAGCATCAGGGGCACAGAGGCTCAGCCAACTTCTTCCTGCCTTCTGTCTGTCCCAGATTGTGAGGGAAACATGGGAAGCAGTGCTGGCAATGGGTGGTGACTGCAGTGCTGTCACACTCGGGCTTTGTCCTCACCTTGGTGCCTTGCCTGGGCTCTCTGCCCTGCTCACTATGCCTGGCACACAGAGCAAGGGGCTGCCCACCACCCCAGGAGCCACCACTCAGGAGGAACCACCAGGTGATAGCTGGCTAGAGAGGGAAAGCACATCTTTTGGAGGGTATTTTGCATTTGAAAAACTTTGGCAAATTTTAAGTCACTCCAGTTTTGCCCCTTGCAGTAATTAGTGGAATATTTCTGAATTATCTGCCAGGAAAACCAAGTGTGCCACCTAAATACAAATATGGGGTAGGGGATGTGCGTGTGGGGAAATGAAAAATTGAGGTCAAAGTCATCATATTGTCTCCCTGGTTTTCATGTGGATGCTATCACAAGCATAGACACCATCGCACGCCCGCAGCTGTACACGTGTGGGCACGCATGCTAATTGATAGCTAATGTGTCCCTTTTCCAGGACTTTGCCAACATCAAAACACTCCTATTCTCTGCAAAATCATTTTCCAAAGCACTGGCTTCACCCTGTGGGGTTGCTGAGCAGCCCATCCTCCTCAGCCCACGGTGGGTACTCGCAGGGTGCCGATGCCAGAGCGCCTCGGCCACAATCGCCCCGTTGTGTAAAACGTGGAGCGCCGGGTGCAACGGGGAACACTTGACCACAAAGACCTGAGCTGTGCTTAATAGGGCTCTTGTAATGTTCACCCGCTAAGAGCCTTAACTTCTTACTGCATTTTGCCAGGGTTTAGGCAAAGCAGGGCTCCCAGCAGGGTGCTGGATTGATTTCCTTTCCCATGAAAAGAGACTTATGACTCTGTATTTGTTCCTTGTCCCCAAATCCCATTTTTTCCAGGTAGAGGAAAGAGGAATTTGATGGATTATAATTAAAGAGGTGTTGTTCTGAACAAGGAGGGTACAGGAAGGTCAGCACAGGATGTGGCTGCATTGCCTAAGGAAAATATGTTTTAGTGGGAAAAGACCCGTGAGAGAAGGGTTTTAGGGCTCTTCTTCTCTGTGTAGCAGGTGGGTATTTACAGGCACACGCTGGTTGAGTTTATTTTGGCTGTAGGTGGACGTTGGACTTTCTAGGTCTCCCTCTTACTCTGCAGTGATGCTCAGCAGTGGTAACAGTGACAGGAGATGGGTATTTGTACTGCTTGAGTTAGGAAGCCCCACTGCATCTTAGGCATCAGGAAGGAGACCACAGAGACAAGACCATGGAGCTCACATATATAATAAAACATAACTAACTGCTAATATATAATACAACCCTTCCCAGGCCTCCAGCACCATTCACCCCAGAGCCCCAGAGCACTGTACAAACAGTAATTAAAACTTCCCAGCCCCCAGCTTTGCCAGTGGTGCTGAATTCATTTTCCAGTGTGGGAAAATAAGCCTTTCATGATTAAGAGAGACAACGCAATTTCAACAGCAGGAGTTATTGATGACACATAAGCTGGGGTGTGAGCCCTGGTGCTTCCTTGGCAACAGGAGGCTTTTCAACATGAGAACGAGTGGCTGGTCTCTTCTCCATCATGCACCCTATGCATATCTATTGCTGCAGTGGGCAACACAAGACTACCAGGTACATCCATCCAGTCCCAGTGGCTACAATCCAAAGTGCTTTGCAGAATTAAAGGCTGCAGGGAAGAAAGGAGCACAGAGGGAAGATGCCTGTGACAAGCCCCTTGTCCAGTTGCTCCTCCTGGAGCATCAATCTGCCATTATCGAGCACTGTCAGGTGCAGTGTGCCCCCCTGCTGACCACATGGCTGAGTTCCTTCCCCAGAAACATGATGCCAGAAACATCCTTCAAGAAGGAAAGGCATACTGGAACAAGCAAGAGCTTGGCTTAGTTCAAAGTTTGCATGCAGACCCGAAACAGTGACCCTTTGCTTTCTGGTTTACTTTACACAGTAACAACAGTCCAACATTAAAAACCTGTCCCTCTTCTGGTTCTGGCCTGCTCCGTGCTCTCTGGAAACTCTTCGAGAAAAATCTTACATTGTTTGGTGTGGACAGAGCCCTTGGGTTCAATATGAGCCTGTAGGAGCTATTCAACAACATCTGCTGCTTCAGGGTTTCACTGGAGTTCTTGGCCAACACTCCCTTCCCATGGCTAAGGTGCTGGTCACCAGCACCAACCCAGGCAGAGCCTGGTTCCTTCCCCTCTTACCCACCCCTGCCTTGCAGGCAGGCCAGCCAGATCCCCCTCTGCCTCTTAATAGCTTATGGAATGCTTAAGGACCTTTTGGGAGGAAAAGCAGTTTTAACACAAAATTACATTTCTGCTTCAAGGAAACAGGGTTATCTCCCTACTCTGCCACCACTGAATACAGAATCCCTGCCCCTCCTGGGGCTGACATCAGGCTGTCTGGAAACACAGGGCTTGATGAGACATCCCATGGCAGAGGGGAAGGGTCCAGAACACCAGATATTTCAGGCTCCCCCCACCTTTGGGCTGTTTCCAGACACATGCCAGCACCACCTGTGTCCGCTTGCTCCAGGGAGTACTCCTGTGGTCTCCCAGCAGCTGGGGAAGCGCTCATGGAGCCGGCAGTGCTGCACGGAGCGTTATTTCATTATTTGTAATGGATTTTCTGTACCTGTCATTATTTCCAGCCTTGAGTTGAGAGAAAGGGACAGTCACTCTGCTGGGAGGTGGGCTGGCTCAAAGGGCTTTGCTGAAGCCTGTGGTTTTGCAGTTCAGCTCTGGAGAGGGCTGGGGACTCACTCTGCTTCTCTCGTCATCCCTGCAGGCTGATCCCCATGGAGAATGGGGATCCGGTTTGGGCTTGCTGTGCTTCGTGTGTGAAAGGGATGGACTTCTGTAAAGGAAAAAGAGAGACCTGGAAATCTGCTGCTTTCATTATGCTTTCTTTGGGGCTAACTTAGTTGTTGGAAATCATTGCAACCATGAAGAAAGCAGCCCATGGGACTCTGCTCAGAGTGCCTAATGCCTATTAAATATATAGGGAGAGCTAGGAGAGAAGTAGCAGCACTGCAACAGTGAAATGTTCCCTGTGGATGATGTGATTTCCAATTAATTTCTCATGGAGGGGGTTTCCTACTTGCCCAGCAGGCCCTGGGGAGGCCAGGAAGGTGCAGCAGAGAGCAGTCTACCCTGCATAGCAGTTTCACAGTCCTCGCTACATCACCTTTCTAGGACTCAAAATTTATGTTTTTCACTCCAAGCCAAAATGATACCAAGCTGCAGCTATCAAAATCCTTCAGGCCAAAGCCATTTTCTTTCTCTATCCCTGCTCTGGTCTGAAAGGTGATTTCCCAGCTCAGAAGCACTATCAGAGCAATGACTGTGAGGGAGCCATTGGTGGTGCTCATAGCGAGCCCCCTCTGCCTGGCACAGCTGTGCCAGCACAGCCCCACCACTCACTGCAGCTCATTTACAGCAGCAGAGCTGGGGCAGAGACTGGGCTGAGCCGGAGCTGGCAGGGCACAAGGTTTCTGCTTTGATGGCACCCTCTGTTTCTCACCGGCTGGAACCCTAACAAAGCCACAGGTAAACAGGAATGGCACTTCAGTTAAGCTGGATCAATCAGAAATGATTTCCCAGATGGCAGCAGCAGATGGAAAGAAGAGCCCACCCTCACCCAGAAACACGTGGCTGAGGGTCACTTCTGCTGGGAGAGAAGCATGGGGCTGAACAACAGCATTTGTCTGATGGGCCATGGAGACATTGGAAGTTTCCTTTGAAGTAAAGGGAGCAGGTCTCTGCTTTCACTTACCATCCATCTGTGGCAGCTCTTTCCTCCTCTTGGCACCCGGTTCTCATCCCTCAGCTGACATCCTATGGCACAAAACACTAATCACATCCTCCTCCTAAGACGAGATAACAGGGAAAGAGGCTTGGCAGGACAAGGGACCTCCCAGCAGCCCCTGCAAAGCCAACCTCGTGGCCTGGGGTCCCCTCATGCAAATCCCTGTGGTTCTTGTTTGCTGAGCTGGGACAAAGCGGGCACTGGGGCTTTAGCAGATGTTGGTCAGAAAATAACCGTGAGAAAGGAATAAACCAATTAATTGCTGACCCACTGACAGCCAACACCTCTCCACCACCTCCCCCTGCACAATAAAACCTGTCTCAACAGCTCAAGCAGATTTAGGGTGGCTGCAAAGAACCTAGAGGAGAAAAAAAACCCTTTCCCACTCCAGCTAATAATATTTCCAGATAATCTGTTTGAGGCAGCACCCTCTGCGAACCAGGAAAGCCTTTAAGAGCCGTTAACACCTTTATTCAGACTTCCTCATCCTCCCCCAGACAATCTGTGATTAATTACCCAATCCACCCCGATCCCCCTGGGAAATAGCTCTTGGCCCGGGCGTTCATCCCAGTATTTGCAGGGTCCCTCTGTGAGACCGGCTCCTCCTCTAGCCGCTGGCTCCAGATAAGCAGGAAAGGGCTGATAGGGAATAAACTGCTTCCAGCCATGCACTTACATCAGCAAGGGTGGTGGATGAGGGGAGGGGAGTTTAATGCAGGGTCTTGGCAATGCTCGTGCCCTTTTTTTTTGGCTGGTGTCCACAGGCATCACCAGCTGGACTGTCCCTGGAAGCACATCTCTGGGAAGATAGCATTGGAAGCACAGCCTGTTTGGTTCGCACTTGGATTTTCATAGCCTTCTTTCCAACTTTACAGCTCTCTGACTTGGCTTACTCTGATGATACTTGCCTTCCTACCATTTTCCAGCACTACCAGAGGTGTTGGGGATGGCAGGAAGGAAAGGGTAATTACTGCCTTTCAGGTTGCTGGAGTATCTGTGATGCTGTGGCTGAGAGGTGCCCCTGTGTAGGGTATTGCAAACCAATGCAGCTCATAAAACTCACCTTGTACCTGCACTCTCCTGCCTGTGCCACCCTTGTCCATCAAACCCCAGGGTAACTCTCCCATCCCCAAGGTTGCACACAGCCCCTCCTGGCCACGCAGAGGGACCATCTGAGTTGCCCCAAGGTCACGGCATTGCCAAATAATTTACTGCACCCAAGAGGGGCAAATTCTCTTTGTACCAAACACCAGCCTCCACTGCATTACAGATGACACTAAGTCCATGTTTGTCCACCACAGCCCTTCATCCATGGTAACTGTAGTCCTCAGGCTGTGTAAGGATTTACATATTAATGCCCATCCTGCCCTAATCCCCTCTGCTAAGGCAGGGTGGAGGCACAGGTATTTTGGGGGGACTATGGTAGCATCACACACATGTTTTATGACTTCTCTCTCTATACAAAGGCCCCACAAATCCCCCATCTTCGGGGAGACCTGTGTCTCCCGATCACACCCACAAGACCTGCCCACATGCTTGCTGGAAGGGTGTGAGCGAGGGGTGCACTGTGGGACTGGCATGTCCATGCTATGCAGCCATGGAAAACCTGTAACTGAGGAGACAACTGCCACAGCAGCATTCCTTACAGATTCCATGGTTTCATGACACTTGGAGGAGCTCCTTCACATTGAACCTTCCCCCTCTGGCACCCAGGGCTGTCCAAAAAATCACCCCTGTGCACTGCATGTCGTCTGCTGGTCTATTTACACCTCAGAGATATCCTGGCCCACCACCACAAAGCAGTACTTGCCATCACCATTTTCTACCAGCCATCTCTAGAAACCTTCAGCCAGAAAATAAAATCAGAGAGCACAGCAGCAGATCAGGGGTCTCAGACAGTTTTGCAAATGAAAACTGTTGTCCCCTCCTTGTTCTCTTCTCCCCGTAACCAGAACATGTGTAGGTTATTTTCACACAAGATTACTTCAGGTTCAGTATCTCGTGTGCTCTTTGACAGGGTGCCAAAGAAAGAATGAGGAGAAAGAGAGAACACGTCTGCCAGATGGGTGCCAGCTCCCCCAGGATGCTTCACAGCCTCAGGTGTTGGTTTGCATCACACCTACACACTCTGCTTCCTGGGCTGGGCTTGGTTTCAATACTCTATTTTTAGCCACACTTTCAAGAAAGGGAAAAATAAAAATCTCAGAATCTCTGCAGTTTCTGGAAGTCTTTGAGAAAGAGAAAGCTGAGGAGCAAGCAGGCAGCTGAGAGTGTAATAGTCCTCCTCCCTGCTGAAGGCTCCAGCCAACACAAAGAGATGTCTCTGCCCCTCTTCCAGTCCGGATCCAGGAAAAAGGGCCACTGATTAGGCTAGGCCAAGTGCTGGAGAGGTGCATCCCAGGATGGAACATGTTCCTGTTCTGCCCATGGTGTAGGCACAGGTGTAACTCCTGTATGTTACTCCTCTCACATCCATCCCGATGGCAGTGTGTGGTGCAGACCCAGCAGTGTCCAGCCCAGCAGATCCAGCATCTTTCACATGGGTCTAGCCACTATTTGGATAGGTGATGTGAGGGAAAACCAGGTGCTGCAGGAAGTGGTTTGGGTGATGCAGTAGGTGGCATCTTCCCTCTAAGTCAGCAGCACGATGGAACTCCTTGGCAGGGAGTTCAGGGCTCTGTGCTGCTGCAGATGTTGCTATTTTAATGACATCCCAAGCTTACTACTTGTGGTCACCCAAGATTCCACCTCTTGTAAGGGTGGAGGTGTTAGCTCCAGTGTCCTGAGCAGGCTCCAGTCTCCAATTATGGTTTGTTGAGCCAAGAGCTGCAGGAATTTCCGCTGGATGCATTATTCTTCACTCTCTTTTCCTGCTATGACTACTGAGTAGTTTTCCCAGGTGCCAGAAAACAGCATTTAGAGAGGCATTTCAAATTAAAATGCTTCCCATTGTCTTGAAAGAGCTTTTCTCTTTTTGTCCCACACTTTCTGCCTAGGGTCCACCCCAATCCTAGTGTCTGCTTCACCTGGCTTGTGTAACTTCTCTACTCAGCTCTTGGCTTTGCTTTCCTCCAACTCACCCTCGGCTGCGAAGGTCACAGACATCCCCAGCTTTGGTTGAATTAGTGCATCACCCCAGCTCTGCTCTCCATCACCAACCAGGAGGGTATCAACTGCACCTCGGTCCTTGAGAGGAGATGCCAGCTGCCACCAGAAAAGAAATAATCGATTATGAGACTGACATTAACGAAATATGAGCTAGGACTAAGGACAGACTAAAGCCATAGAAAGCATTTTAAATAATTCACCATCCTGAAAGTAAAGCATATTAGTGGGAAAGACGTTCAGGTCCTTTCACAGTGACTTCTATGTAACCAGAGTTGATGCTGTGAGCTGACAGCAAAATGAGACTAGTGCTGGGTGGGGAATCCTGGCATTGCGAAATGTATTTGAAAATCACAGTTTTCCCCCCACCACCCCCCAAAAAAATTATTTGCAAACATTAAAATATTTTGTTTTGGTAGCATTGTGTACAAGAAAATGAAATCCAAAATAAAATAAAAACACAAAATGCTGAAACAAATTGCAAACCCCAGAGACATGTGCTGGCAAAACATTCAGCCAAATCACTGCCTTCTGCAAAAATGCTTCTATTTTGGCAAGCCCACAGTTTTCCGGGGGTAGACTGATCCACCAGAGACTTCTGAACTCGCGGCAAGTGGGAACGGAGGCTGAAGAGAGACACTGCGTGGGAGGCAACGTTTAAAATGTCGCCGTTTCGCTTTTCACTTGAAACCACTCCAAGGGCCGCAGGGAAGGCGTTCGAGAGCAGGAGCTGTGCTTTGGCTGTCTGGGAAAGCTGCTGCCAGAGCATGGGCAGAGTGTGGGATTACCCAGAAAACCCCTGCTCGGTCACAAAAACCCTGGAAGGGTGAACATCACCCCGGCAATTGTTTTCCATTTATCTCAGCAATTAAATGCAATTCTGTTCACATAGCAAACTTATCTGTATTGGTTAAGCTAAACTTAGACCAAGAGGTTGTTGAGAATGTTGTGCTGGGTGGCACCCACATCAGCTGCTTGTGGTACTGGGGTGGCAGCAGGAAGGGACTGTCACAGCCAGGCAAGGGGCACCTTCATTATCTTCATTATTCTTGACAGAGGTTGCTCTTCATAGGGCAAGTGTGTTTCACTGGGGACAGGAGTGAATGAGTGTTGCACAAATGGCATGGGTTTGCTCACTCTCACGCTACACAACACATAAACTGCAGGGCTGGATTACAGTCCCGGGTCAGCCCCAGCCATGTCTTCTCCAGTATGGCAAAACCCTCCCAGCTTCCTTTGGAGGCCACGTTGGCCTCTGGGAATCTATGAACACCTTGCAAAATTCACACTCAGTTCCTTCCCTTGCTGTTGAAAGTGCCGCAGAAATCCCAGTGGGAAATTCCCCTGAGATGTGACAACACCTGTGGGACAACACTCCCGCCTGCTTCCACCAGGCAAGGAGGTCCTGCTACTTGCAGGGACGCTGTAGCCAGGCCAAGTGAGGAAAGACCTGTGAAAGAAACACCTTTTGTGGTTTCACCTTAAAAGGTCAGTAACGTTACCTGTTGTGCAACATGCTCAGAACCTACCACAGGTGATTAAACAGCCCGGAGTTATTAGATCACACATCGTATAATCCTCCCTGTACCTGGCAATGTGATTAGTTATGATTCATAAATTCCAATGGTGTTATGGTTCCCAAACAGATGCAGTACACTGAAAACTCTCTTCCACAGCTTTCGCAAGAGAAAACCATGAGGGACTTACACAGGCAGCAACGGAGACCCTCCTTAGGCTGATACCCATGTCTGAGGGCAGCAGCGAGAAGGTGGGTCCTACCTCCTTATTTTTAAGGACACAACAGGATCCCTTGCCATCAGGATGCTGTGAGATGCACAAGCCACCTGGGAGGTGGCTTGGGACAGAGCAGTGACACTTCAAGGGTGAGGAGAGGCAGCCTAGAAGGGGGTACATAGGAAGGAGATGTTATTAGCTGGTTAGGAAGGGAGAAAGGGCAGAGAGAAGTGAGGCCTGTCTCCTTTATCTTGGCTCTGGGCTAGGGGTGAGTCACAACAAGAGAGTTTGATTAGAGAGAGCTTGATTTGTGAAGTGGATGCAATTAAAACCTTGGATCCTCAGGGTCAGTTTTAGTAGCTGCGTTAAACTCAATCAACTTCTGCCTCACTATGTGAAGTGAGGGGCTGTTTCTGCTCCTCCACTGTCTTTGAAATGCTCTTGCTGCAGCTCTTCAGGCCAAGGCAAAATCCAGCTGAGCTGCTGAGGATGAGCAGGAGCAGTGTCTGTCTCCCTGAGCATCAAAATGGGAGTGCAGGACTGGCCTGAGAAGAGGTGAGCTAATCCAGGGAAGAAAAATCCTTCAAAGACTACTAAATGCAAAGACAAAAATGATGCCTCAGGAAGATCCTGAATGCAAACTTGTGTGGGTGGGCAGCAGTATGCAGGAGATCTCCTGAAGGAGCTCCTGTGTTGTCTTCTTCCAGAGAAGGAATAGGGCTAGCTGGACTCTGGATCTGATTCCAAGTGGTTCTTACCTTAGATGAGATGAACAGCTGCCTGTGGGCATGGCTGGATCCCTGGAGAGCATTGCAGTCACATGCTGCTGACAAGTGAGAAACATCAGCTTTGCCCCAGGCAGCACTGCTGGGTCTTCAAGTAGGAAGAGCTGGAAACTCTGGGGTCAGCAGGAGTCACTGCTTCCCAAAGCTCACCTGCCACCAACTCACACACCCCCCGGGCCAGATCTGGTACTGACCCCAAAAGAGAAGCACCATCGAAGCTGGGGAGGTGATTGGCCTCATGACCATCCATTCTGATGTCATCACAGTTTTGCTTTTGAGATGCACCAGCGTCGCCAAGTCCACGGGTATAAAACCCCATTAAATATTTCATTTTCATCAATTGCTTGCAGTAAGTGCCTGTTGAGGAATTCACGGGAACGTTTTCTATTTGACACAGAGATACTTTCAATTATGAAAGATGGCTAAAAATAAAAGGAAATTATACTGTTCAGACATCTCTGGAGGTGGAGACAGGAGGGGGAACCGTCAAGGAGAACCAGGAAAGAGATTTCTGTTAGAAGTGGAGAAAGGCTACTTATTTTTACAGACAGAAAATGCCAGGAGGCAGCCTCACTTGAGGGTCTGGAATCTGTCACTCACCTTCTCTATGAATAATTTGACCTCAACTATTTAGGGTCTGAGCCAGAGTACCAGAGTTAAGAGTCATGACAGTCTCTTTCTCTGGCTGCAGGGGGTTGGATCACCCTCCTACAATTCTCAGCTGTACACGTTTTTTTATGTGTGTTTTCCTGTATTTTTTTTTCCTTTAAAGCAGGACCCCAGACTGCGACACTAAAAAGACTCATTTTTTGTGGGATGTCACTGCTGAGTGTTGCCAAGCCAAGGATCCAGTCTAAAAGATAGCAAGAGGTGACAATACAGAGCGATTACCAATTGCTCTGTCACTTGGGCTGTGTGGGGAAGAAAACCTTACTCTGTCACTCTCCACATCGAACTGCAACCTAATTTAAGTTTCTAATTGAACATATATTTCAGATATTGAGTGGTTTTGATCTGCTCTGGCCTCAACTTAAATGTATGTCTTGCACTCCATATAGGTGATCAATGAAAAGGGGAGAGCTGGAAAGTAGGACAATGGAGCTGTAGAAGACTTTGTGTTTGTCTCTCGTTTCTTCCCCATAGCAAATCAAAGACACCAGAAAAATATCAAAATTAACACAAAAAAGGCACAGTTTTTTTTCTTCCCCTCTGTAGCACCTGCTTTTAGACATGCCTTTAGCAAAGTGCTCTGCTCTCACTGATAGGGGCTACGTTCCCTGAGCCACATACACTAATTTTAAATGATCAGGGGCTTAATTAGCTACGCTATTCCTTGTATTTTGAGCAGCCATTTTAAGTTAAAAATATTGTTCATGTTCAGTGTTTTAGCAGAGCATTCCTATGCTAACACAAATGGGAAAACGTCTTCACTAGAGAGCATTTTCTGCAAAATCACCACCAAACACTGAAATGGTCCAATCAGTCTCTGTACTACTTCTTCTATTGGCAGATGTGTTGAGCTCAGGGAGTTTAAGGTGTTCTTGCACACATTTTGGCCCTGTAGATTTGGTGTGAAATGCCTTTCACTTTTGCTTGTTCTCAGTTTCCTGAGATAGTAGATAATTGGTGCTTTCCTACTAAACAGCTGGACTCAACAATTTTTTAGGGGGGGGAAAAAAGCTGTTCTCTGTTAAGCAGCAGGATTTACCTGCCTGCTGCCACATTCATAATGGAGCACAGAGGAAGACTACAGGGTGATTTCGAGGTAGGCATCTTCTCATTGCACATAAACAGCTTTTTTTTCAGGACTATTCCCTGCCCCAAGAGGTTTGCTTGTAAGGGCTCCCTTCCCTCGTGATCATCTAAGTGCAGTACAACATTGTCCTGGGAGGCAAGAGACAACAGGAACCGCAATGAAGCTGGATAGCAAGGGAGAGATGTTCTGCTGGAGCTGTGATGCAGCTGGCTCATGATAGACACTGACCTTCAGAGAAGGAGAGGGAAGAATTCAGACCTCCTGTGAAGAGGAGATTATTTCCCATTACTCTTTCTGGTTTTTCCCTAAAAATTTGTCATCTCTCTGCCAAATCTGAAGAATAATGTTTCAAATGAACGTGCTCCATCCGTAGCCTTGCCTGGCAAGTCACAAAATGACAGGCACAAAGTACAATTACAGAGTAATCATGGAAAAAGCCTCTGCCACAGGAAATGACCCAGCATGGCACACAATCGCTTGGGGAGCTCTGCATGCTCTAAGTGTGGCTTTTCTGGGTGCAATAAGCTGGCAAAGCTGCAGCTATTTGATATATATGTGCTCAGTTTAGCTCCTGCACAACCAGCAGCAATCTGTGGGGTTGCTCTGGAAATCACTCCCCGGGCCTGCAGCCTCTGGACAGTCTCTTTGGTTTGAATTGCAAACCATGAACAGCCAGCCCTGGCTGCAAAGGGAGGGGATGGTACTGGCTCCTCAGAGAAGGCTGGGCTGGGATTTTCTTCTCAAAGGAACACAAATCCCTTTATATATCATTCACCCTGTGTTGGTCTTCATTATATACTTCAGACCTTGGGAAGCACTAATGTATAATAATAATAATAATAATAATAAAGCACTGGAAATACCAAAAAGAGAGGATAAATGCTCCTAGAGTTGAGAACTGTGTGTGTCACATCTAAACAAGATTCAAAAGACTCTCTCCCGTAACTGATACACCCTTTTCTGTGTAGCAGAAATGGAGCACATCTCCTTACTCTCCTGATGCCAGTTTCTGGCTGTGATAACTCTTTTAACCCCAAGAATACAGCCCTGCCTTAACAGATGAGCTATCCAAGGGCACCAGTTCATGTGCTCAGATTGCTGCCATGCTTTTTCTAGGCAGCACCTGGGTTGTGCTCGTCCCAGGAGCACTGCTGGATTTCCGCTGGTCCTCACAGGACCAATAATGCCACTTTTCTCCAAGGCTAGAGCTTAACAACAACATGCACTGGGGTACAGCAGACACAGACTGGCTGCTGGGAGAGGCTCTTTGCTCAAAAACCCCAAGGAGAAGGAGTCGTGTCTGTGTGACACCAGTTACACTGAAGCTGGATAACTGTGACAGTGGGATTCCCATCTTCCCTTTGGCCTGAGAGGGGAAAAAGGTCTTTGTTTCAGGAACAGCTCTCAAAGAATGTCCCTTGGAAGAATGCAGCCAGCAAGATGAAATTGCCATTCATGCTTTTTAGAGATGTTCAATGTACTAGGAATTTAATTAAGAAAATGTTCCACTGCAGGAAGCTCAAAAATTATCATTATTGTAGAGGAAGGAAATGTTTTTAATATATTAATTTTTTTAAATGGCATCACTACAGACAATGCACTTATACTTGCAGCATCCAGGCCAGTAAGGACACCGGTTTCTTTAGCGATGGAGAAGAGTAGCAAGAAGGTTACAGAGAAGCTGATGCTACAAAGGAGGTTTTCTGTGGGGTGCAGAGCACTGGAGGATGCCAGGCTGGATAATGGGCCCTGAACTGTTGTCTAAAAGAGATAACAGCACTGGATTCCTTGATTTGACCTGTAGTCTTCACCTGGAACTCGCTTTACATCTTTCCACTTCAAGAGCCTGACCTAGATGGAGGCAACATCAGTGGCCATCACTGGCTCAAACAGGGCTGTGAACCCAAAGAGAAAGGTGTTTCTGTGAACTTGCCTCATATCCCAAGAACAGGACAGGGATTTAGTGCCTACACGCTTTTTTTGTATTACATTTGCACAGTGCCAATATCCCTGATCCAGGGAGCATGTGGGTGGGTCCCTGCTGCTGCCTTCATACCTACGAAATAAAGCAAGGAATCAGCTCAAAGCAAAAGGTGTTCCCAAGCACCTCCTCAAAATAAGTCTGGATGGGGGAGGTGGGTTGTTTTTTTTATTTGCAAGGACAAGATATCACATGGAAAACCAGGAATAGAATAAATTGCAGGGGAAAGAGAGGAGGAGGAGGAGGAAATTACTCCTTTTGCATTTCTTGTTCCCTTTCCAAATCTTGTGCATGCCATGGTTTTAATTAATAACTCTGTCACCCCTCCTAGAGTTCAAACAAAGGAGTACAGGGAGGACGTATTCCAGGCATGGAGGTACCTGGGGAAATGAAGTGATGGCTTTATGTTTCAAGGCCTCATTATGAGGCTCCAGTTCTTACTCAAAACTTGTTCTCTGCCAGGAATTATCTGAACCACTACCTCAGGAGGTCACTTTGAAGCTGGGTTCAATATTTAAAATTAAGAAAAAAATCAAATAAATTGTTTGGACATCAACTAAAATAAATAGACATCCATAAACACAACCACCAGTAAGAATGTTTCTCTGTAAGGCTGCTTGTCACTTCTTTCTTCCACCTGACACATGCTCACATGCAATCACTGACACCTTTCTGACACCAAGATTGGGAGCATCCTGCTTCCAGACCAGCCCCAAGAGGGAGAGACAAGTACCAGCGCCCACTTTGGAAACGGAAGTTGCTGAGCATCGGTGATGCTCTGTACAGAGCAGCAGCACTCAGACCTCTGTGCAGGCACTGTGTTGTTTCCCAGTGGTGGCTGCCTGCTTGGCACATTCCCCTTTGACTTCAAGGAGTACCTCAGCTGTGTCCTGCTCTATCCAGGAGCGGCAGCTCTGCTCAATCTCTGTGGTTTGGGTTTGCTGCAGAGCACTGGGCCCATTTACCTTTCTCTCTGCAGTTTGGTACCTGGCAAACTTGTGCTGCATATCTCAACATACTTCCCACCTCCATTAGGTAAGAACATCCTCCTTTTTACAGCCTGGGAAAACAGAACCTCCCAAGACCACACAGAAATAAGGGACAATCTCTGCAGCCCCCACCGACCTCTTAATTATTTGAGCAACTCTCTCCCCTTTGGGCAAGTCAAAGAGTAACTAAAACTGTCTGCAAATAACTTCTGCGGAGGTAGCAAGTACCTTGTAGGAAGTTTCTGATGTGACACATTCAGGCTGTCACTGATTATCACTTCCCTGCACAGACAGTTTGATGATACTGCTTCCCTTAATTGCATCAAAAATTTAAGTCAGGAGATCAACAGTGCCATGAAGAATTCACAGGGAAAAGAGACAATATCCATCTCCCTAGGAAGGTTGTTCCAAAGAGACAGACTCTGCAACCAGAGCTCAGATGGCTGGTAAATGAAATGACAGGAAGACAAAATTCTCTGAAGCTGCTGTTGCCATTTTCATGGGGGTTTTAAAAGCAGGTAAGATTTGATAACCCTGCACAGCCAGGGACAGAGGCTGTGGTTACTGTTTATTTCCTTCTGGCAAATTCAGGACTTTTCCCTGGCAGCCAGACAAGACACAGACCCATGTCCCTCTGCATGAGGCTGTGGTGGGAGCTACCTCCTTTCCAGAAGCTTCCGAGACGCTTGGGTGAAGGCACCAGCACTGCTCAAGCCCTGGTGAGTTCCTCATCCCAGCCTACAATGTGCTTTTTGAGTGGGCAGTTTAAAAGGATCAGAAGGATGAGTCAGGGGAAGGATTTCACAACAGACAGGCACATTTGGTGGCCAAGGAGAAGTGTACTGGTGTAGGGGAGTGGGCCAGCTGGAGGCCTGGGGAGCTGCTAATAAATAAGTCTCCAAATGGATCCAAACATTATCGTGCAGAAAACCAGGACAACAATCCCCCAAAATGAGTGTATGAGCAGGTGCCAGGGACTTCATGGGAAGGAGCTGGAGAAACCCATACTAAAAGCCAGAGACATGGAGAAAAAAATGCACCTAAAGCAACCTCCAGGACAAGCATGGATGGGTCCAGAAGGGTCTCTGGTAACATGGAATAAAGAAAGAACAGGTAACTAGAGCACCACGGGCAGGATGTGGCGCGGCGGGCTGTCTTGTGGAAAGCTGCAGTGTGGGTTACCATTATCTCCATAAGAACAGATGAAATGAGCTTCAAATCAGGCACAGCTGCTGCCCTAATGGAGCTCCAGAAACACCCCGGGGGTGTGTGAGAGCATGAATGCTTCTGAACCAAAAACAAAAATGAAAAGGCCCAGGAAAATGCAAAAGGCGAAACTTGGCTAAGGGAGCAGACCTCAGAGGGTCTGTTTTGTGAGTCACCAGACACTGCTTAATTGCCCTCCCCCCAGAATCACAGTCCCCACTGCAGTTATGTGGACAGAGCCAGTCTGCAAGGACCCAGAATTTAAAATCATGATGAAAGCCCCTGTTTGCTTCCAAAGAGCAGAGAAACCAGAAAAAGCACAGTGCAGTCAAATGCAAAAGCATTTGCTCTTTCAACACCTACGAGCACATTTTTCTTTTTATGATCCATGTGGAAAACAGTGTCTTCTGCAAAGAACAAAAATAATCC
This sequence comes from Cephalopterus ornatus, assembly GCA_013396775.1. Classification (NCBI taxonomy): domain Eukaryota; kingdom Metazoa; phylum Chordata; class Aves; order Passeriformes; family Cotingidae; genus Cephalopterus; species Cephalopterus ornatus. Next base: position 355,012 of record VZRE01010775.1, read on the forward strand.
TCCCGTCAGGCACCCCGAGGCATGGCAGTGGTCCCAGAAGCAAATCACCAGGCTCAGATCTGCGTGACGTTTGGAGGCTTAATGAGGGTGGCATGTCCCGCCACGCACCGAACACACCTCGGGAGAGCGCGGTGAGGCAACAGCCCTCCTCAAAACTGGGAGCTGCAGCTTAATACTGGCTGATTCCACTCGCTTCAACCATCACAACCATGACAGCCCACCACCCCGGCGTGGGGTGAGCGCCTGAGAAGTCCTCCCAAAAAGCAGTGTTTTCTTTTTTTGGCCTTGCCAGAGGAGCCTCCAGTACACCCCGATCTCTGCCTCATGGCTGTTGTTCTGAACAGCCTCCAGTATTTCCTCCAGTGCCCGGCAACTGGTAGAGACTGAGGGCATGTTTTGGGGTGCCCTTGAAGGATTTCAAAGTCTAGAGGTCACATAAACATGAAATAAAAGTGGTTTTATGTTCAAAATACAACCGGGGTGGGGGCGGGGAGCATTACCAGCCATGCAACCAGGTGGAAGAGGGGCTTCTCACACGAATCGGGATCCCATTTGCATTAGATTAAAGCAAGACAAAATTCCTAGCGAAGTGGGATTAAGAATATTCATGGATCCTATTGGCATGATGTATGTGTCTCCCAAGTGATGGAAACTGAGTACAAAATTGAGAAACTTCAGCAATCCATGGGGGAAAGGAGACAGACTGCAATGACTTTTTAATGCTTTATACATTTTTTGTGTGAACCTGATGCTCACAGAAAGCAGTTATAATAAAAGGTTTGAAAGAGAAGGTGAATATAGCAAGGTTTTGTCTTTCTGGAAAGATCAGACCATCTCAAGATCTCAAAGCAGTTTTCAAATTCGAGGTCTTAACTGCATTAGGGAGCTGTAAGTAAACTTATGTCACATACCAAACCCTTCAGATTCAACGATGCCAGTGACTTGGACCTGCCCCTCAGGGGCTCCGAATGTTGGAGTACTCTGCTTTTCTTCTCATAATGCAGAAACCTGCATGCACAGAGCTTGAATATCTAACCTCCAGTACTTCCCAAGCAGTCTTGAGCAGAGAGTGCACCGTGGTACAGAATTCTGAAGAGTGAGGAAGAAACTGCATGGAGAAGGATTTGAGCACAAGCTTTAGGGGTAGGAGGTTAAATGCTTTTTACAATAAAAAACTCAAACCACTAAAGAACAGGTATCTAAAATGACTTCAAAGGCACGGAGAAAATAATAGAGAGAAAGTCTGAAATGCAGAAGGAAACCTAATAGAAAACTGGACGGGCAGAGATGCAACCTCAGTGTTCAAGATCCAGCTAATTACCTACTTGATTAATTTGTATTGCTTCCTTTATTTGACAGCAGTTTACTGCGGTTCAACCCCAACCTTTCCTTAATCAACTTTAAACAAGTCAAAATGAGCCTGATTTAAAATTTAATGGATGTCTATACACCTTTCTTCACCAATATAACTGGTGTAACCTCACCTCCATTTCTACTGGTGGAGCTACGTGTGTTGGTAACCCTTCCAAAAGTGAGTTAATATTTCAGCATGAAGCACTTTCAAAGGAGACCTGCATAACTTCCTGTTTCCAGGAGTGCTCAAAACTGTATCAGATTTGGCTTTAAAAGCCTCAATGCTGCTGGTAGGGCACAAGTACATTGCTAATTGACGCAGGTAAGCTTCCTCCACAAAGTGCCTGATGAAATCACACGCCCTTTGCATTTACGGCCTGTTTCCCAACATGCTGGGATTTCAGTGCAGCTTCCACTGTCCTTAAGTGGGATTCCAGAGGCCAGCATTCCCCCATCACATGTCTCAAGGATCAAAGTAACCTCCTTTCCCTGAACTTCTGCAACTCCGCAGAAACCCTTTAGCTCCGCAAAACCCTTGCCCCTCCAGACTTTTGTCTTTCAGGAGCAAATGGATGCAGTCTAGAGAACAAACAGCCAGGAGGTGCCCATGATGCCACCCCAACACCCAACCATGTCCAGGAGGAGTTGCCACCAATCTGTGGTAGTGTGCAGCCATGCTGGAGCTGCTGTGAGCAACAAAGTCCTGCTACTGCTGCCTCCCTCTGCCACCACCACACTTCTACCAAGGGGCACCACCAGCCTGGCATTTACAGCCACCGCGTTTCCACATGACCATAAAATCAACAGAAGAACTACAGCCAAGGTCCCTGTTCAACCCCTACTGAACCACTGGCTCTTGGGCCAGTCGGTGGGATTTGGGTCAGGGAAAAGGATGGAGGTGACTGCATTTGACTGGAGCCCCAGGAACACAAAGTGGCTTTTTCCTTCTTTATCCACCACATGGGGTGGCCAAGATGTTTTACTAAACTGACTGCCTTTCCTCACCATACTCCTCTCTAAGCTAAAGCTGGCTCCCTAGGGACAGGCTACGCTTAGAGCCCCCATCCATAACATCCTTTTAGGCATGTTCTGTCCAAACACACACTTTTAGTTATGGCATCTGCTCTTTCCTGGTTTTGCTTTGTTTTCATGTTGCACAGACCATTCCCAGGGCTGCTCCAGTGGCTGCTCTTCGCAAACATCACCGGCACAAGCAGAGGTTGCTGCTGGAGCTGTATCTGCTTGGCCTGAGACCAGATCACCAGAAAATGCAGAGATCATTTCCACCTTTGTTAGTTTTTGGCTCCAGCATCTATTTTGATAGATGCTGAGGTCTGAAACTGTTAGTAAGGAAATGGAAGAGGGGAATGGCCATGCATTGACCCATGCTTGGCAGCAACATTAGCCCATGGTGTAGTTTCCATGCACTGACGTTGATACATTTAAGTAAGAAAAAATGAAGAAAAAAGGAAAAGTGAAAAAAGAAAGAAAAAAAGAACAGAAACTACTTGCATAGAAAAAGTCATCACTGAGCCATGTTCCAGTGCTGATCCATGAACGGAGGCAGCAGCCTAGCTGAGGCTGGTTGCTCACAACGCGACTTATTTTTTGTACATCCCCATTTCCGGATTGGGAACTTTGGCTAAAGCCTAAATGCTGAATTTTCGGCCTGGAAACACCTCGGTAAGGGCAGCATGAGCTCCTCTGCTTGCTGCAACTCTCACCAAAGGAAAGCACAGCTCAAAGCACCAGCAGAGACTGAGCGAGAAGAGAACGGCCACAGCCCCACACGCTGCACTCCATCAATTTCTGCCAGCGCTCCCTCTTCACACCACCCCTGTCCTGCAAAAACAAATGTCCTCAGAGCTCTGTGTCACCATCAGGCAAAGACACACACACTCCTGAATTCCCATCACATTCATAGAAGCGCAAAGAAAATTCACAGTCCACAGAACACGATCCTAAGATATAAAGACATGACAAGAGGAACCCAAGGGTTAAAAAGCTGGGCTTTACTTTTCTGCTGGCATTGCATCAAAAAACATTCCACCCCCAGCATTTCAAATTACTAAAGATAAAGCACTAACAAAGATGCAAAACTGGTTTAGAAAATACTTGATAGTTTCCTTTTAAACTTCCACTTCAGAGCAAAAACGTTCTTGCTTTGAAATAAATGGCTCTGGACAGGCGGAGGTGGGGGACATACAACGTGTTCTTCTCCTAAATTCATGTTTGAACTGAAAAAAGGAAACAAACTTCTGAGGATTTACAGCCCAACCAGTGTTTAATACTCCTACCCATCTCAGTAGCTGGGCATATTCCTCTCTAAACTCAAGGATCTTTATCTGCTCCTCCTCCACCACAGCTCTATTCCACAAAAGACTTAAGCAAAAACCAGTTTCCTGATTCAGATAATTGTATGGGTGGATTTTTACAGTTGCAATTTATTTTGCCATAAAATCAATCCAGAAAACACCGAAAGAAGGAAGGAAACCCAGGACCAAAAAGTTAAAGATGAAAACCAGGAAAACTTAACTGGTAAGGCACATAAAACAAATTCTATCTAAATCAACTAGAGGTGGACAGCAAGGCAGATTAGTTACCTCACATTGTGTTTCTTTGTTGGACTTTTCTCCACAACGAATACATGGGCTGGAGGTTTTGGTGCAGAGGGTGGATGTCAGGACTTTCAGTATCAGGACTGAGCCACTGAACTGCCCTTAGTTTCTTTGCAGTCTGTGGGAACTGGGAACCTGAAGCACTTTTGCTTCAACAAGGTAAAGAAGGAGTACAGAAAATGTATAGAAAACCGCAAAGAGGTTGATCATCTTTGCACCTCACTGGCTGCTGAGCACAAACACTGAATAAATAACCGAAAAAATATGTCTTGGCAATAACAGAGGCAGGAAACCACCTCTTTAGCATCCAGCTACTGCCCAGCCGTAAGAGAGCTATGCCCATGCACAAGAGACCTACAGTCTCCTGGAGCAGGTGCACCCCCAACATTGATGGTCCCGGCAGGAAAGTTTTGGCAGGGTCTTGATCCCTGTCTCTTGGCTGACAATTGTTCCACACGTGCCAAGCACAAGGAGGACCCTCTTGCTGCTTGTGCCCTGTGTGGAGATCCAACAGTGGGGATGACCACTGGTGCAGAAAACGGAGAAGAGCATTTGTCACATCCAGGAAACTCTGCACTGCTGTCACCTCCACAGCTTTGCCCTTCCCATCCGCCCCCTAAGCCAGAGCAACACATTGATGAGAGCCAAGCCTAGCTGTCCCTGGGGTATCGGAGACCACCAGTGGTGCAGGGGGAAAGCCTCTTGTGGTCTTTGTGGTGAGCAGAACCCCACAGAGAGGAGTCATCTGCTCAGAATAGCACGTGTGCACGTCACCTGTCAGCTGGCATGGGGCACGGCAAGAACCTCCATGGGAGGAGCACCAGCCTTGCTCAAATAATAGTGATGAAACCACGCAAACAAGAGCAGGGCTTAGTCACTTGTTCGAGTCTCATCCCCTTATGTTTTTACAGATGTGCACTTCACGGAAATGAGAAGATTAGCTCATCAAAGCATCTGTCATCTGAGAGACAAACCAGCTTTTTACAAATGCATCCAAGTGACAAGACCTGTCGGATATGGGCTGCGGGGAATCTCTCTGAGTCTTATTTTTGGATCTATTATAATCAGCCTTGCCAGCTTATTATTTATCTCCAACACATCTATGGGGAAGGAAAAGATAAATACATAAAAACTTGTCAGACATGGCAATCTGAAAATGGCGGGATTTTTTTCTGTGAAGGGTGCAATAACCTTGCACTTTTACAGCTCTTTCTTTTAACTTGAGCTGTATAGCTGGGGCTTTACTCCTGGAAGATTTAATGACTTGCCAAATTCTTTAAATGGACTAAGTTATTTTTGTGTTCTTAAAATGGGAACATCTTTAAAGGAATGATTTTCGGGCATCTGGTGGTCAGCAGGCTTTGCAAATCAACAGCAATACTACCTGCATGATCAACACTGGGCACATGCTTTGTTACTTTTCCAGATCAGATGAGAAAGAGTGGTCAGACGTTTTAAAACTCTCGACTTGGGCTCAGGGGATTTGAACTGAGCATCAATCTCCACCTTGGGATTCCTGTTTCTAGGGACACCTCAGGACATCCCTGCTGTCATGTGCACAATGCTTGTGAGCACAGGGGGGCTCTAGGTTCAGTTGGAGCCACACTGATGATAGGGCTGTATAAATTATGGCATGATTCGGGTTGGAAGGGACCTTAAAAATTACCTAGTTCCATTAAGAGCAAAGGAGGATTTAGCAACCTTCAGGAGCTCAGCAATGGAGCACAAATGGATTTATTTTATTTTTTTTTTTAATAACGAAAGGTGAAAGAACTGGGCTGAAAGGGAGATTACTCATTTGTTCTTAGACCTTTGTTGTTAATCATACCACACCTACTACGGGAGCAGTGACAAGCTGTCAGCTTCGCCTCCTGGTTGGCTCAGTGCCACCCAACGCTCGCCCAGCCCATGCCATCCCTTCATCTGTGACCAGCCCAGCTGGCACGGGGAGCAGAGGGAGCTCAGGAGCACAGCACTGCAAGTCTGTACAGCTCTGGGCACAGCCGAAATTTCATGTGTGCTCAGCAGGCAGTGAGGAAGAGAATCCAGCCAAAGAGAGATGTAATAAGTGGAAACAAACGGAAATGACACAGCCTGGGCATGAAGAGACGTGTACAGTCAGCATAGGGGGGAAGAAATGGGTTATAATGTAAAATCAAGCATTATCTGTCAGTCCTAACTAGCTCATGACGGCATGACTAGCTCATGCTCCTTGCATGCACAGAGACACTGTTTGGCCTCAAACAGCCACAAGCACAAGCTAGCAGAGAGGGGAGAGGGTTAGGAACTCCAAAGGACTAATCAGTGGCCTTGCTGCCCGCTCTGCGAAGAACACCACAGTATAATCACGTTTGGGAAGTGCAGGCTGGCCTGCCCTTCACCCACCCACATCATAGGGGAGATGGCCACTTCAGGCCACCACAGTTTCATCTTGGCTCAGCCTTTGACCACGTGCAACAGTAGACGCCTCCTGGGGGTGACCATGGCCCTCTACAATGCCCATGATACCTACCATGCTCACACACTTGCTTAATGCCACAAACTCAGCCACGCTCCTGTCCAGGACTCCCCACCACAGCACAAGTGGCTCAGCACTGTACTCCTAACGCTCCTTTTTGCGTTGGGCACTGCTCACTTGTTAAAGTGTGTGTTTAACAAAGCGTTCCAATCTCTCCTTGCTGCACTGTGCACCTTTCATCACTTTTGTAGTGAGCACTGAAGTCTCTTTAGTGTGACAGGGATGATGGGAAGAGGCTTTTTTATAAGTAGCTCTATACCCTCTCTGGCCAAAATGCTTTTCCTCCTTCCATCCCTATTCTCATCCTTTTCTTCCTGCTTCTATTCATTCCTTTCACCTCCTAAGCCTGAGAGCACATCTGAGATGTCCTGTTTTCCCTTGGCCACACCTGCTAGTAGGCAGACCAGGATCAGCAGTGTGGTGGCAAGAAGAAAGCTTCCCTTGTTTGGTGGCTCTTCCCAGCCACCAATCCCAGCTGCCTCGTTCCTGGGAGCTCCTGAGTCACAGAGACTTTCTGTCAGGACCTGTAATGGGAGATGACTCAGTCCAAGCCCAGCGGAATGGAGCGGACGAAGAGCTGTGTGGAGGCTTTGGCAGGTCCCTCCTAACGACTTCACTAGGCAGCATGTGGAACACTTGCACTGCAGGTGAGGGTGGGGGGGAATATTGCACAGGCACTGTAAGTAACAGGAACCAGTTTTTTGGATGCTCTCATACTCTTCCAGCTACAACCAGTGCCAGCACTGGACCCAAAATAGACAACCAAGCCTTCCCTACAGGGTAGAGATGCTTGTAGCTTGTCAAAAGCAGCACATCCTGGCCCTTCAAAGCAAAAGGAAGGAAGAGGAAGATATTCACCAGCTCCTAACAGCTGAACCCCTCTATGGGTTGAGCTATTTGTAAGAATTGATTACCTGCCTCTTTCCCTTAAATCACAGCTCAAGTCCCACCTTGGCTGCTCCCTCATGCAATATCGCCTCGCAAGTGTATGCTCAGCTTGTTCTGGACAAGATGTCACCCAATGTCCTCTCCAGCTGGAGTGCATACCCTGAGTTCACAGCTCAACAGATACACCAGGCAGCCATGGTGGTAATCAGAGGAAGAAGGAGAGGCCCACAGGTGGTGGTGATGCCCTGAAGATTGTGTGCTAGTCACAATTAATTAATTGTCAGACAGGAGAAGTCCCATTTTCCTCTCTTTAAACATCCATAAGTGATACTAGAAGTTACCTAATAAAGCAACTGAAAGGGCTGAAAAGTCTACAGTGTTCTGCAACTTACTGGACTCCAAGGAGAAGCAACTCAGTAAGAAAGTTTACATTTTCAACATTTTCTTTTTAATTTCCCTTTTGGTCCTACCCATAAAAAAAGAATAGAAATGTGATTGTATGATCCTTTTGTAGAAAACACTACACTAGGCCTGCAGTGACACAAAACCAAAGAATCAGATTATATAATTTTTCATAAAGTTGGGAGAGCTGGTCTCCAAGGGCACATACCAAGTCACTTAGCAGCTATTCTGCCATAATAGCTTTCAGCTTTCCAATGGAATTTTTCCTGGGTTTCCTCCAAAATACTAATAAGAGTAAAGCTTCCTGGAACAAGCTCACTCTATAGAATTTCCCCCTGTCACCACTGGCCAGCAGATGCGTGCCTGCAGGGCTAAATGCACTGGAGGATTTATTCCTTAGCTTAGGTGGTCTGGCCAGCAGTTCTTCCTGGTGCTTCCCTTCCTGGGCCTGTGTGCCATTTCCTAAGGCAGCAGTGGTGTCCCCAGGCATGTCTGACCATACCATTCATCATCAGTGCACCTTGGCCACCCCTCCACGTCACACAACTCACAGTCCCCGTAAGGCTGGAGGAGCAGTGCAGTGAGCAGTACTAGAGGTAAAAGCTTGGATTCATTAAAGGAGCCTCAGTAAACGTGGCACCTGCCTGCTACCAAAGTCAGTGGGAAGTGGGCACCTCTATCCCCTAAGTCTGGGCAGAAATTGCAACCCAGGCACTCCCATCCTAACCCAGATGATTCCGTAGGTAATTGTTCAACTCACTGCAGCAATTTTGGGGTTAGAAATCAACCATCTACACACAGAATTGGTGTCTGTTGTCTAGAAGACAAGCAGTACATCAAGGGGTCAAATCCTGAAAGCAAATGCCTTTGTTTTTCGTGTATCAGTCTTGGTGACTCCTCAAAGAGTTATCGTATCATTAATATCTGCACGAAGCTTATTCTGAGTGGTTTACTGGAAAATTACGACTTGACAGCAATTAGCATAAAATGAGTAGGAGCTGAAGGCAGAACATCCCATCATAAAGGACTTTTTAGACAGAGCTCTGACGCTGGTACTTGGAAGAGTATTTTAAGAATGATTCCTAAACAGCTACAGGTCAAGCACTTATTTTATATAATGGATTCAGGCACTGAAAGTCTGATTCACAACTTGAGTCCAAAGAGTTCCTTGCTTTTGAAAAGACAGCTGTTCCCCTTGTTTTATAATTTCTATTTGGAAAAACAAATCCCCCTGCAATGCACACCTGGCTTTTCATTTTCCAGAAGGTCCTAGGGAGAGACCATCAAAGACAGTTGTGTGTCTAAATACTTCAGGCCCCTCCTGTCTACCTCCTTTAGAAGCCAACTGAAATAAGAGGAATAATTTTACTTTACACTAGGGGGTCTGCATAAGCCTTCAGAAAAGGTGGTATTTCTTGAAGGCGTGCACGTGGATATAGTCCTACTGTCACATTCTTCCTGCTCTGATTTGGATAGCTGGTGGGTTTGTTGTCTGTCACATTGGACAAATAAAGAGAAGATGTCAGAGCATCCTGGGAGTCCCCCTTTGGGCCATCAGGGGATTCTCCTCCACGGCTGACAGTGAAGCTGAGACCCCATCCTCTCCCACAGTAGGGCTTTACAGGCACTTTGAGGAAAGGAAGGAGGCGGCTTCGCAGCAGGAGAGTTTGCTCTCTTCCTGGTGAAAACATTAGATAATTAATCTTGCTACCATTATAGGGGTAAGGATATGAAAACAGACACAACAGCCCAGAGACAGCCAAGAGACCACAGGTGTCCTTCACTCCATTTGCCACTGCTGAAATCTACTGGCTAATGCTGCTCCTGTTCCACTTCAGCCTCAAAATTCTGCCAAATCTCCGGTGCCAGAAATTGCTGCCTACTTCTTCTGGGATTATGATGCATTCCTTCCTCAGACTTACAAACCCATTTCCTTCTCAGTGGCAGAGGATTAAATTTCTTTCAGAATCAGCGGAAACAGCCTGTGCTCTTACATATAGAGTATTAGTATTAGAGCAAATTCATCTCTGATCTCATTCATCATTTGCTTCAGTCCTCTCAGCAGACAATATATCAGTCTTTTAACAGTCAGCACAGACTTCTTACTGTCTCAGAGAAAAAGCTTTAGCATCTGGTTCAGCCACTGAACTCCAGCGTGACCTGTGTCCTGAATAGACGACAGCAAAAGGTCCTGCAAAATCACTCATTTTCATATGGTTGCCTATTAGGAACCTTCATCAGAAACCTGAGGCTTCCTCAGCCTGCTTACATGAGGGCTCCATGTGCTCCCCTGAATGACTTTCCTTCCCACATTTCTCATTGTCTGTGAAGTGGTGCAGAAGTGGATTAAGCAAGCTATCATCTCGGTTAGTGATAATGAGAAAATTGAAACAAGCTGCTCCATAAATGTGATCATTATCTAGTAAATTAAATGAGATATTCAGAGTGTCCACCCAGCAGTGGCCAAGGAACTTCTCTTACTCTGCATTTCTTTTATCTGGGAGAAAGAGGAAATGATCACATCCTCCCGCAAACCAGAGACTCCAGTGGACACACTGGCACTGAAATCTGGCACTTGCTGCAATGGACACAGCACAGCAACTGTTGGATCTTCTAAGCCTGAGACACTCAACTCTGGATGTTGCTGGTGCCAATGGCCAGTTAACAGGGACCAGACTTCTGAGGTTTGTCCTCTGGACAATGGGGCTGGGGGACATCACGTGTCACCAGGGTGGAAATTGCTGCCATGCATATGTCACCCAGCAGTCCACTGCAGATAGCCAGGGACTGCAGGGATAGCTGGGGATTTGGAATCTACTGAAGACGCTGGGGAAAAAAATTCCAACAAATTCCAAGGGCAGATTAGTACAACAGGTTTTTTTGACAGGTGAATGTAAGAAAGGAGCGTCAAAGCCTCACACCTGGTTGTTACTGGGAGATGTCACTGAAGATGTGGGGGCAGGAGGCAGAAATCAACCTATCTGCCACTGTCTTCTACCTAAATGCCTGAAACTCTGAGTTTCAGGATATAAATGTTCTTAAAAAAAACCCAAACAAAGTGCAGTAATTGGGAGTTCGCATTTGCTCTCTTGTTCTCCCATGCCAAACCCTGACAAAAAGTGAAATGGTTTTCTATTTTCATCGCATTTTTCTCCATGGTTCTCTGGATCTCATCCATGCGAGGCCAACCTGCTCCCTACACCCCAGTTACAGGCGTACCCCAACGTGGGATTGCTCAAACATTAGAGATACACAAGGGATCTGGCCCCAGAGCAGAAGAGTGATCTCACAACATGAGCCATGAACTGTAGAATCATAAAGGTTGAAAAAGACCTCCAAGATCTTCAAGTCTAACCCTTGACCAAACACCATCATACCCACTAAATCATGTCATGAAGTGCCATGTCTACTCCACTTTTGAGCACCTCCAGGGATGGTGACTCCACCACCTCCTTGGGCAGCCTGTTCCAACGCTTCCCCACCCTTTCAGTGAAAAAAATCTTCCTGATGTTCAACCTGAACCTCCCCTGGCACAACTTGAGGCATTTCCCTTTTTCTTATGAATGGAGAAGATATGCCCAGAGATGCCCAGTATCTAATGGTGCCCCAGCCTGAAGACACTTGTCAGGTGCTCCCACTGAAGCGAAGCAGCTCTGGGTGTTTTGTAGATTACACAAGAGTCTCAACAAACCACAAACAAGTGACCAAACCATGAAATGCAGAACAGGCCCACAGAATCCCCAAGAAGCCAAAATTGCCTGCAGGGAAGCAGGTGCTGCTGGAGCAGGCAGTGCTGGGCACAGTCTCTGAGAGTGCTTTGCTCCAGTAAATCCCCTGCTCTCCCTTTCGGACAGATTATCCTGGGGATGGAATAAAGACACAGGCAAGGAGCACAATGCTAATCCTGAGTCCGAATCCATCTGAGCCGAAGGGAAATCTCTGTGGCAGCATTGGAAGGCAGGAGCTGCAAGATCCAACTGGCCATGGGAGGGCAAACTGCTCCAAGCATTGCGGCACAGTTCAACACCAGCACTGCTAACTTTGCCTGCAGTCAGCCTCCCTTCTTGAAAGACAACCCAGGCCTGCCTTCAAAGGAGTTTTAATCGTTTGGAAATTTTGGAAGGACTCTTTTTTTCAAGCAGACAGAAGCATTGGAAAAGGCAGTGAGCAAAGCAGGACGCTCTGGGAATGTCCTGCAGCTCCTGGGCCAGCACAGGAATTCCTCTTTTCCCCAATGGCAGAAAAATTACAGCAGGCCTTCAGCATAACCCAGTCAAAGCAGGCTGTTAGGAAACTGCCAGAGACAGTTAAAAATAGAGATTGTGCTGATCCAGTGTTAACTCTTAACAGGGAAGGCAGTGATTCCTTGCTGGGTGGGTAACACCACTATTGCTTTTATTTAACACTCTCTCCCCTATGCTGCCTTTAAATGTCCCAGCTCCCCTTGTATTTTCCTTTATAGCCTGTTTTCCTCCTAACACAGCAGAAATCAACCCCGAAGGGCCATTTTCTGTGGCTGGCCTGTTTTCAGCACCCTTTCTGGCTGGCCTGCAGTCCCAATGGCAATAAGCATCAATTAACAAGGAGCTGGTCCTGCAGCCCATCACCACGGAGAGGGGCAGGGTGTCAGCACATGAAGATTTCTCTGTCTCTCTGGTTTTACCCAGCAGCATCCTCATCTGTCTGCACACACATCTCCACTCCTTATTTCACAGCCTTTTAGCATGAAAAATCAGCAAGGTGGTCTCCTCACAAATATATTTGTCTCCTTTTATTTATTGTTGAATTTTAAGATGAAGATCAATTGAGTTTCATGTGCATGGGTCAATTCCCAAAGGTTTTATTTCCTTTTAGCACTGGCCCACAATATACAGCAATATTCTAGCTGGAAAGTGGTGAGGTTCACTAACATCAAGGAAAGCCAAACTTAAAAGCAGAGTGCCAGGGCAGCCAACGAGTCACTCAGTACCAACTGCAGACAGTGCCTCTGACAAGCAATTCTTATTGCTGCATAATGGAAGGATGAAGAAAAGCCTTTCTCATCTTGAAAAATGAGAAATGTCCCCAGTACACATCCTTCTGCTAGGGAGAAGACAGGTCATGATCAATAAGCAGCAAAATATTTGGAGTTTAGTTAAAAATTGGGAAGCAGGTGGACTTGTATCTGCTCTCTCAAGCCAGCTATCACTGCCACCCAAAAACTCTTGGAGGAAACAAAAGGAGTTGCTTTAATTTCTTTGCTCCTTGAAGTATCATGGAGCAACTGATGGGCAAAGCTTATTCAAACACCATTGCTCAAATGGATCATCATGAAAATATCAAAAGCTGAAGTCAAAAAGCACAGAGTGCAGCCAGGTTTTGACAAGAAGGCTTCCAAGACCAGAGATAAATAAAGCCAACCTGTGACTGCCTGACCTGCTCTCACACCCAGAACAAAGCCCGAGCCACAGAAACTTTGAAAACTGCCAAAAATGAGATCCATATCTACCACCCCTTCTGCTTGTTTGGTAAAAATCCACCCTGCCCAGGTACTAGGTACCAAATAGTCTGGGCTGCAGTTTCTCTCAGTGACCACGTGGACGTGGAGGTGCAAACCTGGTGCCGTTTCTTGCAGACCTGGCAATCTTCCCAGTGCCATAAGCAGTTTTACTCGACTAAGCATCCATGAGGGCCCAGCAGGGCTCCAGTAAGCACCAGCTCTGCTTGGTGAGTGGAGACCTTGCCAGACCTGGGAAGAGAGGCACTCATGTAGAGAGGCAGCCGAGTGAGAAGGGAAGCTCGTTGGCATTTGGTGCAGGAGGGCAAAGAGAAACTGAGCACCAGCCACATGGCAGCTGCCCTGTGCTTGAGCTGCACAGCTCAAATCCATCCTTAAATCCTGACAGCAAGGAGCTCAGGGCCCTGCTAATCCCGCGCTCTCACATCTGCACAGCTCCATTACGCAGCAGGAGGCAGCTGCTGGGACTGCTGTGTGTTCAGTACTGGCACCTTCCCGGGCAGTTCGGTCCTTGCTGTGCCTGAGGGCTAAAGCCACACATCGCAATGCTTCTGTTTTGTGCCAGAGCCTCAGAGGCCACGTAAAGCATCATCCCCAGCCCAGGTGATGAGGGATGAGCTTTCTGGGACTGAGCTCCCAGCCTGCACACCAAACCACCAAATCACTGACTGGCTGTGAGCACGGCAGAGTCTGGGTGCTGCACACAACCTGGGCATTGCACACAACCAGATCTCTTGCGAACTGTGGTTTCCAGGCCCAGCCCCTGGCTGCTGCCAGAGCTGGGCAGGTAAGAAGTAATATCACCCTCACAGTCACCAAGACAGCCAGCTTTCAGCAGCAAGCCCTGGCAAAGCTGTTACCCTTCACAAGTAATGGTTCACCATAGTTCCTGCAACACAACAGACCAAGCCAGGCAGGATCTTTCCATTCTGCTGCTGCTCTAGCTGTAACAGGCAGTTGGGTTGACAGCACCCGATCCCAGATCACAGTTGAAGAGGATATTTCCAGATCATTGCACAAATAATAATGGTATTAATGGAATTACAGGAAATCCTTGCTTTTCTAACTCCAATTCCAGGCTGAAAAGCAGTGTTACTAGCAGGAACACATGAGCTCAGCCGCTTTGATTAAAGAGCAACTGTCTAATCTCTGCCTGGACTCTGCCCTGGGTTTTAATGCCTGATTAACTACCCCCTGCCAGGATTATTTTGCATCTTTGCATATTTTGGAGCTCTTAGTTTTCATTTATTGCTACAGACAAGGAACTGTTTAAACTAACTCTCATTTGCACTGGCAATTTAAAACACTGTGTCTGAGTTTATGGCCGAGTGGTGGCTGGAGCACAGTTCAAGGGGCTTTCAGGGCAATCTGCCATTTCTCAGGGAGCAAACTCAGGACAGCACACTCTCAGCTCAAGGGAGGGTGTCTCTGTACATCTCAGCCCTCTGGGAGACACCTAAATGTCACCTTCAGCAAACCAGCAAATTACCACCAGTTTCTGAAGAAGCGGTTGGAAGATTGACTCCCTATCCTGAGAATGGTCAGGCCTTTCATAAGAAATAACAAAATAGCTTTTAGGTTTTAAGTTTCCCATTTTCTAGCACAACTCAAGAGTGCTGTGGAAAACACAAAACTTCCCATGACAATTGTTTATGCATCAAATTCTAATATTCCTGCTAAGAAAACAAGCAAAGCTGTCTGGAAAAACTTCCTGAACAGCTGTAACTACCTGCCTCTTAGAGCATTTACTCCGAGCAGCTGGATCTCACAGTTTACAGGCACTTGTCCAACCTGTACCCCACACCTAGATTTAGTATCTTCTTCTACCCCATAAGCCCTCAAATTCCATTTGACAGCTCTCAGGACTACCCGAGATCTCTGTTTTCCTAAACACCAGCTCAGTCTGGTGAAGCACACACTGCACCAATGTTTGCTACTCTCCTGCTGGCCATGGCCCTAATTGTGCTGATGCTGATCCAAAGCTGCTGTTCTTCAAGAGCAGCCCATGCTGTGCTTCTCCATCAGCATAACCACGATGCATAACCCTGGGGAAGGGCAGCAGCTACTCTGGACTGAGTAAGGACCTTACTTGGAGAACGGGAACAAATCCACAGCCCCTTTGGCATCTGACAGCCAGACTGTACAAGGTTTGGAGTCAAGAGGGTTTGCTGTGAGCAGTACCTAATGCCTTAGACGGCCATTGCTTCCACAGCCTTCTCCAGTCCCCCTGTCTTCTACAAATTGTCAAGTACCACCCTTAAGTATATAATTTTTGTTGCAGCCAAGACATTTCAGCACAGAACAACAGGATGTGCAGACAGGCAGGGTGGGATGGGACAGAGGGAAGGAGAATGGAGTTCAGTCACTGCCTCAATATTAAACAAGCAAAGAGAACATTTTCACAACTGTGCCCTTAAAAGAGTAAAAAACATCCCTGTTAAATCAGGTAACTGGGTCACACCACTGAGCTGGTGAAATGCAAGGTCCTGAGAGATAACCATGCTTTGGGGTGGCAGGGTGGAAACCTTCATGCAACAGCTCAATGAGTAACATCACAATGAAACAAAGAGCATATCAGGTGATTCATGTACAGCTCTGCAGGTCCCCACCACGCTGCAGCCACCAGAAAAGGCTCACTCATGTGTTAAGGCAATTTTGCCCACAGGCTGTCCCAAGCCTTTAGCATTTTTTCTGTCCTTCCTTTACTTTTCCGTGCATCTAATTATTGAAGACGTTCATAGAGAAATGGGATTTCTGGTCTCTGGAAGCCCATCTGCTCCCACTGTTTATTTCCTGCAGTTGTCACAGTCCCGTTGTAATGAATTCCAGCATCACAACCACACTGATGGCTCTTCCCATGGGGAACAAGACAGGGAAACCACCCTGGTCGAGAAAGCAGGCCTGCAGTACCCAAAGGACCTCAAGGACATGAGAAAGAGCAGAAGGTGGCCCCATGCTTCATGAGGCTCCCACCAATGAAGGAAAATCTGGGAAACATGATTGGCTGCAGTAACACATCCCAGCAGGCTGAAAATCTGGGGACCCGCTCTGCAAAGCGCTACTAGGACAGTGCACACTTCCAGTCCACCAGAGCCAGCTTCCCACTAGTGTCACTGGTTAGGCCAAGAAGTTGTGCTGGCTTGGTGCTGACCTAACCAGTCCTGGCTGGCCAGAGAAGGCCACAGAAGCCAGCTGAAGGGGTAAATCCGGCAATGGGTTTTCAAAAGCTCAAGAGCTTTGAGGTGGATCTAGCCAAGCCCTCCCCTGGTGCAAGCACAGCGCCAGAATCCCAGTGACTACCTCCTTCTCCTTAGCAATGAACGCCTGGAATAAAGAACTACAGTAAAAAGGCTAAAACTGCCTCAAAAAAAAACAAAAAAGAGATTAAAACAAATTTTCCTCTCACTCTTGCCTGGAAGACAAGTCCTTCCTTTCAGGCTTGGTCTCACTGAACCTTCTACACTGCTTCACACTCAATACTGTCTCCTCCAGGTGCCTCGTTCTTTCAGCTCAGTGACCTGAGTTTGCACCCATATTCTGCTCCTCTGAGGAGCCTCCAGGTGGTTTCTCAAGCAGGCAGGCTCCTCTTCAGGCTGACCCTGCCTCCCTTCCCCATTAAGCTCACTGCTCCATAGCCAACTCCAATGTTTCTCCGGGAGAGCAGGCTCCAGGGCTCTCTGGGAGCACATCCTGCCAGGACAGAATCACAACTGGACACAAAGCACACTAAACATAACATCAGATGGCTGGAGAAGCCGAATTTCCCAGGGGTATTAATCGTAGTAGTAGTGCACATGCTGTGGAGTAGTTTGTGGGGCAGACTCTAGAGACCAGAGAAAGCAATACTGCACAGGTCTGTGCACAAAACCTTCAAGAGAACCAGCTCACATCTGGCTTCCACCTGTTCTGCATTCCCCTTTCCTGCTTGCTGCATGCCTCAAATGTCTGTGTAGATTTTGCAAGGTTACCAGCAAGTAAAATAGAACTTTGCTCCCCAGCTCAGCACTTGGCTACACCAGCTCCAGGGAGGAGCTGAGGTTTGTCCTCAACTCAAATCTATCTGCCTACTCTGTCCCATGTGCACCTTGCAGCAGTAAGACCTTTGTGGCAGATGACCTCTCCCTTTTCTCCCTTTTCAGCTGCTCCCAGAGGTATTGGAGCCAGCCCAGAAGTACAGGCAGACTGGGGGCATTCAAAACCCCACGGAAAGAACAGACGCTATACCATCTTTCCCTGAGGATTCACGCAGGGGAGATAACACTTTATATTTCAGTTTTGCCTTCTACAAGCATGGTGAATGAATAGGATTTACTGAAAAAGATCCAGGAAGAGATACAGTTAAGGTGTCCTTACAGCATGCATGTATTGCTCAGCAGGACTGTCTTTGGAAGGGCCCACATGATGGAAGAAGCACAGTAGGCTGTCCTAAGTGAGGTGCAGCTTTGGGGATGATTTGCTGTCCAAAATACCAGTTGAAGACATGATGCTACACAGGAGAAAGAACATGATCAGGGCTCCTCGTGATCCCGACTGGCAGGATGAGCATGTGCAGCGTGGGAGAGCGAACAGACAGTGGGAGAGTGAAATGGAGAAAACAAAGCAAATGTATGAGAGGCAGATAAGTATCATCAGTTTAACCACCAAAACACCCTCAGCTCTGATGGGCTTCGGGTCATTTAAGAGGTGGCAAAACAAAACAACAAATGAGTTTGTTTTCTTTCTTTGCTCTCTTTCTAGGCAGCACTGGTAAATTCAACCCAGCTCGTGCCAGAATACAACAGTGCGGGTGCCTTGCTTCCTTCTCGCTTGCAAGCTTCCTTAGTTCAGGATTATACAGCTCATTTCTCCACTTTTCCAGAACAAAGACAGCACTGTTTTGTTACTGTACAGCTACTTAGTCACTGCTGAACCAAGCCAGAAAACCTGGTATGTCAGAAAAAGCATGAATAAAGGATTTGATTAGGGCAAAGGGAAGAGGGAAAGGGGAACAGATATGAGATTTGTGTTGTTGCTGCACTCAGTTATTAGAAGCAGTGGGGACACTGGTATTGCATTTGAAAAGTGCACAATATGATCAAATAATCAAAAATTCATAATCAAATTCTTGGCTGATACATAAATTCAGGGACTTTGGTGGTAGCAGGGAGTATCATACTTGCTTAGTGCAGCTCCTAAGCTGGACTGTTTCCTAATTTTTTTACCTAATTTCTAATAAAATGCCATTCACAAAGATAATACCCACCACACAAATGGTCCTGTTCAGCCGCTTAGGACTCACTGCCTGTGGATCTCAGCAGGGCTCCAAGGCAGAAAACACAGGATTTTTGGCCTTTTATTTCTGCCGGCTGCATCGCTACTCACTTCAAGTAGAGAGCTTTCCAAATCGGAGCTGACCCATTTCTGCCTGTGGCATTGAGGGCACCTCTTCCACTAATCTCGTGTGTCAGCGTGGTGCGGTTGGTAATACTTGTCTCTGGGACAGCAGGTTAGGGATTTACTGAGTCCCACACATCATGTCCTTTAATTCAGTGTCAACCAAGGATAAGCCAAGGACCTAGGGCAAAGCGCGATCCATTACAATTTCATGCTGGGTGGGTGCTGTATTGTTAGAAACACAGCTCCAGCTTCCAGATGAGAAGCCAAGCCTGCACTGCCAGCCGGCTCTATGCGCTCCAGATTTGGGGAGAACAGTATATTCACATTTCCTCCCTTCTGTCACCCAACTTAATGTGGCTGAAACTAATGGGGATGCAAAAAAAAATTAATGAAGTACGTACGTGGCTACAAAATCAGGAACAACACAGTTGCAAAAGAGAAAGCAGATAAAGAAAAGCATTTCTCTCGATAATGCCAAGAGGTTTTTGTCACGGGGCCGTGGAGGGCTGGGCATGCAGAGGCAGAGGAGAGAGGTGATGGGCAGTGACATTTACACTGTGGAGATGGCCCCTTCCGTCCCCTGCCCCCAGCGCTGCCTCCCTCCCTGCTCAGGGGACACCTCTGCCATGGACATCTTTCCAGTTGGCTCCCGCTGAAAATGGCAGCGCTCTGGCTGACCTTTCACAGGGCAGCAACTGCTGAGCACACGTGTGGCACTGTCCATCCCGCCCCACACGGCCCCTCTGAAACCATTCACCGAGCTTTGCATCACATGGACGCTTCTGGGGAGCGACAGCCCTCTGCTGCAGATTTAGACCTGATCTCCTCACATCCTGCAGAACTCCGGGTGCAGAAAGGAAAGGGGGAGTAGATCTGCCAACATTTTTAAAGAACTCCAGTGCCATTTCTACACCACCAACATCCTCCAGCTTCTGTGAAAGCAGCCTGGAAGGGTATCTGGTGTTAATAAACCCACATCTTTTCACAGTAAAACACAATGAGACTCCAGGGCTCACGTTAGGACTACAAAGCTTGTTTGTATACTGGAAGGCCACAAAGAATTATCCCATCTGACTTCCCGTACATCCCAGCCCATTCATTTTCACTCAGTTACCCTGTATTAAGCTTAATTACCCCAGCATTAAGATTAATGACTTGTGCTGATTACGGCCTATCTCAAATTAGAGCATTTGAGACAAAGCAGCCTCTGCTGTGGGTTATTTCTCCCCAAGGCTCGCTGTCCCCACTGCCAAAGAGACAAGCCCTGCTGAACTTTCTTTGCTTCTTTTTACCAGCCAGGGATGCTCGCCCTGATTTAGCTCCTGAGATTAAGAAGCCCTTCCAGTATCTGGTGTTTTCTCTCTGTGAAATACTCGGGCACAGAAGTCAAATCGCTTCTCACTTCTCTCTGCCTTGCTAAGCAGGTCTCTCACCCTTGGTGTCTATTTTCTCTAGATCTCATCTCTGTTTGTGGCTTCCCCAGGCTTTCAGACAACCTGTTAAAAACCCAGAAGCAGCACTGCACCTGTGGCTTACCGAGACCTTGGGATGCTGCAGACTTCAGCATCAGCTCAGGGAACTTGCTGCTCTGGACACTTGAACCAACAGCAGCACCTTTGCCAAACGAATCCACCTCCCACCAAGGTGGGTTAAAATAAAATCAAGGCTGATGAAAAGGAAAAAATAAACCCAAAACCAGCTGGATTCTCCTTTGTTGCTGTTACTTAAGGACTCGGTAAGCCCTTCTGTAGACCAGCATAAGCATTTCACATTAGCTGTAGCCACTTTGGCTTGCATTAGCCAGGAAACGTCTTAACATAGCTAAGAAACTGCCTCCAACATCACTCCTGAACCAGATTTGCTACTTTGCAGCCTGGCAGACAAGTGCAGACACTGGATTCCTGTGTTTTTTAGGGAAATTATTTTATCTTCTGATACATTGCTAACCATCATGCTGCCCGTTTTACATAACTTTTAATTAATGGGTACAATTTGGTGTTGATCTCCTAGTGTGGCAGCCTGGCAGCCCTGGGAAGGACTGTGGACTGTCACATTGTCACATGCTGCAGCAGTGGAAATCGCTCCCTCCCCTCCTTGCTTCTGGAAACAGAAGAGGATCTAGGTTTCCATGGGGTTTTTTTTGGCCTTCAGTCCAAGAACAACTAAATCTTTGGTGAGTGAAAAAGGCTTCACCTAGGAGATGTGATCTTCCTTGCTAGAGACTGCCAGCACAGACCATTTGTCCTGGTGAGCTATCAGAGTGGGGCTAACCGAGCACAGGTCAGGGAGAAAGAGGCATTTTGAGCCTTGCTTTATCCCTTCTCTCCCCTGCTGCCTTGTGCCAAGACTAAAGTGTCAGTTTAGATGGGATGAAGAGCAATAACCGTCACTGGGCCCTTTTTTCTGCCACAATCCTTCCTTTCCCCTGAGCTCTGCCCTGGCACCAAGCAGCCACACCTGTTGCAGCACAGTTGAACAGATTTCCTGCAAGATCAGGTGTGCTTAAACTGAGTATATTTAGGAAATACAAAGTAATTTGCTTCATTCCTCATCAGCACTGACTATATGAGGGCAAAAGCTGCCCTGGCTTTGGGGCATTAGTCTGTGCTCCTAAGCAGACCCCACGTGTCTTCCCACCAGTACCAAACCTCCTAAGAATTCTTTACTCAGATCTCGGCCCTTTTTTGTCAATACTGCTGTTTCCAGGACTTTATTCCCTTCCCTGAAAGAGTGAGGCAAGGTGACTTTCATCTTTTTATTCTAGTTTTTTGTTGCTGCCACCTGCTTCCCTTTCAGACCAAGCTGAGCACAAGTCAGCCAAGGCACCGCAATGACAAAAGAAACACATTTCAATCTGGTGAACTTGCAAACACCTTGAAAGCATCTAGAAAGGAAGATGGGGTGTCTTCCTCCAAGCTTTCCTATAGCTGTGGTGCTTCACTCTGCCCAGCAAAGCCTCCTCAAGTTCTCTCCAACCGTGAGCTGACACGGACCAGGTTTAACAGAGCCCCTAACAAAGGACTGTGAGAGCAAACTAACCTCCAACCTCATTAAAGTCCTTGTTCAACCATTAAGCTTGCCTGACTCTATCTGAAGCATAAGATTGCCTGGACCAGACAATCTCCTTCCCTTATCACTCAATACTATTTAATTTTAATGTCAAAATAATATGACAATGATATTATGGCTCCCTTAAAGACATGGTTCACAGCATATAAGCAGGCCAGTGTTTACTGGTGAGTATCACCACTGCTCTTCTGGGCTATTCATACCAAAGGTTGCTGGAAAAAATTTGAATATGAGGAAGCAGCCTCCCTGATCTCGTTTCTATCCACCCAAAATGGTGCTATGGATATAAAATTCAGAGAGCAAAAGCAGCATCTCTGGATGCTTGTTCAAATACAGGCTGCACAGAGCTGTGGCCCAAAAGGTTCATAACCTGGGAGCAGAGTGGCTGCAATCTCATTCCTGCTCTCCTGCATGCCCTGACTCTCATTTCCACTCTCAGTCTGGCAAGAGCATCTGTAAGGCTCCACAAATTAACACTTGTGAAATGCTTTGACATCTTGAGATAGGAGTGGGTATAAAATCCCCCAGAACTATTGATGTCTTGTATTATTAATGCTGCTGTTGTCCAGCACTTAGCTCAGAGCTCTTGGAATATTTTGAAAAGCAAAGAAAACCACCGTGCCTGGGCAGGGGCTCGAGTTCTGCAGCAAGGTGACCGCTGTGGGCTGAAGAAGGCCATTTTCACATAGAGTTTTGAGCAGGACAAATCCAGCAGGGAAACACAAAGCAGAGAGCAAACCCCTGAGATGCCAAGTCAGGCGCTGGCTGCCCAGGCCTCCTGGAGAAACATGGAGGCTTTTGGATGTGGCTAATGGACGGGGCAGAGTGTCACTCATAGGTGGGAGGCACTGCTCCATAGTTGTGTCACAAAATACAGCCTTAAGAGTGCAAATCTTGCCCATACAGCCCTGCATCCAGCCACAGCTCAGCAGGGAGAGGTTTGTCCCAGCTGGGAGAGGTCGGTGGGTCAGGAGGGCAGAGCAGCACCCACGACCCCTCTGGCCACAGGCTGGACCTTCCCCAACAGGGGACCCTGCAGCCAACCAGGCCTGGTTTTCTCTGCATTGTGTCTGTAATCGAAGCACAAAAGCCGTTCGTTTAAGTGGGTTTAAATGGTTAAAGGCACTTGTTCCTCTGAAAAGAGAATGAAATTGCTATTGACACCTCTATAAAAGGGAGGCTTTTCAGGCACACCAGGAAAGCAGCGGACTAGGAGTCTTCCTCACTTTGTTGCCTGCAATTAGATCTGCAGCCTCCTCCTTTGCTCTTCTAATAGGAATAGGTACCGCTATCTTCAAAGGATGGGAAACTTAATGGCCTCATTGGCGGTTTGATGAATAATTCATGATTCTGCATTAATCGTGAAGTTAACTAAGGCCCGGAGAGAGACAGTCTTTAATGCAGAAAAGCATCTTTGGACAGTCACACTGGGTGCTGGGTCAGGGAGGCACACGATGATTACACACACTGCATCACTCGGAGAGCACAGATGAACAGACACTCAAACTCTCCCTTTGCTCAGTGCCACACACTGGGGGACTTTGTAAATTGAAGACCAGCAGGTATGTCAGGCTTCCTTCACTCATCCACCTGTACAGCTCAGGATGGGAACCCTGGTGTGTGTGACCACCCTGGGGTATCCTGGCACAGCTCAGAGCAGAGGCTGAGCTGTGGCTCCACTGCAGGAGGTCTCACTGAGCGGGAACCAAGTCGTCCTTTGCCTCAGAGAATCTCAGCTCACTCTTTTGGCATGACCAACAAGGCCATCATGCCCCACAGGGAGCCACACCAGTGCCACGTACAGGGAGGGCAGCCACCTCCATCCCTGCTGCGTGAAAGGGGGGTTGGCAAAGCCAGAATCCTCTTTGAAAGCAAAGCCATTTGCTGGCTGGGCTTTCCGCAGTGCCTCCTACAACAGCCCGTCACTGCTGTGCAGGAATACAAATAAATAACGTTGCACATGACTCACTGGTTGTACTTGTGAAACATGAGGAAAGAAGGTAACAGCCGAACCTGTTTAAACACATTGGCCTGACTGATATTTTTAAGAAAACAACAGCAACACTGTGCCCATTGGAGCCTTCTTGGAGAAATGCTAAACGTGCCATTGAAAATATCATCTGTTCAGATGCTGTTCAGATTTAATCATCCTCCATTCACCCTTTCCAAAAAACTAAATGAAACAAAAAAAACCCCACAGCCAAAAAACAAAACAAAACAAAACAAAACGAAACGAAAAAGAAATCTTTCTGGCTGAAACATTTGGTTCTTGCTCAAGAATCTGGTCTGAATTTTATAAAGGTTTCCTGGAAGCGGAGATCAAGAGGCTGGTTTGGGGCTCAGAAAAAGCCCTCTGGCAGGATGAAGAAGAGAAAACTGCTAGAGACTGAGACCGATACTTTGTCATTCACTTATTGGTAACACTGCACAGGACTGTTCTTGCTAATTAAAACCAGTGGTGACCAAAGCTCATTTGCAGAGATTGGGCTTTGGCCAAGCATTTGTGTGTGGATGAGGAAATGAGATCATAAAAGTCACCACCGGCCTCCAAGCTCAGGGTATGTAATTGCCTCTCACACCTTGCTTTCCAGCCCCTCCAAATACCACCTTTTCCAATAAAAGTGGGAGTGGGGCTACTTGTCTCTGTTTTGAGCTGTCAGGCCATGGAAAGGGACCAAGAAAATCCCTGCACCGGGACTGTCCCTGGTATGAACAGATTCAACTCGCTCTGTGGTTGGCCCCCCTCCAGCTGAATGTGGCTTCTGTATTTATGACTTTTACATGCAGCATTTCTCCTTAGGTAAAAATATGCCATCATGAGCTTAGCCAGAAGCATATTTAGACCCACAGGATCTGCCAGAGCTACGACTTGCTTTACAGTTCAGAGTAGACCAGCCTTTCTCTTCTGACCCCAGACCCAAAAGGGATGGTTGAAATGCCTCATGTGTGACACTCATCTCAGAGATGGGCTCCCCACGACCACCTGCAACACCTCAGGTGAACAACAGGCAGAGGCACCAACTGTGTTCTCCCCAAGAGCTGAACTTGTCACACTCCTTTATCGATGAGGTAGGTAGGACTGGTGGGCTGATGTGAGCAACGCCACAGAAGTGCTGCCTACTTAAATATATATATACACAGGGGAAAAAAATACACACTGCCTTCAGCAGATACTGTGATTTAAGTCACAATACGCCTACTGGCACGTCCACCTCCGCAAATGTACCGTCACAAGTGTCCCAACACAACAATACACCGGGTTAGAGCAGTAAAATCGTGTAGCAGCTCTCTTACCCCACAGTAAGCAACGCATCCACAGGCTGGGGCTGCCCCAAATATCAAGGGTTCTTCACCCGTGTAGTTTTGCTGGGAAGTTTCTAAGCCATGACCTAAGATGCCATGACTTTTCCTCCAGGACTAGCACAGTGTCTGTCTGGCACCCTTGGCCATACTCAAATCCCCGCCGATAAAAGGTGTCCAACAGAAAGGACAGGAATGTCAAGCCAGTGATTAAGACAACTCATCTCCTCTAATGGCACGTCTTCTCATTTGTTTTCTTCTCAAAGGACAGAATCAAAGCCTGAATTAACTAATTCCCTCCAGTCATACACCAACTAATTGCACTGGCTGTGTATCCCCAACTCAGCCCATCCATCTAACAGCCATGCACTCCTAATGTGCCTTAAAAGTTGACTTGTACGTAAGAGAGGTCCCATCTCATTTCCCAAGGAAAGCAGCAGCCTTTGGAGTAAAAGTATTTACCACAGCTGCCTCACAGCCTGATCTCACGGCTCTGTCCCTCAGAAAACACAACGTTAAAGCAGAAAACTGAGCAGCAAACATCCCGTCTGGATGCTTGGGATTGCACAAGGTCACATTGTTTTCAAAGATCCAACACATCCCCAAAATGGCAACCAGCAACAAACATCACACAGCAGAGCAGTGGGGAGATGGGGAAAGTTTTGAAATTCTGACTTATTTCATGTTGTCAAGATGTTTGGTGTGTTACAGGTGACTTTCTGAGGGGCCATAAGAGTATAACCCAAGGGTTCAGCAAAGGCTGAACCCATGCAGGACCTTCCTGGATTCCCATGAAAGCACACCTGAGCCCCACCTCTCTTCAGGGCTCTTAGAGGGGGACAGAGGGGACAGTTTTGTGTCCCCTGTCTTCTGTGCACCCTCAATAGCAACATCCCTTCCAGGGCTGCACATCCTGCACCCAACAGGACAAACACCCACTGGCATCCAGGGCAAGTCAGGGATTTACTTGCCTGCTGCCTTGATGAAAGAGAGAGGGGGGGAGATGCAGGAATTATCCTACATCTTGGATTCCACCTAGAACTGACCACTTCTACCAAAAAAACTGCCCTGCAAACAGCACCAGTGCTACACCATTCCAGGGGACTGTGCAGGGAAGGTCTTGCTGATAGATCCAGGAGGAAATCAAGTTTCAGGTCATGAACAGTGGGAATGCTGCAGCAGAGGCCAAGAACATTGGGAAAACCACGGAGCCTAGCAGTGAGGAAAATTAATCCTACTGAGAAAGTGGTGTGAGGAGCAATGGGGCTGAAAAAGATGTCACTGAGGTCTCCCAGGGAAGGGAAGGAAGGGCAAGATGGACAGGAGGGATGGGAGAGCCCAGGTAAAGATCAGCCTGCCAAGGAATGGCTCCTGGGGCCTCACCTTTGGCATTGGGATTATCTGCCCAAAGGAAAAAGGAAAAGGTCTTCAGGATAAGTACTTCGAGGCTGGCACCTGCCTTGCCCTACTTGCACCAGAGCCAGAGAGCAGTGCCCTGCTCCTCCTCCTCAAAGGCACAGCGATGAAGAGAAAGGACCCAAGACAAGAGGCACTGGGAGACACAATTAGGAAAAAGCAGGAAGGCACAGACAAAACAGTCCTTGTGCTTTATCTCCCAACTTCAGACTGCCCTGCCAGAAGAAACACAGTTATCTCCTCCTCCTCTTCCGCTGCCTCTCATAGTTCTTGTGATACAGGGGAAGAGTCACCAGCACTGCTGAAACTCCTCAGTGTGGCCACTTCTCCCAAGAAGTCTCTGGCCCTCCACAGAGTTCTATCACCATCCTGGGTCCCCACACATACCCTCCCTATGCCCCTTCCTTTGGCTCTGTGCTGTCACGCCAGACCCACAATGCTGCTGGTGTCCAGCCCGTGCTTTACTGATTTATTTTCATCTGCCCACCTCTTGGGCTGACTGACCACTGTTTTATTTTGTTGTCCTTCCTGGATTTTGTTCTGTACAAACAAGCCCTCTCCAAGTGTTCCTTGCAAACTCAGGCAGGACTGAGACTCTCGGACCCCTTGTTTCTGCAAATGAGAAATGCAACGAGCAGGAGTAGGCAGTTTGGTGTCCAGCTTCACCTCTTCTCCCTCCCCATGGGCTCCCTCCTTCTCTTGGCCAGGCACATCACAGAGGTGAGGAAGGTTGCCTGGTTAGCAACCAGGGACCCCATAGGTCTAACACAGCAGTTTCCTTCATCCTTCCTTTAAATTGCTCTCCCTCACCTCGTCACAGCCTCAATCCCAGCCTGAGCTGGAAGGGACCCCTGAGATGATGTGGGGCTGCAGGAAGCACTGCTGCTTTGCAGGGGGTGTGAAAACAGCTCATTGTCCAACACCTCTGAAAAGCTGAGACTTTTACAGAGTTTTTTCTTTAACTAGAGATTAGATAACTTAAGTTGTTTCATCCAAATGCGTCTCAGTACATGGGAATGAGCAATGATGACATGATGGAAACAAACCACTTGTATAGATTGTTCATATGTTTAGTGCCTGCAAAGGAGACAGGAGCATGGAATTCTTGCTAAATAACCAGGGGCCATATTGTGAAAGCAGACATTTCATGCAATGAACACAACTTTTCCATGTGTTTTACAAGATGACTGACCCTGGGGGCCTTCTACATCCTCTGTTTCATCCATGCCTCCTGTAATACGCTTAAAAGTTTCAGGTACTTCTTCAAATTACTACCTTTCCCTGCCATGGTCACTGTGTGCATCCTGGCCTGACAGGCATTTTACCAGGTGACTGTGGCAGAAAATGAAGTCATCTATGGGGAAGGCCCTGGGCATCCATCTGCTCATGACATTCAGCAGCTGATGAGAAAAACTGATATGGAAGCCCATGGCACCGGCTGAGGCTCTCTCAGAACCATGGTGGAGCACCTGAGGCTTGAATAAAACCCTGTGCAAGTTGCACTACCTTTCTTTTTTTAAGATTTAGGTTTTCTTGATACCGCTCAAAGCCCACTGGCAGGCAGTGGAGGTGGGACACCCCTAGTGACACATGGCTCCTGGCAAGCAGCTACGCAGAGTCCGTCCCCTGTGCTGATCCCAGGATACCAGGCATCAGTGTAGGCCCAAGGTATGAAATCTGAGAGGTCTCACCAAGAACAGCAGGGTGGATAACCCAGCTCACTGCAGAGTCAAGCCAAGGATTAAGAAATTCTCATTACTGCAATTTGCAGTCACATTTTTCAGAGCATGACTCATTCAGGGTCACACAGTAAATACAGGAAAGACCCAGAAATAGGCTGAGGTGCCCTGACCCTCAGGGCCAGGTGCTAACTACTCAACCATGCCTGTCAGATTGGGCAAGAAAAGCGCAGAGCTCTGGAGTTATGACAAGGTTTCACAACTTTCCTGCTCAGATCTTGGAAAAAGAAAATGACATTAAAGATGATTTAAAAGAAAAAAAGAAGAGAACCCCTTCCAGCACTAGTGACAAGATTACCTGCTGACAAACAGAAAGGTACTGAGAAATAGTCTATGCAGTTGGCTCTAAAAAATTATGAGACACAAAAAGGAGAGGGGAAACATAATTGAAAGAATAGCCTCTCTCACACTAATGTAATTCTTGACATTTGAGCAAGTAATTCTAAAGACGACTAAAATAATATTTGCATTCTTACAAAATCACTGCATTTTGAAGACAACTCTATTAGATCACCTCCAGGGAACAGAAGAATGATGGGCTAATTAGCTCCGTTTGCCAAAAGTTGCTTGCCTTCTTTTTGTTATTATTTGCTACACACTTCTCTCCTGGACTGGGACCTCTCTGCGCAAGATGCTCCGCACACGGACCAAGCAGCAGCTCTGGCCTCCAGATGTTTACTCCTGGCGAATGTCTGCACTGTGGTGGTTCTCTGAGGCCAGAGCCAAGCACAGTAAAATCCCCTGCGAAGGTGAGCTCAGCCTCAGTCCCTGCCAGCTCTGCTCCAGAGCTCTCTGTTCACTGGTCTTACCCAGCAAACACAGGCTGTGCTTTACCCAACACCCATCTGCGAGTTGGTTGGAGAAAAAACACAGGGCTGACCCAAAACTGCAGCACAAATCAGACTTTGATTCCAGACTCAGACAAGCCTTTCCATTATTCCCTGTTTTCATGGCTTGGCTGGTTTCCTGCTTCTGCTCAGAAATGAAGATTTTCACACGTGAAGGCCAGTTTAGTGGGATGGGATTTGTGGTGAAATGGATGGCTCTGGTGAAATGGAACACACGGGTGAAAATACACCCGTGGGCTGGAAAGGGCCACATCTGCTCCCTCCAAACTCCCTGCACCCAGTGGTGCTCCATGACCTGAGAAATGAGCAGCTCTGCCTCAAAACAGGTGCCTGAATGATGCCACTGATTTCACTGCCCCTACTGTCTTTATCTCAATCCACCAGTTTTCTGCCTTTTACCCTTTTGATTCTCTCCCCCATCCCACCATGGGTGAGCAAGCAGATGTGTGGGGCTTAGTTGTTGGCTGGGGTTAAACCACAACAGAAGGGAAGGAGGAAAGGGAGGGAAGTAAGAAAGTGGGAGAAGTATTGGGCAGGATCAGGGGAGGACAAATAGAGAGGTCCTGTATTCTAGAGGAGTCTCACAGTTCTCCAAATAAATGGAGGGCATTCCCATCCATTTGCAAGTCATGATTTCACGTTCATCATCAAATCTCATTTCAGGTTCAAATCTTCCCAAAGCCAGTCGCTTGCAAACCTGCAGCACTTACCATATGATTTATTCCAGGTAATCTGCCTTTGCAATATTTTATATGCCTCCTTTGGCACTATGGAAATCCATTAATGACATGGATAAAGGAGCAGTGAGCTCTATATGATTGCTCAAAGACAGCACAGGGAGAAAAGACCAAGTATAACCTTATTTTTAATACAGCCTAGTTCTCAAATCCACTGGGGAGGAGTTGCCAGATATTTTTCTGGTAAAGAAATATCACTAGCCTGAAGCCAAGCGTTGATTTAAGGCTGTATCTGTGTGGAGAGGTTATAAAGCTAAAGATGTGATTCTGGAGGAGAAAAGGAATGGGTGATTTAGAACAAAAGACTGTGTTCAAAGCACTAATTACAAATTACAAATGAACCAATACTTGCCCTAATGCCAGTAGTAGAACTTCAAAGATACACAAAGAGGGTCACTAAAAAAAGTGCTGGGGTAGCTTCTGACTCTTCACAATCCAAGACGATCATTAATAAGCATTCAGGTACCTGTGAAAATGTTTCACAAGACCTCCTTAAACACTTAGTTCTCCAAAAATCTTTCCTGGAAGCCTGTTACTTATTAATGTCTTTCTCTTGGACCTGCAACTCTAAGCTTTAAGTCTTTGATTCATGGACCAGAATCAGAGGCATGTGATCTCATCAGCCACCCCCTCTCCCAACTGCAGAACCCAACCCCTTGGTGCAAATCCTCTCAACTGCTTGAGAAAATGTTTACCAGGATCACACTTGGAAACCAGAACCAGTCTGGGAACAAATGAGCATGCCTCACTGCAAGAGCTTTGGGGGAAAAGGAAATTTTATAGCACGGAATAGAAAACACCTTTTTTTTTTTTTTATAGCTTTCAGACCTTTTATGAATATCTATCACAGAGGTATGAGCTGCAACTCATGACACCCAGCTCACAGAAGCCAGTGTAGCCTCTTCAACTTCCATGGAGCTAGATGGATTTAGACTAACTGGATATCAAGTACAGGCTTTTCAAATAAATCTTGTGGGGCCTCTCTGCTCTCAAGCATGCCGAGTTTTAGTGATGCTTTTCACAAGAGGAAGAACATACTGGTGAGCATTAAACTGAACTAATGCTCTCCCATAAAATGTGCACACCAAAAGGCCCAGAGAAGTACATCACGTACACTAGCTCAGCTGCAAACACTAATAAAGGCAGAATTGGATACAAATGAGAAATTTGAAGACAGGGGATGATCCAATGTACTCTTCAAGTGTGTTTTCACTATCAAGGCATAACCTCTTCTCTGTCACTAGGTGGATGCACTTTCTGCTAGAAGAGGACAGGCCAGGGAGAAGTCAAGTGCCAAGAGCTGACCTGAACACTCAGGATATTAAGGCACAAAACAGCAGCTCCTAAACCAGAAAAATCTGAGTTGGATTTTGCTAAAACCTTGAGAGCATAAAAATTCCCAGTATTCACTGGGGTAGTCTGGCACATTTGTCTCCAGGTTCTATCCTTATCGGATGATGCATTTTTGAACCTTAATCCACAGAGTCTCCCTGCGTCCAGCCACACTCAAGAATGGGTTCACTCAGGCCAAGAGGAAGGGTCTGTCTCTCACACACATCCCAGACACTTCCCACCTTTCCGCTGTCCACACCACACTGCAGAAAGCTTTCCCAGGGAATTGTGTGCCCAAGGAGAGGAAAGCCGAGCAAACAAAAAACCCCTTTGATCGTTTTATTAGGGTACAACCTACAGTACTTCCTTATGCCAAAACTGGGACAGGAAACATAGACGTGACTCCTGTGAGTCCTCTCCCTACGTTACCCTTTGAAATGACGGGAACTTGGTGCCGTAGTTCTCCAGAGATGCACGCGGATTGCTACGGTCTCCTCTGCAAGATGTAAACAAACTGGCAGCCAAGAAGATCCTCTCTCTGGGTTGTTTATATGCTTTTCCTTTGACCTGGTCACCTCTTTCCTGCACAACTTCTTGCTGTGGGAATGTGTTCCCAAGTGCTCATCTCCCAGCTTCCTTTATGCTTGACTCTGCTGCCTGAAGAACTTTGCTCTCCTCTGGTGCTGCTGTGAGGGCACACACTGAGGCTGTGCCTCTTCCCAGTCCCTGGTTTTGGCAAACCCCACCAAATGCACGGGGAGTCAGCAATGGTAAGGGGAAGTCAAAGCCTGTGCAGTTTCAGTTACCAATGGAAGAAAAAGCTTTGAAAGTTCCCAAAAAGCTAAAAAAGAGCCCAAAGTTTGTTTATTGCTATGACAGGTGAGCACAGGGGAATGAGGGGTTTTGTTTTATTTAGCTGCCTGTTCCCAGGTTGGGCCTGAAGTAGGTCTGCACTGACCAGCCCCTCTGAGCCTGATGGATACATACTGAGACCAGCCAGGTCAGGAAGACAGTTCCAGCCCAATCCACCGTGCAAAGCACTCCTCTGTCTAAATTTCTCATGCTCCCACCACTCCCAGCCTGGAGATGGCATGGCTACAAACACAGGGGATGTCAGTGTCTAATTACCTTGGTGACACCAAAGCAGATGGACAAAGGAAAAGAGACTCCATGAAGGCAGAGATGCTGCACATGCAATGTGGAAAAATTGCCTTCTCAGGGGGAAATGCAAGGTTTGGTCTCTAACTGCCTGTGTAGAGAGGGACATGGCCTCATGGATAAGCTCCCAGGGCAGTGTGGAGGCAGCCCTGGTGAAAAACAGAAAGTGCCACTTGTGTCTGTGATGCCAGACCAAATGCAGTATGGAGACGGCTTGTGGCTCTGCTGCCCATGGTGCTTCCTCTCCTGCCCATCTTGCTCACATCCTCTGGGCCCTCAGTGCCACCAGAAAGAACAGGTTGTCATAAGGGATGCCCTTTTTGCACCTCACAAGCTCTGAGCAATGGGAACCTCTGTTGCAGCCAGCCCTGTCCTGCGGCTCTCAGCCTGAGTGACCATGTGGGTCCTTGCACATCCAGACCCTGGGTTTCAAATCCTTTAATAGTCAAGCAAGTCTGTAGCAAGGGGTTGGAAACTTCGTACTCTAAGAGGCTGTTTGATTCCACCATCTCTATGATAGCAGAAGGGTCCAACCTCCCCATAGGTCCAGGCTGCCCCACGAACACTCCCCTCCAACGCACGCGCAGGGAAAAAGCTGATGGACTATTTTATTTCACAAGTAATTAACTGGGCAGCCTCCCCCCAGCCTCTTCTGCTGCTTCCTGGGCACATCCCTGAAATTAACCTCAGAGCTAATGAAGCCAATTACCAACGGCAGACATGGTCTCCCTCTAATTATTTTCTCTGGAAAGGTCACCCAAAGTGGCACATTGTGAAACCCAGCTAATTGCATTGTCTGCTCACAGCACGGGGCCGGCTCCTGCAGGGCTCCGCCAGGCCCGGGGGGAGCCTCATGTGCCATCGCCCAACAATTGGAGCTTCCAGCTGGGGAAAAAAGAGGCTGTGAGAGAGGAACCTACTGCCAAAGCCTCCTTGCCACCAACATCGCTCAAGGATACAGGCTCTGGCTGCTGCCTGATCCCCCCCTCTCAGATGTGGCCAGCCAGCCCAGCAGTCAAGGCAGAAGATTACATGAACTTGCCAAACCAGCTGGGTATCAGGAGGAATCGTCTGGATGCTTCTCTTTGGAAACTGTTTTGTTTTCATATGCCTTTTTTATTTTCTTGTTTGGAAAAGAAAGGGAGGGAGAATTTTTGTTGGAAAAATCCAAGGCCGTGGCCTAGCTCTGGCACATAGAGAGGGATGTGGCTGGTTAGTATGAGCTACAGAAGAGCCCAGTGAGGGTGGTGTCCCATTCCTAAATTAACAATGGGGAGAGGAGAGGGTGGAAATCCTGATGTTTTTGAAAATTCTCTAGATAAAACATGGTCAGCCCAAACCAAAGAAGGGCACAGAGCAGGACAAGAACAGCACACCTTGCACTGTTTTCTTTGGGCAAAACATTTCTGATAGCAACCAACAACCAGTGATGTTCCTGAAGAGTCCATGAAGCTACAGATTCTCCACTCTGTGAATTTTACAATTGCGCTGCCCTGTTGTATTTCCATGATGACCAAAGCATTCCTGAGGAGCTGTCACACACCACGTCTTTGCTCTCACCAGCCCGCAGAGCAACTCAGGGAAGGGGAAAGGGCATCCCCGTCTCATATTTTCATACACTAAGAGTGCAACACTCTGTGCCCTGTCCTCATCCCCTGCATCCAACAGCAAAATACAGCTTCAGTGCGAGACCCTGATGTCTTTCATCCTGTGGATGAGAGCTCACCATACCCTGCCTTTCCCTATGAGAGAGTGTTTAGGAACAGAGCTAAAATTTTGAAGCAGCACTTCTCAAATCCTGTCTTTGACATTTGGGATTAAAGAGGACAAAGTATATATGCCTACAAACGGATGCTATTTGGGAATTTGAGTGGGAAGCAATGCTGTGACTGCTTCTTACGTAACCAAGCTGAGTCTGGAGGTTCTCTACCCCAACTCCCTAAGTACAGTGGGATCTTTGCTATTTCTGATGGGCTTCCCTGAGCCCATCAGCACCACCATAATCAGGTTGCTGTGAGACTCTGGCTTGTTTTTA
Organism: Cephalopterus ornatus; assembly: GCA_013396775.1. Lineage (NCBI taxonomy): Eukaryota > Metazoa > Chordata > Aves > Passeriformes > Cotingidae > Cephalopterus > Cephalopterus ornatus. Next base: position 389,298 of record VZRE01010775.1, read on the forward strand.
AATGCACAAACAGAACTTATTTGGAGAGTAATATAATGTCCACCACTCCAGGAAAATCCAGGATGGAGATCCAGCTGTTACCCTGGATGTTGCAGCTAACTTTTATGAGAGATTGCTTTGGAGAGAGATAGTTAACAAAATCAAAGGTAGTTAACAAAAAATAAATGATCCATCAAAAGCAAGCTCCAGATGCTGCATTTCTGGCATCAGCAGCAAGAGGATCCAAGCAGCTAGATGTAAGACCAGCTATGAGGACTATTCCCCTCTCCTCTCCCCACCATGGCTCGGGGCACAGTGTGCCTGTGCCCCGATGTGACACAGCCCCTAATCACATTCACATGTCTAGTCACACCAGGCGGGAGATGATGTGTGTGACCACATTAAAGAAGGGAATTTTTTCCTTTGAGATTTCTTTGTTGACTTTAATAAAGGCTCCCTCTGGGCTTTCATGCTTCAAAGGAGAAAGGGAGAGGGACCATCTTCACACATCCTAATTAACAACATTTAATAATTGTTCTTGCATGGTGCTTTGGTTCTGCATCTTTTGCACAGCTTAAAGGAAGTAAGACATTTCTGAAAGAGCTTAGAGAACATCAGTGTCCTCCAGCCTCAATAAACCTCAGAAAGTCATGGTGGAGAGGTAGATATGCCAAAAGACTCATGTGTTAATCCTGTATGGATTGGCAGTGGCAGAGACAGACATGGGGACATGGGTAACTAGATACCATTTTCTCCAGAGTTTCTTTCTTAGGTTGGAGGCTGAAAGCACTTTTGTGGCCTCTCTTCTGTCCTATAAGAGGACAGAGTGGAGCAGCTGCTCTGAAGTTTTTCTCTGGGAGGTTAGCAAGGGATCGCAGCAGTCAGCATGCTAAAATCACGTCCTCATCACCTCTGAGGTGTCTGGCACTGTAAAAGCAGAGTCTCAGCAACTCCATGAAATCAGGACCCTGGATCCTACAGTGCAGTCCAGGAGGGACCAGGGAATGCCAGGATCTTTTGGGAAGCCAATAGAAAATAGGTCAGTTGTACACTTGCTATTTTCAAATGACACTGAGCTTTCAGTAAGAAACAGAATTTCCCCCACTGTGTGGCCGGCAGGAAAAAAGAAATGTATTTTCCCACTTGTATTTGTAAAGAAAATGCAAGACCTGCACCCAGAGCTCCTGCTGTCTTGCACCACTTCTCACTTCAGGGCAAGATACTTAATGCACTGAGCTACCTCACCAATGATTGTAACATCAGCATCTCTGACTCATCCAGCTCTGAAGTCTTGTACCTGAGATAGGCATCACAGGCTTCCCCTAAATTAGCTATTCAAAATCTAGATAACTGTTAGAGCTCTGAACAGAGAAGAGGGCTTTTGGAAACCCATCAGAGATTTTTACATTATTTGCCAAACTTTAGGACTCTCCACTCCCTTGCAGGACTATGCTGTTCATGTAGGCGCACATCCTCACACCAAGATCTTCATTCTCATAGCAACACAATAACTTTATCCTTGTAGTAAGATCCTCTCAAGAGTCTGAATAGTCAGGAACTCTCACATCCATTTTCTGTAATGGAAAAGCCAACTGCATGCGATTCCCATATCACATGAGTGGGATTACCTGGGCAGTTTGTCACTATGCTGTCTCTGTAAGTGATGTCCTGACACCTGCACCACAAAACTGTGCTTCTTCACCATGGAAAACTCTTGAGCTAAACACAGAGATCTCAGCCTTTCCCACATGCTGAGCTGGAAGAACCAGGACTCTGTAGTGTCCAGTCACAACTGGTTTTCCTGCCCTTCCCTGCAATGGTCCACTTCAGTGTTCCCATCACCAGTCAGTGGTAAGAAAGTGGGGCTGGCATTTCCTTTAGCAAGGCAGGCATCATTTAGTTAATTTGACAGGGCAGCACGGAGCCCATCCTGAGTGTAATTCTTTAAAATCCTCCTATAAGCTCCAAGTTTCTGTTTGCCTGCAAACACCACAGTTGAGTATTTGAGCTGCAGCCACGAACACAAGAGGTCCCAATGCTGCTTACAAAATCTTTAGGCAGAAAAGGATTGTGGTCCATTTCAATTTTTAAGGGCAGCTCAGGCACTATTTCTGTCTGGCCTATGAAGAAGGTCAATGAAAGAGTCCCCAGGCTGATACTGTGAGTAGAAACAGGACTGGCAAAGTTTTCCGAGGCCTGAGTATTGATGGTTTGGGGAAGACACAGAGAATCTGCCAGGAATACACCAGGTTTAGGTTCACGCCTGTTACGGCCTTGGGTAAACTAATGCTACGTTTGTTAACCAACATGAAATGCACGAGTCTACAGGAACCACATGTTTTCCATCCATCCCATGTGCTCCATCAGCTTGATGGAGTTAGATGATGCAGACAGACAGTCTGAGATCTGGGTTAAATAAGTTGAACTGCTTCATTTTTCTCTTGGCATTGCAGTGGGCGCAAGAAATTCTCACAGGGTGGAACATCTGGAGTGCATTATTCACTAAGAGTGAAAGATGCTGTTGTGTTTGTGGAGGAACCAAGCACGCTTCTTGCAAGCATCTGACACAAACCAGAGTGACAATTAATGCTATGGCAGCTTTCTTTCAAGGATATTACTTCTGCCTCTTGTTAAATAAAACCTTTGTCAGCTCAGCTGACAGCACGGGTTTACAAAAAGGCGTTTCTTTAGCCCAGGAAGGGACATGAAAGAAGTGGCACCCTGGCATTTGTATGGGCAGCAGTGGGAATTCCTACGTACAGTAGCAAGATGTAACTCCTGTCAGATTAGGAGCACGGTAGGAAGCGATGCTATGACTTCTATCTACACATAGATGATATTTTTCACCCAACAGCTTACTCATAAAACTAATGCAGAAATACAGTGTAAGTCAGCCAGAAACCCATGGATTTGAGTCAAAATCAGATGAGACAAAGCAGCAAACAAAAGGCTTTTCTATTCTTTAGTGGCTGGTGGCTCAGACTCTTGCACAGAATGCGGGAGCCCTGGATTTGGTCCCATCTTTCCTTGAAGGACCTTTATTTCAACTCTTCTGGCTCTTGTATCTCAGTCCAGTTTTTCAGCTACATTTTCCTCTAGCTAAGACACCACATCCTCCAACAACCAGTGGTCTGTAACCTGTGTGTGAGCTGTTTCTTTCCCATAAAAACTCACCAGGAAAGCTAGGTGAAAAGGTGGACACAGAACTGGAAAGATAATCAAGACGATTTCTCTGGAGGACAGGTGGCAACAACATGAGTCATGAGAGGCTGCACCTTGAAAGTGCTGCAAGGGAATGGGGGAACTGGAGGGATGACCCAAGGGAAGCATGAAACAGAGATGAGACCAAAAGAGGACCTGAGCTGTGACAACCAGGTGATGCTCCTCCTCGTGAGGGTGCCACCACACAACTGACCACAAAAGGTCGTTGGAAGAAGAGAAGGGAAGACAGGGAACCTGAATGGCAAGGTCAGTGGAGGAAAAGGACTTGGGAACACAAAGCAAAGATCCTTCTTGTGCTCTTGGCTGATGATACCAGTGTCTTCCACCTCCCAAATGGAAATCTTGAATCAGAACCTTTCCAAACTATGGGTTTCTCTTACAGCATATATGTGCAGGTCTATCTCAGTATACATTTGCCACATTATGCCAATGTCAAAACCACCATGTCAGCAATACATTTGAACTCCTCAGGAAACTACCTTTGTTTTCCTTTTCTGAGTATGAAAAAATCAAGTAATTTGCTCTTACCCACTCTTCCAGAAATTAGAAAATAGCTTCTAATAAGACCCAGAACAATCTTATGTCAAAAAGCCTACTCATTTTACCATGCTAACAGAAGAGCTACTTCACATTCAGACAGAATGAACAAATAAATATGAGTTTTCAGACCATAATGGCAGTAGAGTGCTTCCACTTTCTGTGTACATCAATTATTCCTTCCTATTTAAATCCGTGACTAATTACCCTTGGAAGCAAAACATCTAACATCCAGTCAAGTACAGGCATCCCTTTTAATGTAATCAAGAACTCATCTAGCTTGAAAATTATGGCAATTATCAATGAAGTGGAGGGTTGTGTGGACCTGAGCCCTGTGGCAGAAAATGCAGTGCCTCAAGGGAAGGCAACTTCCAGAGAGGATGAAGGGGAACGTCCAGACTATGAACAAAATGGACAACTTGTGACACAGCTTTGAAGGGACACTCATGAGTACCCAGGAACATTCAGAGTTTAATGTTTGTCCTAGCCTCAAAAGTCCACGGTTCAATTTTCATTTTAAATATTTGGAGTGAAAATGGGTTTTTTGTGGAAACCAGATCTATCCTCAAGAAGGTGAACTGGGTATAAAACTCCAAGCCAACATGATTAAAAATGCTTTGGGATTACTTTTTCCTGCACTGACATATTCTGAATTGATTCCTCCAGCTCAACACGACCTGGCTCATCACGAGATCTTTAAGGCTGACCCCAGAGTTCAAACTGATTTGTATGTGGAGTTTTGTACACCCATACCCATGGAGAAAAGCACATTGAAGAGACCACACACACACTGTCCCAGTTTTCTCAAGAGTTTCCCCCATCTACAGCCATCACAGCTGTCACACCACCTCACAACACTTCTTTGCCTGCTCTTGAATTCAGCTGACAAGCCGTGTGTCCATCAAAGCACAGCTGTAGGCAGTATTTTGAGATATTTGGCCACGGTTTCTAGCATGAAAGCACAATTATACTTTTTGCCTTGTTACCATCTCATAGTCTTATTCCAATTCTGGCCTCCCTCGTTTCACTGGTTAGGAACAGGTTGGCTTTCATAGAGAGGAGTCCGGACCAAAGAGGAGGGCTAGAAAGGTTTTCACTGTCCAACCCCACTCCTTCTACCCCTCCAGAGACCAACCATCAAAAAAATCACAAGAGCCATAATCACAGAATCATGGAATGGTTTGGG
>VZRE01010777.1:238-16190 GCA_013396775.1 Cephalopterus ornatus
CGTGAGAAGTGGGATACGCTTTCAAGGGTGGAATGTGGTGACACCATCACACTGGGAGCTGTCTTCAGGCAGTCAGAGGCAATCAGAAGGCAGCCTGTCTGAGAAGACCACACAAATTACACTGGAGGAAAGAGGACGCTGACTTAAAATAATATAATTTTTCTTTAGTCTTCCAAATGGAGCTGCAGAAGGACTAAACAGCTCTGCTCCCATGTAACTCCTCGCCCTTAAACTCTGCTGAGTGTAGCCCAGGGGAGAGGGTGCTGTAATTTGTAATAGATTCTATTAAAAAAAAATTGTAAAGAAGCCTTTTCCCACTGAAGAGTCTTATTGTAACACACATCCTGAGATTCTATCTACGAGCATAGGGCTTCACACAGCTTTCAGACTTCACCTTTATTCTGGCTTGACTGTAAGATGTAACTCTTTCAAACATGTTTCTAATTGCAAGGTTTTTTTGTAAACTCTAAAGACATCGATTCAAAATGCAACATTTTTTGTTAAGATAATGCAGAGTGTAGAACTTCTAGTAATATTTGGCATGGTTAACTTTAAATGAAAAACTGGGGAAAGGTAACCTGTTCCTAATCTGCAATAGTTTTCCAAAGTAATTATGTGACTGCCACTGTGCCAGAGCCTTTTAAAGAAATTTTAAGGCACAAGAATCTTTCTATCTTAGATGAAGTGAAAAAAGAGTAAAAAGAGAAGATTCAAAGAGCCAAAGGCTCACATAAGTAAATGATACAGCTCCCTCTGCTGTCTACAGAAAGATGTCAGGTTTTTAAAAGGTAAATTAAAAAAATGCACACTGAGAGAAAGAAGTGTTGCAGAACCAAAATATGAATAAAACCCAGAGACTAAGAACAACATAGTTATATTAGGACAATAGAAATCCATAGACGGTAAATATTTATTTAATCTATTTATTTATTTAAACTATTGCACTTTCATTAGCTTAATTGCTGTTGATTCACATTACATTCATGAACAAGAATTTTGAATTTGACAGAATAATTCAAAGGCAAGAAGAGAGTGTATTTCCAGTGTGGCACATACTGATCCAGTCTGCAGCCCTTGGCAATTCAGTAAAATGGCTTTTGACTCAGTGAAACTGACTGATCTTACAGCCATCACCCTTCTCAGAGGCATTTCCTTCTGGCTGTAACAGTCACTACTTTTCCAAATTTACACTAGGACCTGAGCACTTGAACCCTTTTTGGTGTAAAATGTAATATGTCTTTTTTACCATCAGAGGTGAGTGCATCTCTCTCTGGAGACAAAGAAAGGTTCAACCTCTGACTGAGTCAGACCATATTCAAGCGATAAATCCCTCACTCCAGGGGAGAGGAATAACACAGAGATAACTGGCATGCAGTTATTCCCTACAAATTCCAGGCAGTGCACAGACCTCTCCATAAAAAATTCAAGGTAAGATTAAGCACAGTGTGGTGGTAGTTAAGATTTGAGTTTATATCCAAAGCATTCTAGAATTGACTGATTGACTAATTCATGAACAGGGATATAAAGCAACATCAAGAGCTACCAGCAAGATTGTATTACAGGATATTAGCAAATGTGATTTTGAGCTGAGAGGTTGAATCAGCAGAACTGGACACATGGTAAATGAGAGGCTGTGGGAAAAACCCAGACAAACCACAACATGATACTGAAATGATCTAGATTGGTTATGTATGTATTTTGCTTCCATACAGGGAAAATTAAGATATAGATGTACATCTGTATTATACAGATAATCTATAAAAGGTTTAATTTCAGGATACTTGTTCTTAGCTGTCTTGCAATTGATCACAAGAACATAATTGTCTTATTATTTGCTTTTCTCTTTTTACCATAGATCACCAATTCTCTTCCATTTTCATTTTTCAAGAAATAATTATACTGCCTGACATCTTAATGAATAAGCATTGCTACAGGAACAAAGTTAATGAGATTTATCTTGTTAATTTCCTGTCATGGTCTTTGAAAATGCATTATGTTCCACACGCAAATAAATATTCTGCTTAGTATTACATCTTCCTCTCTTTGTCCTCATTGGGTGCTCCAGAATGGGGCCAGTTGAGTGTTCACAAGAGATGATAGTACCTCCTGCCTGTGGAGGACCTCCTTGGGCCAAATGACATAATTTTCTATGTTTTTTTCCAAAACAAGTACTAGAGGAGGCACTAACAGAAAATCCCACCAAACACACACACACAAAAAAAAGCCCAATCAAAACCCCCAAAACTCAAAGAATGAATCAAAACCCAGAGGAGAATAAAATGAGAGGCACAAATGATAGTCACAAATCTATGAAGTAATTTCTGATCAGAAATTTCATTCTGCCAATCAATTACAGAATTATATTTTTAGTTAAAGCCTGCAAATAGAGCATGTTGCATTTCACTTTGAAAGAAAATGCTGCTGTTTCTATCTCATAATTAAAAAGATATATGGTGATTACACAGCAACTTTAAGCACTGGCAGTTCCAGTGACATTTCTAGCATGATGATTACTTGCTGTAGCTTTACTCTGAGCAGAATTTTAATAATTCACTTGTACAGACTTGGTTTTGACTTCAAAGAAAAAGGCTTAGTAACTTTAGCCTACAGAAAGAACCAGACAAAAGGATTTGGACATTTCCTCATGTTTTTCACATCACCCTAGGCTCAGAATAGAAGGCTAAAGGCAGTGCAGCACAGACACTTAAAAAGAAAAAAGCAACAAAACACAACAACAACAACAACAAAAACCACAAAAGAAAAGCAAATCAACCAAAAAAACCCCTGACCAACAAAAACCAAATCCAAACCTGAAGTGCTTAAAGTCTGAACAGTAGAAACAACTATAGAAGAGACATTCTGATTTAACTTAATTTAAATGTAAAAGTACATGGGCAACAGCTGATATTTTTACTTTCATGTAGGAATTAGAAGAGTAAAAAAAAACTATTTCAGAGTTTGTACTTGAAAAAAAAAAGTAATAGCTAATGGTTTCCAGCTGTTAAATACCATAGCTTTCTTCATGGTCTTTTATTCATTTACTGATTCTAAGAAATAGCTTTCTCTTTCACTCACGTGAGCTGCATGTTTCTCTGCTCTGTACGTCTCTCTTTCTTTTTCAGGAAAGGAGAAGCTTTTTTCATCCTTCTGAATATGGCTGGTCCTAGCTGGATCTAATAACGACACTCTGGCTGGGCCACAGACCCAGGGAATAGCCCAACATGTCAGAGCAATTGTTCTGAATGAATGCATTAGGCCTACTTTGAATCCTGCAAAAGCACCTCCAAGCTAAGAACAGGAAATGGCAATAGAGTTCAGTCTCATTTGTTATTCCAGTCTATGAATGAGAGAGTTTCTCTGGTGAGGCTTTTACACCACTTGTTTTACAGAGGTCAAATTTTCAGACATTAGTTTGATCTTAGGTGTGAGTTTTGAGGTTTGTTAAGTTCCTGTTCCAGTAGTTTGATCACTTTTCAGAGACCAGTTTGGATCATGACAACTTGTGGAAATGCAAGGGCACACAAATCAGAAGTAACGAACTGAAGACATTGTGTTTCCCAGCACCTGAAGTGGCAGTGTCACAAGCCGCACACTAGGCTGACCTTCTACATCACGCTCCAGGTCTGCAGAGTAAATCTCTCAGGTTGTTTAATTGCTTTGTTAATTTTTCACCTATCTTCAGACCAAGGTCTTCCAAACCTGGGCCAGAATTCTGTTACTATATCACTGCATCTGCTGGCTGTCTTTTCCCTCCTGTCTTTTCTCTCCTGAACACTGATGCCACTGTGTCGAAAAAAACCCCCATTTGACGATTCATCTAAAATGGCAGCGCCACCAAACCAGAGGCTACAAAGCCATAAAGGATGCAGCTTAGTTCAGTGCATTCCCAGCCACTTTGCTGTTTTGTTGCTCCAGCTATATAAAGGTAGGTGTGCTCAGCAAACTCCTTCCTTCACTTGGTGAAAGGGATGACTTTTTAGAAGTCAGCCCCTTGCTATGAACAGCAATGACACCTACGAGCACTGCCAGCTGGTGACATTTGCCCATTTTAAGTCAGAAAGTAACAGGATAAGCAGTTAACGCTGAACTAAAAAAAAAAAGTGTTCTGATTTACAGAGCTGACTAGCCTAAAAGATTTTGTGGTGCTTTAGGAGCACTCTGTGACACAATTCCTGCTGATACATTATAAACATCAAATTTCAGAATGATCCATTTTTGATTTTGTGGTGTTGTGGCTTTTTTTACCATTTTGAGTGGTAGAATGTAATACAATTTGGCTTACATCAAGAGAGCATTACTGTTTCATGCCCATCATCTCCTAACTACTGCTACCCTTTGTGCCACATTTATTAGTGAATGGTTAGTAATCACCAACACTGTGGCTTTTAGAAATGTGAGTAATGTGTAGCTTTTATTGTGGCAGGATGCCTCCACTTACCAAAATGTATGGACCTGTTGGGTGACACCTTCAGATCACCTGTCAATTCACTTGAAATGTTCTAATTGCTGTGACATATTAAATATAATCCAAGGTCTCAAACCATGAGGGCCATCTGTTCTATGTCAGATCGTTTTTTTCTTTAATCAGTAAGATCTATTTGTTTTTCACCCCATTGCCTGCTGGGTTTGCCTCACTTTTACTTTGTGCCCTCTCTCAGGTCTGTGAAGACCAGTTTGGAATAGAAACAGAGGCTGAACCGTGCTTTGCCATCATATTGTGCAGCAGCGGGAAACAATCATCCCACTTACAGTGGCAATGTCACACCTGAGACTTCTCCAGCGCAGCAAGGTGTGCAGGATGCAATAGCCAGTCTCACCCCTGCCCTGCTCCTTTGCTCCTCAGCTGACACAGGGAAGTACCTTCCACTTGCTGTTTAACTTTCACTGCTGTATGGAATCAGGCTAGGGGAAAAGAGGGAGGAATGCAACAAAGTTGGATAGGAAAGGGTTTCCTGCAGCTCTTTGCCCTTGACAGAATAGGTGTCCGCTGGCTCAGACAAGGAAATTGACAAAAGCAGCCTTATTACTGCTGAAGAGCCTACACACGCTGCAGTGATCACAGGCTCAGCACACCACCGGATTGCAGGCACTGCTGGCAGTTGCTAGCCCAATGCCACACTGAGAGCAGGGTCACTTTGAACAGGTTTTTCTTATGTTTAGTAGGAGTTTCCAGTAGTTTAGTTTGTGTTCATTGCTTCTGTCATTGTATACCACTAAGAGTCTGTCTTCTTCACTCACCTTATCAATGTTTATGCGTAGTGATAATGCCCTCCATGGGTCTTCTCCAAGCTAAACAGCCCCATCTTTTTCAGCTTCTCCTTGTGTGAGAGATCATCATCCTTGTGGCCCTTTTCTGCACTTCCTCCAGTCTGTACTGTCTCTTGTACTGATGAGCCCCGGACTGGACCCAGCACTCCAGGCATGTCCTACCAGGGCTGGGCAGAGAGGAAAGATCAGCCCTTGACCTGCTGGCAACACTCGTCCTAATGCAGTCCAGGAGGCTATTTACCATCTTTGTCATAAGGGCAGATTACTGGGTCTTAGTCAGCTTGGTGTTCAGTGGGGCCCCAGGATCCTTCCCTGCAAAAGTGCTTTCCAGCTGTGAAAATGCATTCCTGGGTATATACAGGCTGAATCTGCTCCTCTCAATTGCAGGACTTTGCAATTCCCTGTATTCAACTTCATGAGGTTCCTCTTCTCTAACCTATTGAGAGGCCTCTGAATGGTAGCACAGCCCTCTGGTGTACAGACATGCACATGCTACCCTGTGAAGCTTCCTTCTACTCCTGCCATTGGGCTTCTTTCAGCTTGTCAGATTCCTCAGCTTTCCTCAGCAGCTGTTTTCCAGTTACTCCATTAGTCCCAGGATCACTAATCTTCAGATCCTCCCCACAACAGACAGAGATACCCTAAGTCTAGCATCAGCTCTTCTGTTGGGTACTGTCTCTACAGAGCCATTCTTAACCCCTATGTTCCTGCTCCCCTCAAGCTCTGTTACTGACTCATATTAAGTTCACGGTAGTGTTACATATAATAATGCATGTATATATGCTTATATATGTCTTAAGAATCAGGCCAAAGAGAACAACGCAGTGAGCTCTAAGTCCATATGCTGGAGACAGTTTCTATTGCCCTATTAGAACTTAATTTTCTTCAGTGGCAGCCAAATTCTAACAAAGGCTTTTTAGTTCTGTTTTTAAGAGACGAAAATTTGCCTTGAACTGGGGCTTGGTGCTACTTACACAGCCCTCCTGTCTTGGAGTGTCACATCAGGAATCAGCTGAAGAACATGATGAAACCCATGAGTTATCCAAGCTCGAAGATCTGACAGAGAAGAACAAACAGATCAGCTTAGCTAAAAAAAGGCTACCCACATGCCTAGTCTGATCCCAATGGTGTTGGTAAGAGGCTGGCCAGCTTTCATTAGCGTAACATTTGGTCAATTTTTCTTGGTGTCACACCAAGACAGGAGGGCTGTGAGGAAGTTGGTGAGTTGGCAGTGATAGATCTCATCTCTGAGTTCTGTAAGCCTGCCAGGGAATTCTACCCTGTGGTATGAAAACAAAACACATTTTTCTTCCTGAAGAGTTAGATCCCAAATACTTCACAACACTTCTGCAAGAATATGTTTATTTTATTGATATTTGTATTCTGTCGCTTCATCCGCTATGACTGGGTTGAAAAGTAAACTTTTCTTTCAATGACTATAACAGTTAGTGTCTCTTCCCACACAATTCAACCATTGTTTAGCAACAAACAGAACTAAAAGAGCCCAAGACACACATGACATCCTTAAAAAAAAATTAACACACCAAACTGCGGTGATGCATGGAGGAGAAAAAGGAATCAACCACTTATTTCTTAGAAAGATGCATCCCCCTTAAATACTAACAAAATTAAGAAATCTATTTTGTAAGGAAGAGCAGCAAGGGTACCTATGCATATGCTGATACTGCCACATCCATATCCCCACTCAAACACACACACACACACACACACATTTATGTACATAACTATCTCTCTATCTATGCGCGCGGGTACATACACAGACACAAGTATTAGACTGGACAAGTAATTTATTTCTTTTCTCTGGAAGAATATTATTACAACTTCTAATTATATTAATTACATCTGCATTTAAAACAGGAAAACTTATTAAAACACAGAAAAGAAACTTTAAGAGCTATAACTTATTTGGCTAAACCTTGGAAATCACTGTCTATTTAGCATAAAACACATGAAAAATTAAGTTTTTATCATTTCAGATTTAAATGTATACTACTACCAGGTTCTTAGTGCTGATTTGGCTTGCTTTGCCCTTGGAATAGTCTCCATAATTATTAAAAATGTCTTTTATTAAAAATTTCTAACAATATATATCTGAAAACATGTCTGAATACTGACCACTTATCTATACTGGGTTCCCCAGTGTTATCCCCTTTCTAAAGCCCATAGAGCATATCATAGCAAGTATATTTCTCCTTTATATGTAGTGCCTTCTGTCTTGCTGCTCTTGCAGATACCTCCTGCTCTTTTGCTTCTGGTTTTCTGAAGGGACAATGCATAGCCAGTCCTCTCTCTTCAGAGGGCACGAGTGAGAGGTAGCCCTTCTGGAGGCAGAGAGAGAGGTAAGAAAGGTACTTTTTGTAATAACATCGTCCTTGGGGAAGCAAAAGGAACACTGAAAGGCTGAAGGCTGGCCCTGAGACCTCAAGAACATGCAGAAAAGGTAAAAAGCAACAGGAAGGAATTGCTTTTCATGAGAGGGCTCCAAAATGTGTAATTTATTCAGCATGAAGTACAAAAGTGCTAAAATACCCTTTTAGTCTGCTGTTAATAGAGACTTGGTAATAATGGCTACTCAATCACAAAGGGTACCATTCTCTGTATCCTTTGCACAGATCTGGAATTTGCGATGGCTGGGGACAACGACTACCCATTAGGTTTCTGCACATCTTGAGCTGTTGTCTGTAGGTCCCCACAGAGTTACAAATTGTTTTCTCCTCTTTCCCTGCCTTGTTCTTATTGAATCCATTGGTCAAGAGAATCAAATACCTTGTCAGGTGTAAGTTTTGCTGCTTAGAGCTTGAGCTCTTGGAGAAAACTCTTAAGTTTCTTAAGTTCCCAACTTCTATCAAATCAGACAGAAATCATCAGTTTCACCCCACTCTTTGATAGACTTTGGGACTCCATCCTTCATTAAAACCTAAGGGACGTTATGTTAAGATTTTTTTCATGTTACATTTGCCACTACAGTGACACTAATCTATGTTCACACAAAGCAGAAGTTCATTACAAAATCTCTTATTACAGAGGCAATCAAAGAAAGCTTAAAAGTCTTTAACCACTGAAGGCAATTTTGATATCATGGGAACCTTTCACACTCTGAAGTAATGATGAGTGTGGTCCCAGTCAGCTGAAATGATCCTTCTTATAGTGCCTTAAAGCTTAACACTAACAGCAATTCTAAAGCTAAGTCCCCCCAAAAAAACATTTTAGGCAAGAAGAACAAAACCTGGTTGAAGGACAAGAAAGATGATTAAAAAACTACAACAAACAACGAATCTAAATAATAACCTCTTTCTCCCTTCTCTCCCCCACCTTCCCCAATCACAGAACTATATGGAATGCTGGAATTATTAGGATCATACATAAAGGTAGAAAGACAAATAACAACCAAAACACTGTCTGTTTGTGGTCCTGAGCAAATTACTGATGAAGCTGGGATCACAAGATCCAAAAGGATGCTGCCCCTCTCTCCTCTATGGGAAGGGGTAATATCACACTTTTATGCAGTGATGCCACAGTCCAGACATTATTCTTATTGGGTTATCAACTACCAGGAGAAATCGTCCATAGCATGAGATGGCCAGGTGGTGTCTGAATACCTCTGCTGTGGGAGTAGTGCAAGAGTACCTGGTGGGAGATACTCAGCCAAAGGCCAAGCCCTGCCATTTGGAGGAACTGAACTCTATTCTTCTATTCAACAGAGTAAGCAAGCAAAACAAGTACACTTTGCACTCCTTTGCAGCTCCTGAGTTATAATGGGGTTTTCCCAATACAGAAATTTTGATCATGTCAAACACAAATCCTCTAGGGTTTCATTCTGCATTTTCCTCCTTTGCCTCATATAGTGTGCTGTACAAGCAAAGAAAGTGTAAGAGTTTATGAAAAACAGTTAAAAAAAAAAAAAAAGGAAAGCACTCTTTTAAGTTTTGCATTCACAAAATTAATTCATTCACCAGGAATGTAATTCTGCTTAATCTTCAGACTGAGCTACAGTGAATAGACTCAAACCAGCATATAGTAAGTAGTGTAATAAAATGAAGAATAAATTGTGCATAAATTATGCATAAAATACCATGTTTTCCAATTCCACACATTTGCCTCTTGATGTTAATCTTTCAAATATCGTGCTGTCCAGTCATAAGAACACCAGATGGCAACTGTCCGCAGCAAAATTCAAGAGCACTGTATCACCTACAGCTCCATCTCAAGCAGTAACACAGCCCAGGCACTTTGGAGGAGTTCAAGAAACCGTATCACATGCAACTGAAGTTGTAATTCCAGGCAGTTGTCATCTACATGAACCACGTGCTATCTTCCAAAGATGGAACATTTTTCATCTTCTTTAAAATGAGGCAACTGAGCTCAGCAGTAGCTGTGGCAATGAATTCCACAAACTAGTTATAACCTGCAAAAGTGCCAGCAGGCCAGAAATTATCTGTGTGCACATTCCAATCCCCAAAGAATTAACCTGATTGCAAAGACCACCAAAGGAGGTAGGAACACTTAGGTCCATCCCCTTGAAACCAAAGGATAAAGTCTTTTGCATAATTCTAAAGATGCAGAAAAGCCTCCACCATGGCTAAACTGAATGTTCACAGACAAAAGCAATTTTCCCCAGCAAAGATGTGACCACTTATATTTACAAGCCCAGATTTACACAAGCAGGCAAGTAAATCAGAATGTGCAACAACACGAGCTAAAAGAGGTTTGCTGTTATTCTTTAGAGTCTGCTACCCCTGTATTTCAAATGTTCCGATCACTGGATGTTCCACGAGATTTTCTTCTGATGCTGTCTCAGAAGATGTAAACATACCTAACTCAGGTGAGAAGAAGGCAGCAACAGGGTTCAGCACTTACTCAGGGAAAGTTATCTTTCACAATAACACAAGTGTGCAAAACTCCTTACAAGGCACAAAATATATAGGTCTGTTCCACTGGATTCACATTTATTCAGTAGTATCTCTCTTGTGATCCCTCTGTTAAGTATCACTTTTTTTTTTCTTCCCCAGAAGAAAGCCTCTTCTATTTGGCACAGAAGACTTGATTTACCACAACAGATCCTTCCAGGTTGTCCACACATGTATTAATTAAGTTGGATTGAGTTCTGGAAAAAAAATTTAGGTTAGTCCAGTATGGAAAGCAAGTCACACTGCTGGACACTGCTTAGATGTAACAGAGATCTTCAATAATTCCCCCCTGATCTACCCTTTATACTACTCACCTTTACTGTATCTTGTGCCAAGTTACAAAAATTAAATTTCTTTTTCTCTGAAAAGACGGAACTTTAGGGTGATTGAGAAGGATCCTTCTTCTAAGGGAACAGAAGGCTGTGAAATTACATTACAGATCGGTGTATTCACAGAGTACTTCAGGAAAATGCTGACTGCAGCTCTTTTTATGTAGAGATACTGAGTAGATTTGCTGTCAGTCACAGCATGAATTGAAGGAAAATACCTCAGCACTGCATAGCTATATCTGGATTCCTGCTCATGTAATTGAGATTGAAAATTCTCCCATTGTCATTCAATTATGAGTCACAATGAAACACAAACTGATCAGCTGAGGGACATGGCTGTCTTCCTGGAAACACAAGGCTCACTGGCATTTGGGAATAGGGGCCAAGCCTTGGGTGGCCTGGTGCAGGGTGGGAGGCATTAAAGGCTAAGTCTTCTTTGATTCCAGAACATCTCAATAGTCTGCTGCAGTTAGGAAAGAAAGCACATACCAAGAAACAAAAGAAAAAGAAAGTAAGATTGCAGCTAACAATACAGTTTCATTTCAAAACAACTAATCTGGAGGTCAGCCCAGGGACCTGAATTTCAATAAAGCTTTAGCAGCAGGAGCACTGCTATTGTTTGTGGCTGAAGAGGTTCTTATCCCTAATAAAGGAGCTAGAACTAATATGATTCTTCTTTTTCTCAAAAATCAATGCTGCTTAGATGAGGTTCTTAGCAGCATCTTCAGGGTTAAGAACACTGACAATGAAAGGAAGCAAGTAACTGTGGTTCCCAACTTTCAGGGATTAACAAGCAGGCTCAGTCCATGACGGCTGTCACATTCTTGAACTCTGCAGTAGGAAGGAAATTGGACTTCACTTTTCATCAGTGTGTAGTTTTTAGTCACACATCCTGGTTGTCATCTCTTTCTGTAAAACAAGGAGAAATAAAAAGGGAAATGACATTTTATGATAAAGTGTGCACAGGCCTCTTCCCTGTCAGTATTTCTGCATCTCTGCAAATCCAAGTGGTTTTATATGCCACAATGGTTCTGCCCCTCTGTCACTTTCAAGGACAATGAACATAACTGGCAATTAGCATATAGTTTTAATAACCTAATAAATCCCTAGCCATGTCAGGTAAACGGTGCTGCATCTCCTAAAAAATGAAATAAATCACCTGCAAATGCCAGAAACCTTTTAATTTAATATAAGAAAAAGGATTCCAGTCATTCTCATTGAACCTGTTGCCAGCATGAATCCCAGATATACCTTCCTTGCCTAGTTATTTCTACCTATATGTGGACACAATGAGCACACGGACACAAATCTCCTTGAGGACTTGATCAGAACTGTGGCTTTCATCTCTAGGATGAGGTCTTGAAGCATTCGCTGGCTTCATCAGGAACTGGGGTTTAGATAACTGGCTGCTCCATTCTATAAAACTTTGTATTTGCCAGCAGATTTTCTGGAAAGACATTATGAGACGCCTGACCAACAGCCATCCACATAAACCAGATCACACAGCATTTCCCTCGGAAGACCTATTTAGAGTTACAAAGCTATTGGAAGTGTCTGAAAATTTCTTAGATTGCTTGAATAATTTGTTATAATGTATAGACTAATTAAGATCTAACACAAACAGCTTTGTTACAGTGACAGTGTTGTAACTGTATCTTATCCTGTGTTTAGCAGATTATTTCTCCACCTAAAATCCTACACAGAATTGTAGGATTCCCCCAATCCCCCCATGCTTCCAGACCTTTAATTAGTTTTTCTTGTAGATTCATCTTCCATTACTTGCTATTTACATATAACAGAATGGAATATTGTCATTTGTTATAAAGACAATGGTAATTAGCACAGTAATTTATACAGTAATGTGTGATCTCAGCAGTACACTGAATGAGTAGGTGCTTCTTCTGTAATTTGTTAAAGTTCACAAAGGTGACTTATTCATGGAAAAATCTGTCTCCTTTTGTCCTTATATGTCTGGGGGAGGGAGGCTGGGTTGTTTTGTTTTTCTTTCAAACAGCTGCACTTAGGCTTATTTCTTCAGAACAACAAACACTAAATGCAGAACTTAATATACCTCAGCACAGTGTTGGACAGCTTCCTATTGTTTTATACATAAGCAGATACAAAATGCCTCCCTGTCTTCTCATCAGGACTCAGTTTGATGTGAAACCACCACGAAGCTCTTCCTGGGAAGGGCAGGGCAGGACAGGGCAGTGACCACAAGCTCTGATGTGGTTTGACACCACGCAGAAACTTTACTGACAGGACCTGACACCGTTTTCAAAGCTAGTTTCCCCAGTGGAGGATGCCAGGTGCTGCCCAGTGGTCTGCACTCAGAGCTGCCTCTGCAGGGTGGTGTCAGGGTTTTTGTTACAGGCTGAGGTGGCACACACATTGCAGGGACTGTGCAGCACCTTCCTCAGCAATATCTGCTACAAGTAGAGAGGAGCTGAAATGCACTCATTCATTATCACAGTCTGTGTTTTCTTCACCGATTTTAAATTATTTCCTTTTTTTTTCCTCCCCTTATCTTAAGATTAATTAGGTGCATTAATTGATTAATGAGGCATCTTTTATCTTGCAGGCCCCTAAATTTACACATACCCCGTGTCTGCACGTCCACAGTGTACTACCTATGACTACAGCTGATAGATCTGCGAGGTAAAACACTACAGCTTCTTTCTGCAACTGCTGCTGAACAGCTATTTGCAGTCAGGCAGTAGCATGTTATCCTGTTAGAAAAGCAGTACTGAGAGTAATATGGACTGTATCAGAGTCATTACAAGCTGGGCCATGCTCCTTCAGGCACACTGGGAGGCAAACTGCAATAGCATCAGAGGCAGGAGTTTAGATATGAATGAATGCCTCCAGGAAAAGGAAAGACTAGGAGCCTAGATGATCTATGCATAAGATGTAAACTAGACTGCTTTTAACCAGTTTGTCATGAGAGTCATGAAGCAGTAACCTATCATGCCATTCCTAACTTTTCTGTAGAGGCAAAATTTATTTTTTACAGTAATACAAATTATCTCCAAGCCCCTCTCTCCCTTAATTTCTGGATTTTTGTTTGGTTATACAGTTATATCCACAGTCTTCTCCCTAAGTCCTATTTCCCCACCCTATCAGGAGAACATTGCTGCAAATGGCCCTGCAACTTCCCCTGTGCTTCTACCTAACAGGCCTTCTGTCCCAGCAGCTGCTTGGCTACTGTTTTGGAAATGCTCACCAAAGCTGTAAAGCCAGAACTACGTTAAAACTTACAAAATATCAGCATCTCAGATGCACAGAAACATTTTCTGTATCAACCTATATTGTTACTGGTAAATGAAGGACACAGAAGTACAGTCGCATTGCATTCCTGCACATATGTGCCTGAGCTTTTAGTGATTTCAGCCAATGATGGTGAACTACATGAGACTTAAAGAAAAAAAAAAAAGCCCATGATACTTGTGATAGCAAATCAGTACAAGCTTTGTGAGAGCGACCTACTTCCACTTGTTATTTTCTTAGAGGAATTTAAAATAGAGAAGAAAAACAAACAGAAAATGGTTTCTCGAAGAGACTGATACAATTATGACACTGGTGAAGAAAAAGCTTCACTCAAAATACTGGTGAGAATGAGAGGAAGGGTCATACCCCAAGTTCCAACCTTGTCTGGGCGGCTGCATGAGGCATGCTGTGTGCTGCAGAGCCTACTGCTGAGCTTGTTCCAGAGCAAAGTGCTCCTACTTGCCAAACTCTGACACCTCTGAGAGACTTCACTTTAAAAATTGATCACCCACTCTTCAGAGAGCCTGGTGGAATATCTCTCACTGATTCTGATAGGCACCAGGGACCTTAACACACAGTCTCACTGCACTTAATGGAAAAGTCCCCCTCAAACCTCCACAGAGATCTGGCTCCCTAGTTATTCTGGTGGTCTGTCTTTAAAACAAACTCAAAGCTGAACCTTCTTCAGTGTTTCCTGAGTCCTCCTGGTTTTGTACTTCTCTGAAACGTCACTGTTCATTTTAAATTGTGTGTAGAGCTATGTTTTTGACTACCAATTATCAATTAAAAGCACATAAGCGTACTCCCCAAACACAGGAAATGACAACTAGCTGTGGACTGACTCTTCTGAGAAGGCAGGAAGACTCGAACTGCTGACTCTTTGGCTTAAGGTGTTATGATACCCAATCTCAGTTGGATATTAAATGAAATACTAAGGATAGAGAAGGGAACCAGAAAATCAAACAGAGAGACACAGACAGGTACACACAAACATCTGAAAAGATATTTAAAACTTTCAAAGTCTTTCTGTGCTAAGCACCCAAACCACTATTAAGGGAAAATCTCCATACCAGAGCTTTTGATAGACAATGCACTTCTTCTTGACAATGAATTACCAGACACTCCAGAGTGTGCTTCTGTACTGTTATGCCTTAAAATCTATATTATATAAAATTGTAGTATAACTCACTAGTACTTTTAGTTTGCCAAGTACCTTTGTATTAGATTCCTAAAATGCTGTTTAACATTTCTAGTCAAGCTTTCAGCAAGGTGGCAAACACCTTATCTGTAGAAATGTACACAGAATAAGACATAACAGGGTGTAATGGTTTGGATTTGACTTTTTTGCCGAATGCTCAAACTTTACAGTTTGCAGCCTCTCCTCCCCCCACCCCCCTGTATGAACACAAGGGAAAGGGAAAAGGGAAAAGTTACTGAAATGTTGAAATGACTAGATTAAAGTTGTACAAAAATATACACATGTATTTACACTTATATACAATTAGAATATTATGTACACAGAAGAAGGGATCCCGAACACCTCCCTCCGCCCCGAAGGGAAAACGGAGAGGAAAAAAAAACTAAAATAGCTATACACAATCAAAATTCAGGAGTAACTAATAAAGAATTAACAAAAGAAAATCTTACTACTCTCCTCGAGATAGCAGAATTGCACCAAGCGACCGCCGGCACTCTCTGTTTTTCAAGGTCCACAAGACTTCACTGGGCCTCACTCCTCCACACGAGCAGAGCCGATAGCAGAGAACCTGCTCCCGGATCCACCGGAAAGGAAAGAGAGGAAGAGGCTTCTCCCTCTTCTTATTTATACTCTGGTTTACGTAAAAAATCGCATGGAATATGGGGAAGATGACCACTTCCTTGGTTACAACCTGGTTACCAAGGAAGGTCTAAAATCAAAACCACTACACAGGGTCACATCANAAGGAAGGTCTAAAATCAAAACCACTACACAGGGTCACATCACTTGATATAACTGGTCAAAACTACTCAGAGGCCTTGAAGCTGTTCCAGGAGGACATAGATGACAAAGAGGATGAGGGTTGGGAGGAAAGGGTGATTGTTTTGAGACCACTGATTCAAATTCGGGAGGTGCGGCAAGGGTGGTCTGACAGGAGGGACAGTTTTGGGGATGGGTGTAAC
>VZRE01010778.1:0-10618 GCA_013396775.1 Cephalopterus ornatus
TCTTGTAATATTTTACAGTCTTAGACATTTTGCTAATTAAAAAAACCGCAAACCTTTATTGGCAACAGAAAACAGTTATTTGTGTTGAAATACACACAATAAGTTAAATATACTGTGTCTAGATGTAGAGTTAGTCATACATACTGGTGAGACAAGGACCTAGCATTCTCGATGCTGGTTTGGACATTAGTAGCTATTGCCAACCGATAATGTGTTTGCGTTTGTGATGATCATCTTGAAAACAGAAATAGAATTTCAGCTCCAATCATATTTAATTCTTGTTTCTTCTCCTTTACCATTCTCTTCCTCCCTTGTTTCTTTTTAAATGCATAAACTTATCTTTTAAAAGCATATCTTTTAATTTCTTCTCTTTTGATTGAGGGTATAAAGAGGTCTAAGTAAACACTGGCTGCATGAAAACACCAGGAAACTACAATATAGTTTCTTCCCTTCCATCACTGTGGGGCAGATACTCGATTATTTCACATTCCAGTTTTCATTAGTGTTTCCAGTGCTGTACCTTCCCTTAGTCGCTGGAAATATTCCTTGCAGGTAACTGCAGTTGTGCTTGGGACACATTCACTTGGACACTGCTGGCCTCTTTCAGACTAAAGACACATGAAGAAGCAAGCTAAAATTCTGTAAACTTTGACTTGTAGGTTTAACTAGCTTTAGACCACATTCTAAACATTTTCATATCCATAAGGGAATCTGAGGAAAACAGTAGCTCATGGAAAAATCAGGGCTTGAAGAGATCTCTGGATATCATCCGACACAACCTTCTCTTGAAAGCAAGGGCTTATTCAGGGTCTTATCAAATTAAGTCTTGAATATTTGTGACAAAGGTTCCTTTGGGCAACCTATCCCAATTCTCAGTTGTTCCCATTTTGAAGAAATTATTCTTGTGCATAAACACAATTTACCCCAAAGTAGCTTATGCCCATTTTCTTTTCTCCTGTTGCTATGCATCCTCATAAAGAAGGTATCTCCATCTTCTCTGGAACTATCTCTTAGATGCTGGAAGATTGTGAAGAAGTCCACCTGAGCCTTCTTGTCACGTGCTTGAATTCTTCAACCTTTCTTTATGTGTCAGGTTTTTAATCCTCTCAGTACCTTTCTGGTCCTCTGCTGGACTCTCCAATTTGTCTCTTTTGAACTGGGAGATCAAAACTGGATACAGTATTCCAGGCATGGCCTAACAAGTACCTGTGTGGTCAACAATAGTTTTTTTTCTCCAGGAAAAAAATTAGCTTAACAAGAATTAATCTTTGTAGGTTTTTAAAACTTTTATTTTTAAATATCATTCTATTTTTCAAATCAATGCGATAACTGTTGGCAGGTAAATATTTATCCGTATCTTCTGGTTGAAATCAAGTTCCAATAGGCTGTTATTCTGCAATTTTTATATAAATCTGGGGAATAACAGCTTGGTCAAAAAAAAGAATTATGTAATACAGATCTTGAAATATATCACTGGAATATACCATGTAAAACATATAGCGTGGAAAAGTTTAGTGATTATGTGCTTGCAATTGTGTACAGACATTTGTGAGTTCACAGGATACACATATAAATGACGTTGTAAGTAAGAATTTTGCAGACTGAAAATTTCAGGTGTTTAACTGTTTCTATGCCTGCAGAAGTGCTTAATCAGCATGAACATAATAAATATACATCTAATAAGGTAGTTACTGACCAGCTCACTGCTTCCTCTTATGCCTTCCTTAATTTTTTCTGTCTTTCCTTTGTTGTTGGTGCCCATCTTCCACAACCTACAAACAGAGGAGAACTTGCCATTAAAAAATGGAGAACAGCAGGATTTTTTACTTTCCACAGCAGCTATAAAAAAGGACTTTACTTCAGAGGGTTTGACATAATGTTAATTTGAATGACCAGGGAAGTGAAATTTGTGCTGTTTATTTACTTAGAGGTACCCTTCCTAAGCTGAACTGCTTGATATTATTTTTCACATTGGATAAAGACAAAAAAGGAAGCTGAAAAATTAACTACATGTGAAATTCTTTCTTCTTGATATCCTTTGATATTAAAGTGAGAAGAGTGCTTTGTTATTTTCTCATTTTCATTGCCTTGTTAAATGGAGGTTTCTCTATCCAAGCTGCAGTGAGAGGTTAATGTGCATGTTCCTATGCTCCTCTCTTCTATGTTCATTGGTCTTTCAGCTGCTGGGATTCATAAACCATTGGTATGGGTTCTTAGAAATATTTTTGTAAAACAGTCTTGTCTAGAGAAATCTTACCTAGTGGAAAACTACATTGACAATTGTCTCCTAATAATGACCTCCAAGAATTTCCTTCAGCCTTCCTGTTTGCAAAGCTGATATGTTATGTCAAAAGCCCCATTGTTTATCCTGACACTAACAATTTTGGAAAGCTATTTTCTATTGAATGTTTCTGGATTGGATTTTCAGTTTTGCTTGCACATCTGTAAAAGTCAATGAGATGCTAGGTATTTAGAATTTGAGGAGTTATCATATTTCTAGCAGATGAGTTTGCATATTTTGGAATGTAATCTGGAAAGCGCTGTGTGGAAAACATTCAAAGGGGACTGCTACCTGACCTGCAAATAAATGACTTGTATGAATTTAAGCAAGTGCTGTAGGTTTTGCAAAACTCTATTACAGAATTTCCTGATAAAGGAGTACATTTGCTGAGTACCAAAGCTTTCTGCCTAAGAGGTCTCTTCTGTAATTTCCTCTATCTGTTACCTAACTGAAAAGATAGAAAACAGAAAACAATATTCACTGTTAGTTTATTGCTTTGGCTCAGGATTCTCATATTAGTGTTAACTGCCACTGAGAACAGCAGGTGGTAATATCCAATAGAAATAAGCAGTTACTAGATCAGATAACCCTCATTTACTTACACCCTGTTCAATCCTTCTAGGGAATATTATAAACTGTAGGCCCTTGCTCATTTGTCCTTGTTTTAGCTGACATTGTCATTCATGACTATACGGTGAGTGTAAATGATGATCTAATGTCACTTCTATAATTACTTGGCACTGTGAATAAATCGTAATCCCCCTGGGTCAATAACTGCTCTCAGTTTGACATTCAATAAACAAGGTTTGGAGAATTGCTGTAGTTTCATTTTTTTTTTTTTCCTTCCCGGTGCTTTCAATGAATGCTATTCAGGAGTAGTTCAGGACCATTAAGAAAAGAAAGGAAACAATTGTACACAGTGTAAGACTGCTGAAGGGATGCCTCTGATTTTCAACACTTACTTACAAAGGCCTCTCACCTGTAGGGTCCAATTAATCTCTGGTGGAATTTTTGACAATGACTGCAGGGGAAGTGAGACCCCTGGCCTGGGAGGCTGCTCTAGGTGCTGTTGTGAATCATAGTTTTAAGGGCACATATTACAGGTATTGTGACTATGTTTGTTGAGTTCCCCCTCTATGCCTCAAGATTTTTGCAAGAATTCAACTTTTGTTTCTGTAGCTTTGAACGTGGTTTGACATAATGCACTCCAGCTAGGTGCAACCAAGCCTTTCTGCCATAAAATAAATTGCCTCTGTTATTCACAAAGATGACAAGGATAAATCAAGAGCTGTCGCAAAACTGTTTGTGTTGGTTTCTGCTCTTCTAACAACCACACAACAATTGCTGCTCTGTAACTACTCAGGGTCTAGTTCTGCACTGACTGCCCAAAGGTCCCAGTGATCAGGAATTTCATTCTCAGTTTTCCTATAGCCTTCATCTTTGACATTATGGAAACAGCACCCTGTTGTACAGCATCGTGTCCTTACTATGCGCATGTGCCATTGTCTAAGAAAAACAAAAGAGTCTTGTCCTTCTTTTTCTGCCAAACCCAAGAAAGACTTTGTTGAGGGGTTGGATTAATCATGAGGCAATTGGAGACACAGCAGTTACTGCAAGAAATGACTAATAAAATAGGATTATGATGAAGCTGAGAAGCAAATGATTAAGAAATGGCAAATGTAAAGAAATAGGCCAAACCTTCTATAAGGTGAGGGCTGAGAAAAGCAAATCTTGAACTGCTTCAGAGACTTAACCTTTCAAAAGAGACTTGCATGATGCAGAAGGTCAGAGTGACCTTGACTTCTGATCTGTATGTCATGTTTTCAACAAAGAAGGGCAGTTGTATGAATGTACATGAAGAAAAAGTGAAAGGGAGAAAAATTGAAATGTCCCAGCTATTGTGTACAGAATTGAAAGGAACAGCAACAAAGTGATCATACGAAAGATGATGGATGCAGTTAGGACATGCATTTTCATGTCAGAGACTTTTTATTCAGAGGCCGATCTTCCACCATTTTGCAAGCACAGATGGACTTTAGGAACCCTTAAAAGAACCATTTCCTTTTACAAATCTCTTCTATTTATAGTATTTTTATTTACTATTTATTATTTATTACTTTATTTAATACTGAGAGGTATGTTTTGCATACAGCTCCAGAAAACTTTGGAGTCACTGTTGTATGTTTATACTATAAACAGTAATACGACAGCCGCATCCCTGCCAGCAAATCTGTGCCTCACCACTATGAACAAAAACATAAGAACAAATTCATGTTTGCCTAATTGAATATCTGTGCCTTGATGGACCAATCCTGTGCTGCTTCTAAAAAGAAACACAAAGGCATATTACATTAAAACACAGTGTATTGGTCCCAGGTAGACCATGAACATGCTGAGAAAGAGTTAAAGGTAACACAGCTGGCATAGAGACAAAGACAGGAAAGAGAGTTGCTTTTTTTGGTATGTGTTGCTAAGCAGCAGAAACATACCTGTCTTAGTTGGTCTGTAGACAAATGTCCTGGACACTCCATTAGATACTCAGGATTTTTAGTAAAAATGCATGTAGTTCTTTTTCCCCAGATACTTTTGAATGCCAACATGCATTGAAATCCATGGAGATCCTTTCTGTGTACAATTAAGTAGCAGAGAGACAATAAAAAATTCTTTTAACACTCTCAGGAATAAAAATTGTAGCCTTAAACACATCATCTATAATATGTTCCTTAAATTTTTCCCTATAAAAATTCACATAGCTTTAGACTCCTCTCAAACACCATTCTCTGTGGCTGGGAACTAAGATTGCCACACAGGAGAAAATCTCTGCAGCATCACAGCACTTATAAAGAAAAAGGAAGAAAAATACTTTGATCTTCTACATATCAGTAACAGAATCTTTACAGGTGACAAAGTATGGAGGGGAAGTAAAAGTGCAGATAGATTTCATCACTATTCTGTCCCCTTGAACAGTCATGTTAACTTTCTTGATCACTGTCTTTGTCAGAAACCTTTCATAGCATTCAAAGACCAACTCAGATGAGGAAGTGCAAAGAGAAAACTGTGAGTGAGCAAGGAGGAACTGAGAGGATCCAACACTGTAGAGGAAACAGAAGACCTGCAGCAGAAGGATGAGGGACTGAAAGAATCAGAGGGGACAGTGCCCTACAGCACCAGACATCTTCAAAATGATGCAGATAATTGTATAAATTGACCCAAAATACTATCACATCCAATGCACCACTAGTAATATTCATTCTTTGTGCTACTGTGCATGTTTTCTTGAATAGTAAACAATACAAACCATGTCTTTAACAACTCATGCTGGACATATGGAGAATAAAATGAAGTATGGCAAATCTTTGAGGGCTATAGCATCCATAAACCTAGGGCTAAAGCCCAGAGCGAAGGTAGATGCCCAATCCCTGGAAACATTCAAAGTCAGGTTGGATGGAGCTTGGAGGAATTTAATCCAGTTGCAGATGCCCCTGCTCAGTGCATGGGGGTTGGACTAAGTGATCCTTAATGACCTTTGAAAGGTCCCTTCCAACCCAAACTATTCTGTGATTCTGTGATAAACAGCTTGCACTCTCTTCACATTGATTAATTTTTTTTTTAATTCCAGGAAAATACTGTTCAATATTTTGAATACTTTTTAACTTATGAACATGCTTTTTTTAGCACCATGATAAATCCCTTCGTTGCTTTTCAAAGGTCTTTTAGTATGTTAATAAAAAGATTTTAAAATATTTTTGTTATCAGACTAACAGGTGGCTCACTTCTGTATTTGTTTTTCATGGAATGATTGAGTTTAGCTTGTTTTACTTGCCTTTTTGCACTTAATAAAAAATGTTAAAGATACAAAACGGGTGCAATGTGTACTGATATGTGTTAAAATATTATCCAGACTTTCCTCTCAAAGAACTGTCAACAATATTGCATGTATGACTAATATTTATCATTCAGGCTACACAAACAAAAATATTTTCTTCATAGCACACCACTTAGTGATTTTTTTAAAGCATGTCGAAGTCTAACAGCTTGACAGCTGACTCTAATAAATGCCCTTATTAACCATCACTCTCTCTATGTCCAGCTGTCATCTCCCTGACAAGGCACCCCTCTAAAGACACTGAAGCATGCAGAAATGCCGAGTGTATTGGCCTCCATGAGATCTAGGCTACACAAGGTCTTTCTCAAAGAAAGATCTTTCTGCACAGGAGCCACACTACAAGATATATTGAGAAAATCTGTTTGGGGCTATGGACTTAACTGGAAGCCAGAAAGCAAGAATATGAGCCTAACAGCCAGATTTGCACTATGCCATATCCAGACACACATAAGGTAGAAAAACTTGCTGGTGTAGGTATAGGCTTAGACAGTGGACACTACCTAAGTATAATTATTTGGGATACAGGTTTTTTGAAGTGGGGAGCATGGAGAATTCCTTCTGACAAAATATTTGCATCTGATCTACAGCAGTAGATACAGAAAGCACTTCTCCATGGACTTGTTCTCAAGAAGTCTAATTTTTCGTTCTTGTCCCTACATGTAGTCTCTATATTGTGATCATGACATACTGCAGATCTGTGTTAGACATCACTGTCTTTACAACTCTGGAATACAATTAAAATTTTAAAAAATTACTTCTGAGTTTTACAATGACTGTCATTAAGAGACAGGAGAATAGATGACTGGACAACATCCTTTGAAAGTGAATAGTGAAACAGCTTGCTTCCTGCATTACACTGAAGGATGCTTGCTCCTGACTACTATGCAATTTTGATGTGCTCAATCCTTGTGCACTAACTGCCCTCTTTTCTCTTTGTTTTTTTTGTAGGAAGATTATGGCTTTCAGAACAACAAAGGATCCCACAAACCAGACTAAAAATAAAACAAAAACACTCGTGTATAACTGATTTTTTTCTCTAATTGTGTGACCATTTCATATCTTCCTCTGATTCCTCCATCCTTCTTTTACACAATCAAATGCATCGCAAAAAGGTTGCCAAGAGCCTGTGTTTCGTATTCCCTAGTGCTCAATCAAAGCTTGAAACCAGGGATGTGTTGCCAGCTGCATCACTCATTTCTTGCTATGTGCCTGAAGCCAAGGCTGCTCTGAGTGTCTTCAGTAAGCACTGAAGTAGCAGTGAGGAGAGACAGAAACCTCAGATGGAAAACTGTCTGTCTTCAGTCCTGAAGTGGCAGGACTTTGCAGGATTCACATAATTCACATAGAAACTGGTACCTGTATGGGAATTATAAAATACACAAGGGCTGGATATTAGGTATCTTTCCATTGGATTGAAAAGCTCAGACGTAGGCCAGGTCTGCTTGGGCCAAAATCTGTCATTATTTAGTAGTTGTTCGGTGATCTGTGTAAAGTGAATTGATGGGTTGATTTAGTTTTTGGAGAAAAGTAATTCATTCTGTTTAAAGAACTTTGTCCAGTAGTCTAAGAAGAGATTCCAAATGTTGAAATAAACTAGATAACACTTAATTATTTTTTTAAAGCAACTGAATTTGGAGAAGTGTCCTTAATTTTTTATATATAAATTTCAGACCATTATCCTCTACTGAAATGTATTAGTACTTCATGTTATTCATCAAATTGCCTGATTTGGATTTGAAATGTTCTTTGGAATATTGAAAATGAATGTATTTTTTTCCTTTGCTATCCTGGCCCATCATTTTTATGGATGGTTAATTTGGGATTAGATGTTGTTCTCTAACAAAGTAAGAACTGTGCAGACACAGACAGAAAGCTGAGTGAGCTGTCTGAGATTCTGAGAGTTTGGACAGGATTATGTACTTTCTCTATTCTTTCCTTTCTTTTTTTTTTTTTCTTTTCTTTTTTCTATTTCTTTTTTTCTTTTTCCCTTACTTTGCCTTGTCTTCTTCCCTTTCCCCTTCCCCTTTTGATATTTTGTATTGAAGAAAATAAAAAGCTCATGTAATACTCTTGAGAGAAAGGCAGTTCATGCTTGCCTTCTTTCACTGAAAGTCTTGTGCCACAGGTTCTGGGTACCAACAGCCTCATCATGGAGGCACTTACAGATCTCTGTTCAGTGGTGAGTGGTTCAGAAAATAAAATTTGAAGGGGAAAGGCTTGTATTTTTCCAGGTATCAGTCAGGAAAAGTAGCTCTCTTCATCTTTTTTTTATTTGAACTTTCATTATATTTTTAAATTTAAGACTCTGTCCACTTTCTCTTCCCTTTTTTCTCTCCTTTTTACTGGATGAAACGATCAATTTCTGCTCCAACATACAAAAAGCTTTGTACCTTTGGTAAA
This sequence comes from Cephalopterus ornatus, assembly GCA_013396775.1. Taxonomy (NCBI): domain Eukaryota; kingdom Metazoa; phylum Chordata; class Aves; order Passeriformes; family Cotingidae; genus Cephalopterus; species Cephalopterus ornatus. Next base: position 8,568 of record VZRE01010778.1, read on the forward strand.
TTACAGCATTTGTCAAAAAACTGTCATTGCTTTAATAATGCCCCTGTCTTGAGACACTTCACTTCTGTTTTGCTTGTCTAAAGAAAACTTACGCTATGTGCTTGGAAGCACTGTCCTTTTACTTTTCTGTACCTAAGAGAGTATAACTAAACACTTCCAATTACAGTAATTTCAAGCTGCTCTATTCAGGCAGAACCAGAATATTGTGTCTTTGCAGGAGCACATTGCTAATTCTTACTTGAGTACTATCCCTCCATTCCAGCAAGGCAGATACTGCAATTTCCTTCCACCATGGCATATCATGTTGCTTATATAAGTAAAAACCATAATAGATCTCTAAGAAAATAACACCATAAAAGAACATCCACAGTTTTTGAAAAGTATCAGACCATGAGTGACAAGTGCAGCTTTTAAGAGCTTATGGACTGTTTTGGTTGGAAAAAAAAAAAAAAAAGAAAATAACAAAACCAAACAAGATAGCCATTTGCAATAGCACCATCTGCTGATCCTTATAATTTGATAAAAATTGTCAGCCTCCGACTGAAAACCATACTGCTCATCATGGACTTGGTTTACGTACGTTTACTTCTAGGGAACTGCCAGTATAAATAGAAAATTTTGCAGGAAAAAGCAGCTCATTCTAGCTCATAATAATTTTATTTTTGTAGAATGGTCAAGTATTGGCAGGAATTCTTGTTTCTTTTGATACTAGTCTGTGAGCTTTAAAATAGGAATGACAGTTTCCTGCTTGTTTTTTTATCTGAAATTAAGATTAAAAATAAGGAGTTTAAGGTGTAGTGAATGATGTGTGAAATTTGTCTGGAAGAGAATCTGTGTCATGTAATTTCTTTTCAGAATATTTTGTGTTAAAATAGAAGATGCATATTATGAAAATGGAGATTAATTCACATTTTGGTTTTACTTTCCAGTAATTAAATTAAAAAGATATTTTCATGACTGAGTAAACACAGACTGAATCAGACTAACTGAGTATAAGGCACAATAGAGAAGAAAATTTTACAAATGTAAAGAAAAGGAACCAGATGAAATCTTAGTGTTATCAAACTTCAGTATCAGCATCCTTTAAAACAACCAGAGAAGGATTATTGGTGGTCTTCAGATCAATTGCAGAGTTCTTCAGATGCCGATAAAGTTAAATGAGGCCACCAAAGAAAGAATGCCTACATTTCAATAAGGTAAAGATAGTATATAAAGAGTTTGTAAAGCAAAAGAGATCCTAAACACAACTCTGGGTCAGCCAATATCAACCACTTAAGTCACCAAGCAGTCTTTCTTCAGGACTCTGTCCACTTCTTCGCAACAAAGAAAAACTAATATTCAGTTAGCATTGGATCTTCTGCTAATACTTAGACTGCTTGTCTCTAGATTTATTTTTTTTTTTTGAAATCTCAGTAAAAGGGTTTTCCCAGAAGACTTAAAATAGTTCCCAGCTTGAGTCAGATAAGGCCCAGAACAGTTTCTTGTTTCCTTACTGAATTTTGGATTCTTGCACGGAAATAAATCAGAATGGACCTGCGTGATGTGTTTCATGCAAATATTTGTCCACCAACAAATGTCTACCAAAATGGAGGGCTTCAAGATGGCTGTGTGTAAATGTGAATTATTCAGCAAGGCTTAGACAAAATGAATAAAATGTTACAGAAATGGTGAAAGGCTGTTTCAAAACTTCTGAAGTGTTTGCTTTTCACACACTAGTAACAAAAGACAAAGAAATGAAGGATGAGATACATCAAATCAGTGCCACTCATCAGTGGTACAGGACATGACCAGGAAGTTCAACAAGGACAAGTGCAAGGTCCTGAACCTGGGCCAGGACAATCCCAAGCACAAATACTGACTGGAGGTGATTCTGCTCTTCTACTCTGGTCTCATGAATCATAGAATCATAGAATCATAGAATCGATTGGGTTGGAAAAGACTTCAGAGATCATCAAGTCCAACCCCTGCTCCAACTCCAGTCCGTTCACTAGATCATGGCACCAAGCGCCACGTCCAACCTCAGTTTAAAAACCTCCAGGGACGGTGAATCC
>VZRE01010796.1:0-54466 GCA_013396775.1 Cephalopterus ornatus
TCTCCTCTCCTCTCCTCTCCTCTCTTAATGACTCCGGGTGTTGACCTCATGGGATATTCATGTGTGTGGTTCAGAAGTGACCATAGATTTAAAACTTTTCTTAAAAATAGCTAGAATACATTAAAAACCCCCATTTATATTCAGGGCATCTCAGCACTGAGCAGCATGAAAGGAAGAGATCAATAATCACATTGCATGACCCAACTTCTTGCTGTGCCAGGCTAACACAAACTAACTGAGCTCTAACTGAGCTCTAATCCAGTCCTCACTGATTTGCCCTTCAAGTATCCCACCTTCTTCCCTTTCACTTAGATTTCCTCTGGGGATATTTCCCAATTCAGCTATGATAACCTTGTTTTACCTCTTTGCAGTTTATTCCATATCTATCTTTCTCCTCCTAGTTCTATCATTTGGGCATTAATGGCCCTCCTGAAGGGCCTCGTGTTCACAGTTACCTTTGTATAACCTTTATTTTAATGCCACTCTCCCGTGTCACTCTTATCCTGGGAGGGTGAGAGGACCATTCTCATTCTGGCCCTACAAAGTTCCTTCAGTAATAGGTGTATGGCAGCTGGAAGGAAAACCCGGTTTAACCAGGAAATGTGTATCATGAGGGAAAAGACGGTAGGAGATCTGTGGTGACGTGTTGTGAGCTGACAATATGGCAAAACTAGGCGCTGTTTCCTAAAAGAAAACTGTAAAAATGGCAACTAGGGGGGCTTCTAATTTTCTTTGGTTTTCTTCAGTGTTTTCCTAACTCAAGTCATTCTTTACACAAGATTTATCATCATTACTTCAGGTCCCACTCCTATTCTTTTCTGACTGTTACCTATTCCCTGGCTTTAACATCACTAACAAATGTCCAAAGTCATCTAGAAGTGTTTAAAGTACAATTCAGGCTCTTTTTTTGTTTTTAAAATCTAGTTACATTTTCCCCAAAAATAGTTCTCGGCATTACTGATGCCCCTTCCAGCAACAGAGCAGTAGCCAGTGGTATCTCCTATTCATTAATGCTCCAGGGCGGGAGAAGAAGAGGAGGCAGGCACGTAGCCAGCACTCAGAGTTGCACAAAGGGAATATATTGTGGGAGGATGGAGGGAGAGAGAAAAACCAAGCACGGAATTGATGCCAAAATCCGATGAATGCAGCAAAAGCACCAAATGGCCAAAGTGAGATGGCCTTCTGTGTGACCATGGGCCAAGTCAGGGAGAAGGAATGCAGGGAGGTGTTGGTGTTCGATTCGCTGCTGGTTTTGTGTCATGGGGAATCTGGCAGTCACACGGTTTCTGCTGTGTATCACGGAACTCCTGTAGTAAGAAACCACATAAAAAAAAATTATGGAGGGCAAAAACATTGGCACGAGTATTTCAGGCTGTCAGTCCCTGTAATGAAATCTTGCTTTAGGTATAGTATCAAATCCCTCTAGTCTACCCTTACTTTCACTTTATTTACGACTAAGTCTCATTTTCCACTGCTTCCAGTTGCACAGACATAAAAAAAAAAGGTTTGAATAATGCCATATGAATAGAAAAGTTCTGCTTTTGCAGCATATTGTGCTTAAATGACTCTTGCTTTATGCACATGTGAATTGATAACTCAAGCTTAGGCCAAAAGATACTCTGGAGCATTAAATGTCTCTGTGGATTCAGGCTTATGGCAGGACAGGAATCTCAAGGGTTTGAGGTATCAAAAAATGTTAGATCCTGTTGTCTGCCTGAGTTTGTAGAATCTGAAACAATAACTTGGAGGCTTGAGCCGCCTTACTGGTGTGTGCCTCAGAGCCAGAGTGAAACACCCAATGACAGCATTTGTAACTGTTTCACTGTTATTCAAAAATAACCATCAGGTTGTGCAGGGCTGTCCGTCTTTTTCTAAAGGCAGCCTAGCTAGGGAAGCAGGGAATATCTGGGACATGCTTTGAAAATTTATAAGGCACCCAGAGAGAAACTATCACCCCTTTCTGTGCAACAAAGATCCTCCGTAATTTTCAGCACAGACCAAACACTGCAGAAGTTATCAAAGAACCAAATATTTTTTTCCTACACTGTTTGTTTTCTCTCTTTCACTTGTACAGTTTTGTGCTCACTTCAAGTGCAGGTACCAAAATGCTGGTATGGGAGAAGAATTGCTGCAATGCAGTTTGAAGGTTAAACATCAAGGTATCTTTGAAACAGTGGAAGCAGGGGGTGGGATGTTCTCCTGAGATTTGTGAGCTTGGTTTTCTCTTCTAGCACAGAAGTGAAGGAATCCACATCCAGGCTTCTCTTGGCCTGTTCTCCAGCTAAGCACTGATCCTTTCCTGTTTACTCATGTCTTATTTTTCAGCAATCTTTAAATTTGACATTGAGTATTAATCTACAAAAGGTAAAAAACTTGGATGCTTCAGGTGTTTTCAAGAAGAATAATAAATAGCCAGAATTTCACGCTGTTCTTCTTTTCACCCACTTGAACATCCAAGGGCAGAGAAGTGAATTTTGCAAGTAATTACCAGTGTGTTGCAGAGTGAAATTTCCATTAGTTAAAGTAAGGCTTTCTTTCCTTTTTTTTTTTTTTTTTTTGTAGTGAAATGGGAAATTTGCTTGCTCTGAGCAAACTGAACATATGTTTATCCCATGTGAAAATCTGCTATTAGCGCCCACAAGCCTCCAGTTTACACAACATCTATTTTCTTTTTCAGTGGGTAATCAAAGAAGTGTCAGAGACACCCAGGCTCTTCTATAATATCACAGACTGTTATTTCAAGGACCTGGGAGCAAAGGTGACGGCATCTGTTCCTCTCAATAGATTCCCAATGTTGTGCACAAGAAATAATCTAATTTTTACATATATATTTAAAAATTGGTATTAAATCCCCTTTAAAAAAACAAAAATAATACAGAAGGGGAACTCTTTCTTAATTTTTTTGTTCTGCTTATTGCATGTCATGTTATAAGAAGAGGAAGATCTTCTGCTGGATTTCATAGCAAAGTTTTGGCCGGCATTGTTAATTGCTGTATTTGTTTTTAATAAAACAAACTGCCTTGGGCTGAAGCTAAATCTCATGAGCCACATGAGTGAAGATTAACTTCTTGTCCTTCCTGTTTTGTGAAGCTGTCAGAAAAGTGTCACTTTTCTTTTTCACTGTTTTTTTTCACCCTTGAAATTTTGGACGCATCCCTGCTCAGCATCGTTTTGAGCTAGAGACAAGCAGCTGCTTCCCAACTTATTGGCCTGTTCCACTGCAAGGGGCAAGGATATTTCTTCTAAAATCCCATTATTCTTCTCATGCCTAATACTTGGGAGATGATGACCCACTGCTACTCTTATACTGATTTTTTTTTTCTAGGGGAAAAGATGCTCTAAGAAATCAGATCCTTTTTTCTGCATGTTTGCAGTGTTGAGTCCCATGATTTAAATCACAATTAATGAATCTTAGTGCCTTAATCCATAGCACTGCAATATTACATTAGACAGGAGATTTAATATAGAGCAAGGAGACAGCATTTCTAACCCTTGTGAATTTTAAAGGCTCAAAATCCAGGAACAAAGTCAAAAAATCCAAAAATTATAGGGCAGGAGGTTCTGAGGGCAAGCTGAGGATGCTTTTTCCAGAACAAGTTAAAACTGAATGAAATTAAAGTCGGGGGGGGGAAAAATCAAAGAAGAAGTAACCAAATTCCTTCAGAACTCAGGTAGAACGGTTGGGTTTGAAATTTGGCTGCAATTTCCTGTGTTTTGTGCGTGTTATTCCATGTGACTCAGCAGCCTTTCTAGCATAAAGCATTTCAAATTGAGAGAAAAATGTTGCTGGAAGGAGGGGATGTGAAAAAATGTTGGATTCTTTTGTTTGGTTTGGGTTTTTTTCTTTTTTTTTTAAAAATCAAATTATTTATTTGGATCTTGAAAATGTGTCTATTCCTTTTAGAGAGGCGTGTTCAGAAGGGGAGAGCAATCCCTCCTCAGCTAGTATTTTGTATTGTTCCTACCTGCTAATTAAGGGAAGGGATTGTGAGAGAGCCTGACAGGCACATCCATAATACCTACTTGGGAGCGTTTCAGCAGAGCTTTGTCCCTCATCCCGTCACACACACACACACTAAATGGCTCCGTGGCACAGTGACAGCCATGTGTCAGAGACGTCTGCAAGGAAGGAGACGGAGAAGGAAGATATTCCAGGCTTTCATGTTGGCACCCTCCCGATGAGTAATTCAGTCAGTTTGGAGCCTCCTCATGGTCCTCTCCATCACCCCCACCCCTCTGTTCCCAGCAGCACATTTTGTCTCCTTCAGGAGTCACACCAGCCTCTCAAAGCTAAATGGTACATGATGTGAGATTAATTGGCTGAAAAAGCATCCACAGAATGAGGGGAGGTGGGGAGGTTGCTTGTCAGAAGTGTTGTTCTGTCACACTGAAAATCATAGAAATGGGGAAAAGAAGGATCTAAATGAAAGTGAAGGATCTAGATGGAAAAAGTGTTGTAAATGAAAACAAAGTGCTTGTCTGGCGGTGACTGGGATGGGGGAAGAAAGAAGAGACTGGGGAAAGGAAGATACAGAGTCCTGGTGGTGCGTGATGGTTACCACTGCTCCCAGGGATCTGAGCACATGTCCTCAGCTGCCTCTGCTTCACTGCACTGGGGAGGCAGCCCTCCCCTACCATGGGTGGACTCAGGGCAGGAATCAAATGGGGACTGCAGGATCCTGCAGTGGGGAGGGTGCTGAAAAGGAGAAATGAAGATCTGCAGCAGCCTGAGACATGATCCTGTGCTCGGGTGAACTGGCCGCTGGATGAGCTCCCCATTGGTAGGGGCTGATCACTGCAGTTCCTGTTGCAGCAGGAGTTGTACCCCCGCAGTGCCTCCCGCTGCTCCTCATGGTTGGCCACAGCAGAGCCCGTACAGAAGTCTCTCCTCTCTGTTGCTCTTCTCTCGTGAGTGTTGCCAGAAGAGCTCTGCTCTCCTTGAAGCCGAGTTGAAAATGTCGAATTCCTGCCTTGCAATACCTGCTCCCAGCCACTGGAATAATTTCTTATTAACTCAGTGCAAACTCTTCCATAAACTTGCAGTTCAGTTCTTACTAAAGTTTGGGAGCCCAGCATATTCCTGAAGTTTTTAAATCTATTTTTTTTTTAATTCCTTTTTCCTTTTTTTCCCCTGTTAAACCCTTTTTATCACCATATTCTCATTGTGCTGGGGCTTCCCCTGTGTTGCCAAATTTCTTGTTCTTCTACTTTCCAGCCACATGGTTTTCTCTTCTTTGTCCACAAGGAATCTGTAGAATTGCTGGTTTAATTTTTTTTTTTCAGTTTTAATTTTCTCTCTGCTTCACGTGTGCAGAATGCTTTTGGTATAATCCAGTGTGAAGGCTATTTAGATTACTGATTTTTGAGAAGGAATTAAATACCTGTGGTAACAAAATTCTAAAATTCCCCTCCTAGGAATTCTGGGCTTGTTTTGCTACTTGCAGTGCTGATATTCTATAGAAATATGTTGTCTCATTCATTCGAAGTCACACTGGCAGATGTGAAGGTCCTATGCAATAATGAAGACTATTTTTATATGCAAGCTAATTTTTCTTGTAGCCTACATACCATATATTTGGTGTTCAAAAAGAAATATTTTTTAAAAAAATCTTATTTTCGTGCCAAATATTTCATGCTGAAATTCAACAGATGAAGTAAAATTACTTTTTTCACTCAGCTTTGCTGCTGATTTTCCTTCCTATATATGGACCAGGTGCTGACTTGCTAGGTAATAACACCCAGTAATGTTAACAAATAGGAGCTAGGTGTCGGAGATGAAAAATAAAAGCAAAAACATTCCAGTGGGAAGGACAAAGACAGACTGAGAAGACTGAGAGCTTGAAGTAAGTGCTGAAGATGCTTCTCTGAAGGGTTTGAAATGAAGGTTAAACAAATGTTTCAATTTAGCTTCGTTAGTGTTTGTGTTGGGTCAAAACGAGAAATTACTGGCCTGGTGCTCCCCTTTTGTACCCCTCTAAGATAAATGGCTCACGGTGGCAGGAGAAGGAGAAACTAGCTGCCCTCAGGATGTGAGATCAAGGTGAAAAGTTCCTTTCCCTGCCTTGGTAGAGCTGTGGGCATGGGAGAGTCCTTCAGCCATCCCCAGGACCCCTCCTTGCTCTCACACCCCAAGCTGGCAGCCTGGCACTCACACATGCATGGTGCCCACCCTCCCACCGCAGGCCTGGCTGGGGTGGGATGCAGGATCCCCTCCCTCACCGAGCTGTGCCAGCGACTCTGATTGCGGTGATTGCCAAGCCACAGGAAGCCTCTTTGCTCTGTCACATCGCTGCAACGTCTCACGAGGGGGCTTGTTGTCTCAAAAAAGCCCCGGTAAAAAGACAAACAAGCAGCAGTGTTTGCAAACCGAGACGGCACGTTAAAGTATCTCTGGGATGGATTTCTCCCTGTGCTTTTTGTTGGCCATTTGTTTCCTCTAATTGGAGCGTGAAAGGACCGAGCGTGTCCAATGCAACTTCCCTATGCTAAGTACCACCTGTCAGGCAAATAAAGATGCTCCATCAGTCACTTTTCCTTTGAGATTGTAAGTTTTCAGAAAGAAACGCTGGCACACGCCCACGTTACTCCCCCCACCACTGCATTCTCTTCCCATCCAGACTGTAGTGTGACTAGGAGCAGGAACAACACAGAAAATCCATCTATCTCAGTAGTATTTCAAATATAAAACTTAACCTACAAGCAAGTGACTTACCCCAAGCACCTTCACAGTAACTGGACCCAATTTTAGATCACTTTCAGCAGTAATACCTGAATAAAAGGGCAGTAGCTATAAATAAATCAGGATCGAAGATATTATTAGAAGATGTTATTAGAAAGATATAGGTAGATTAAGTGGAGGGGATGAAAAAAATACCAGCCCGGCCACTACAGCATAAACAAAATAGAGTCAAATTAGAGCTGGCTGTAGGCAGAACTGTGAATGACTGGGGAGTGCATTTGCTTTGCTGAGCAAAGGCAACTCTGCCCCCACACTGATGCATGGAAGATTTGGTTTAATTTCAGTCCAGACAGGTAGTACAGCTGCATTTTTGGGCTGATAGCTTGGTGGGAAGGCAAACCAGAGGGCTGATGCAGACCTGAGTGTTCTGCACCTGCTGGGTAACAGAGATATAAATGCTGAAAAACGTGCAGCCAAAATGCATCTCTTAAGCAACACGCAGCTTCTGAACAGTTTTCGCACAGCTTCCACAGCCGAGGGGTGTGATGTGAAGCTGCTGCGAGGACCAAGGCAGTAATCAGTTTTCCCTGTCTTTGAGCTTCGAAGGGAAGTAGTAGGAATTTTTTGGGGAGGCTCCAGGAACAGTTGGATGGACACCTCTCAGGGTGGGTTAGCTTGGATTGGTCCTCCCTTAGGCATGGTCACGGTGACATTTTCAAGGTACCTTCATATTTATGTTGTTTCTGTGCTGGGACGGGGCTAACAGACACCCTGAGTCCTTCCCTGCCAAAGGAAGGCAGGCACCACGGCCTGTGGAGGTTGCCACAAGTCTGTTCACAGTCTCATTGTATTTTCTGTTTGCCATTGTTCAATAGTTTTATTGTAAGATTTGTGAGAATAGGAACCCTTATTATGGTCAAAGTCTCTTTACTGAAGATTTCTTTTCGTTAAAAAAACTAGTCTCTTTAAAATGTATTTGTTTGACATGCCAGAAGATTTCCTCTATGAAGAACAGAGAAAGGGAATAAATGTTATGATGTAGAGTAAACATGCATGGAGATAAGACAGAAGGAACAGGAATTTCTCTATCTTAAGAGTTTCCTACACCCTGGAAGTGAGTTGTGTTGCACATCATTTAAAGCAGATTTTTCTTTTTTTTTTTTAACAAAGAAAAACTTTCCTTTAAAGTCTATTGCCACAAAAATACATTTTGGACAGCAGTTTGTACCATATGGGTCAGTTGCTAAAAATACATGTATCTTGAAGGTGAACTTTTCTTTTGGTTTTATACAGTGGTTCAACCAATCCCAGCAAATGTTAATCACAAAGTACCGAGTCCCACAAAACCCAGACAGCCCAGTGCTTTGTGAAGCAAAAGGAAGAAAATTCTTCACTGGCAACAAAACTTTTTTTAACCTTTATTACCCATTCTTCTTAGGACATGGGCATTGTTCCCTGTCTTTCTGACCTTTCAAATCTGAAGAAAATACAACAGGAGGAGGAGGGACAGCTGACATTGTGACCAGTGCTTCCTACTCCATCACCTCTTTGCTCTCCTTATTTATGTCCCTGTCAGAAATAGTGTTGCAAAGCACTTCCAAAGAGCTATTTTATTGAAAGGTTCTTAAATATTTTTTAAAAGATGAATTATCAGAGCTCTGAGAATATGTGCATTTTCAAGGGAAATGAGCCCATGGGCAGGGTAATGGAAAAAAACCTTTAATTACCTCAATAGCTTCTTCTGTATTGGCATCACTCAGATAGGTAGTTTATATCTCAATAAATGAGGTGTTAATTGAGGAATATATATATTTTTAAGTATAAAATTGATTTTTGTACTCTGCATTTCTGATTGTAAAGACGCTTTTTTTTTGCATCTTACCTTTATTGCTTTTTGATAAACAGCAGCTTCCATTGACTGTTGTCAGTAAAGATCTTCTGATTAACTGCTCCAACTATTTGCAACAAAATCCCTGGTTTCCCGGTCAGAAATCAGGAAGCCAAGCAGGATTAGGGTCAAAATACAGATGAGGGGAAATAAAGTGCATCAGGCATTTGGAAGGTTATTTCTCGTGCTTTTGCTCTCTGAATCCCTGGGATGGGACTTGTCCTCAGCGATGGCTGTGCCTGAAACTGCCAGGCTGGTTGTTGTAGCCCTGTGCGTTTGGGCTCCTCGTGGGCGCAGCGTTCACAGGAGGTTGCTACTGAGCCAGCTTTCATTTAACCTGGCACAAACCAAGGCTGTTAGAGAAGGCTGTTGCAGGCTTAAATAAAAGGAAAAGCAGGCAGGATAAAGCTCCAAATGAGGCTGGGTCACAGGCTAGTAGCGCTTAGGAAATTGTTATAGCCCTGCTAAAAATCCATTATACACAGTCATGCAGAGAAGTAGTTGGATTTACATGCAGGTGCTGTCTCTGTCAGGAGTGTCTAAGTGCTCTCTATCCATGGGCTAAGAAACCCTCAAAGAACTGTTGGACGTGAGAGAAAATAATTCTTTCTCATTCAGTTTGGGTTTTAACCGCTTTTATTAATCTTGCATTTATTCTCGAAGCTCCCACCCGCTCTCATATACAGTAGAGACTGAAATAATGATAAACAGGCTCATAGAACATTCAAATCCAGTGAAATATTCATATTAACCTATATATGAACTTATTTATCTAAGTTAAGTAAATGGATATTTATATATTTTTCAGGCAGGAGGAAAGAGAACATGAAGATGTCTAGACAGCTAAGTTCAGGAAGGAGTCACCTGTGGTCCTTTTTGAACGATTGGGAAGAAAAGAGCTGCAAATAAGAGATCCCTATCTTTTGATTGTAAAGGCACCCCAGCACAAAGGGGAGGTAACTGAATATGCTAAACTCAGCCACGCTTAGCAAATGGTTTGAAATTGGTGCAGAGCTTTGTAATTATGAAATTTAGAGCTAAAATCAGCATATGGACATTGTGACTTCGAAAACACAGTCTTCGGCATCAGACATTTATCCTGAGAAAATTAGGCTTATTTGATTAGTGTTATTGGCATTAATTGGAGTAGTGGGTTGAAACGTTCACAGGCTGCTGTGCAGGTTGAACATTTGAGACGCCTGCAGTGTTTATGGGGATAAATGAGGAGGGGGAGGTATAACAGTTGTGGTGTGTGTGTGTAGATGGCCAGTGAAAAGTTCTTCTGCCTAACTCTTTACTTTTAGCTACTGTAACAGTAGGTCCATCAGATGAGTCCAGTTCTCCAGCTGTAAGCCCTCACTGCCATAAGGAATATGTTGTTTTCCTGCTGTAATAGTGCAAGAATGGATCACATTCAAAGGGTAGAGTTGCTACCTCAACACTGAGGATACCAGTGTTCTCCATAACATCCTTGTATGTGTTGTTGATCAGGAATGTGTATGGGATTCCCATTACCAAAACTATTCAATTAATTGAGGTGCATTTCAGAAAATGTGATATAACACTCTATTGAATGCATAGATTTCTTTCACACAAAAGATCTGCTTTTTTTGAGATGCTTAATTTGAGCACTACGTGATAATACCTGAAATGCTTCTGGGCCAGCTCATCTGAGAATTAGATTGGCCTAGAGAAACTTTTTGGCCTCACTGGTAGATGTCAGCATCAGAAGTTCTGTGGCTTTAAGCACTAGTGTTTTGGCTAGGATAAAAGGATTGAAAAGGCTGTGGATTTGTGTTATTTTCTGGAAGGTTTATACATTATAATCACGTTGTGCTCCTCTGAGACTTTGTCTGGCTGCAAAGAAGAGTTGAGGAATCCTTTTGTTCCATCCCATTCCTGCTATGTAAGGAAGGACACTCTAGCTGTGCTTGGAAATGGCTCTGAAGGGAGTGCTGGAAAGTGTTCAGAAGAGCCAGAGAGAAAAGCACAGCCTGTCTGCTGAAGGGTTCTATGCACAATTGCTGAGAGAAGTCTTGATTGCTGAACTCGTTTTGATACAACTCCAGTGCCTGTGTTTAGGGGAAATAAACTTGAAGATCACGTGCACTCCATTTCCCCGGAAGTGTTACTTTGTCACCCATATTTGAATTTTTGCAAGGTTTACTGATGTTCTTGAACTCCACACACACATACCCCCCTAACCCCATCTAAATGCATCCTACCCCTTGGTGCAGCAGCAGCTCATTGTGTACTCCGTGTATTTCAGAGCAGACAATCCCGTCAGAAATTTCCATGATACCATGACAGCAATTTTCTGATCTCGTTTAAATTACAGAATTCCTGTATTGAAGGAAAACTGGAAAGGAGAATGTTCTGAAGGTGGATTGGTCTGGTTCAGCTTGTTAAAGCCACAGCTTTGAGAGTGGGCTGTTCAAAGCCACTTCCACGCAGCTTCAGTTGACTACAGAGTCTTGACCCAAGTTCTTCCTCATGGGAAGCTGCTTTTCCCTGTCAGACTTGGTCTTGAATTGAAAATACCAATGACCTCAGAGGCTGTCCCAGACCTCAATTATGCTCAGTGTAGCAACAGGTAAGTGAACTGTACAGTGAAGAGGTATGAACTAAGAACTGGACAGTAGAGGGAGAATTTGGCCAAGCTCTCACAGTTAGTCACAGGATGAGTACATAAGCTGCTAGATTCAACTCAGGAGAAAACAGGATACGAATGACTGGACAAAAATGTTACGCCTACTCCCTGTCAAACCATAAATCTAGTCCTAAAAACTGGAATGAAAATCTACCAGTCCAGGCTCAAGATCCACTCAAACATTCTTCCAATGGAGTGATGAGAGTCCTTTCCTTCATTTGAATTAAGAAATATTGTCTGTGCTGGTAAGTAGAATATTGAAGGTTGGAATAAGAATTTAGAACCTGTCTCAGGCTTCTTAGAGGATTTGGTGCGATGAAAAGCTTGCTTGGTGTTATCCAAGGATAAGAACATACCAGACCTATTTCCACTTCATAGCTACCTTGAGGCAAATTATTCACTGACACAAAATATGAGATCTCTAGTGCTCTTTTCATTGTTGCCAGGATGTAGTGAAATCCATCAGCTCTTCAAGGGAGTCGCAATACTGCAGAATTTGGTTTCAGTCTGAGCCTACCAGCCTCATACTCTGTAACTTAAACTCATGGTCTGAATCTTCAACAGCGTCAGAGGGACACGGTTCATCATTTCATGGGAATGATTCTTTTCACAATCTTTGATTTTGTCTCACCAGTCTTTTGTAAATAGGTTCTTCAGCCCCACATATCATAAAACTGTAGGTGGAAACTCTATCTATATATCTGTATCAGCAATTAACACTCTGGTGAAAAGCATTAAAACTGTATGAGTAAAGCTCCCTTGACTGACCAAAAAAAAAAAAAAGGATAAATTAGTTGAATAATTTAATTTCAGTGTTGTTTTATCTTTTCTCTAACTAAGATGGATTCAACCCCAGCTCTTGGAGGATTTTCAGTCCTGGGTATCTGATTAGTCTTTCACACTTGGCTGCCTAAGGGAATGTGGTACCCTATGTTTACCCTAAAGCAAAAGAAATCAGCTTCTAGAGTCAGTCTTTAAAATCATCTTTGGAGTCCTTGCATGACCATGGGAAAGAGGACAGAGAGGGGAGCAGTGTCTTCCTAACTAGGGCTCATAGATGGCTTCAGGTGCCATCACATCAGTGAGACATGAAGCCAAGTTCAAGGAGTGATGTTGTAGAAGGATGTGTTGTCACAAACCCACAGGCAAGGGCTGGTCACTGATGCAAACCTGCATATTCCAACCCTGTATTGCTGTCTTGGGAAATAACATGACAGGATAATGTAACACAGCCATTGTACAGCCAGCAAGGTGGAAACAATGCAGCAGCGAGGATGGAAGGGAGATGGGAGCTAAAGTGTTTCAGATTATCCTATAGAGAGCAAATGTGTTTGATATACTATTCACACTGCCTCGTATGAAAGTTTAATGTCTTGGGGGTGCCAGCTCTGTACAGATCTGTGACTGTAATCAAGCCACAAGCAATGGCTGTGTGAAGGATCTTGGAAAAGTTTCTTGGCATCTACAATGGATGTGTTGCAAAGCAATGACCCATTTTTCAGTCACTGGTTTGTATTTGATATCCATGAAGCCCTACAAAATAGAGAGGGAAGAGAAATGAGGTTGCCTGAGCTGAAAGAAATGGCTGTGTGAACCAAACCATTGAGAGGTTCTATATCTTGATTGCTTCTCTCTGGAAAGCTCTGCCAAGTCTAAAATAATTTCCGTAATAGTGTGCATTGCTGATATAAAACAGATAGAAAATGCAGTGTTTCTTTTCCACTTTTCAACTTGAAACTTCTTTCAGCTTCTACAACATGTCAAATTCCTTTCAGGGTATAACTTGAACTTGTTTATCAGTGATGAAAAGTGCCCATTTGGGGTTCTTCCTATCAGCACCCAAAGCAGAGATAAGTTTTCCAATGAACGACAAGCACTTTGAAACTACCCATTCATTAGCTGACAGATTTTACCTGCAACAGACCCGAGTAAATTCTCAACTATTTTTTTTTTTATTTTTTTTTTTTCCTATTCTAAATGGATTTTAGTGGCATCTCTTGACTCCTGTTGGCAGGAATGGAGATATTTACCATCTGTTCAAATGCACATTGGCCATGGTAAACAATTCAGGAAATTCCCCAAACAAAGGGCAGGGGGAGGCAACCAATACAAGCTGCTGGCTCCTCATACAGCTCAGGTGCAGGCAGAGGACAAAGCATTCAGGTGGGTTGTTGGCACTGAAGTGAAGTCATGAACAGAACATCTCTCTTTTGTGCTTCCAGCAGAAATGAAGTTATGAAAGTATTAATGATCAGATCAGAAGATGTTTGGTTTTGGCTTAAACAATTGCGTTCTGTTTGTTTTAATATGTAATGTGCCTGGCTGGTCTTTCTAGGGAGGTGTAGAGCAGAGAAAAAAGGAAGGAAATAGTTGCATGGAAATGAACTTCAGAAGTTATAAGACCATGTTAGAGCAGCTCATAGTGCCTGTTTTTATATACTTTGCTCAGAGGAAGGGGCAGGGAAGCCTATCAACTCTTTCGAGTCTTTAGCTGAACCTGCTCCGTGCTGTTGTCTTCCAGCTATAGACTTTGCCCGTGAAGGGAGGCTGAATTTTGGTTGCACTCCCAGCAACCAGTTTCCAGACAAACCCATCACAGCTGGGGGACCTGAATCAGGATTTGCTTGTAAAGATGCCCATGCTGTTAAGAACTGTATTTGCTGCTAAGTGCAGGTGGAGAATTTCGAAGGTTGCTGCTGGGAGGAGTGAGTGTCTCTCAGTGGTGTCTCTCCTTCAGAAATTGCAACTGCTGCCTGTGCCTTTTGTGTAGCAGGGTCTCAGATTAAGTCTCTGGCACTCATTGCGTATTTACTTTGTGTTTTGCAGAACTTTCCAGCTGGAGTCACACAATATGTTTGTTCCCCATAGCATGAAAGCATGACATCTTACTGCTTTTCCCTGGAGCAGAGTAACACATTCATTTTTAATTGTTGACCACTATATCAAAAATCCTATTTCCCAGAGTTTAATTGTTTTGCATGATGTTTAATTCATGGCTTCCCTACAGAAATCAGCTGTTAACCTTTTTAAAAAAATAATGTATTATTTAGTATTTATTTATTATTTAGCGATAACATTTTTAATTGTACAGGATGATATAATTTATTTATATTCTCACTATAAAAATTCCATGTCCCTGTGCTCCCTCTCCCTTCCTCCCCCCCTTTTTTTTCCCTTGCACTTATGAAGAACAGTAAGAGCTGTAGAAATATTACGGTAAAGGTTTCAAGAACAAGTTTTTGAAATAAGGTGTTCTTACACAGGACAACACTGAAGAAACATTTAAATCCTCCTGGAAACACTAAGCCAATGCTTAAGAGCTTTTGGAAATCAGGGCATAGCTGAACATAGTTTTCTTTCTTTCTGAATATGCTTTCTACCATCTTATTGCAAATGAGCTGCCCTGCAGAAAAGTGCAGTGGCAAAACTCAAGCCAAAGTTTCAGAGGATTTGTAGAAGCAAGAATTCAGAGTTTCTGCCAGAGACCTGATGCGATGAGTGATATTCATGCAGCCAGGAGACTGTGCCATCCAGAATGTGTCTAGCTGAATTTCACACACAGAAAAGTGCTCTTGGAAATGTTCCAGGACAATAATTATTGGATACCAGGGAGCTGCAAATAAGTGCTAAGAAATGAGGAAGCACAGCACTTGCACAAGACCTCATCCTCTCTTCTGGCTGCACAGAATGCCCTTTGCTTTGGCTGCCATGGCAAAATCTCCGTCTTCTCTTTCCATAGAAAGGATTGGGTGCTGGGAGGTGTTCTGTAGTATGCCCAAGTCCTAAAGCTCCTTCCAAACCCAGAGACTCGGCAGAGGCTGCAGGAGTCCCAGCCACCTCTCTTCAGAACAAAGCTTTCCCATGATGTACAAGGCTGCAACCCAAATCCAGCTGCTCCCACGGCAATGGAATAGGGTCCAGCCACTCGGGCAGAGATACCAGAGATGGATATCAGCACGATTTGTATTTGTAAGGTTCATATTAGCAACATATTCCTTACCATATGTGGACAGAAATTTATGTATATAGAAATATATATATTTCTGATTGATAGGGCCGTGAGGCTGGTGTTAAAGTTTGGTCCAGCACCAGCCTGGAAAAGCACAAAAGCAGAGATTTACTTTTTCCTTATATGTGGAGAAATAAACAATTTAGTACTGAAAAACATTGCTGCACCTGGGACTGCTGTGCAGCTCCATTTCGTCTGATGGAAACCTGACAACTAGGGGAAATTTCCATCTTTCCCTCCTTTTCCGAGGGAAGCGGTAGACGCAAGAAAGCAAGCCAGGATGGGCGTAACCACTTGTAACCAGTGTAACCACTGAACTTCTGATGTGGTTGATCGTATGCTCTTTCATCTTTTTCATTTAGAAATTATCCCCACTGCCATCATCACCCACACAGGAGATGTTTCACTGCTCTGAGGGAGTGCTCTTGTGTCAGTGCATCATCAGAGGAGGAAGTGGCTACATCTGGGTAAAAATCAGTTTACAGTGGAAGAATGACAAAGCTTTTAATGATGAAACCAGAAAACAGCCTAAGCTTTTTGCTGAGTATGTTTGGTTTAAAAGCAAAATTTCCATCAAATCCTAAGGGAGCAGAGCAACACTTCCTTTCCTAATTTTTAATGTAAACCTTGGCAGAGATGAAGACTGAATGGCTAAAGCAATTACAGGAAAATTCCAATTCAGTAGGAAACAGGAAAAAACTAACAAATACAGCAACAAAAAACTTGATCATTTCTAAGAAATAGGGTATCTGATACAGCTGCTGCTCTTTCAAGGACTACTTAAAAGCATTTTTGACTATTTTTCTCTGGAAAATATTTCAATCAGCATATATCAAAAAAAGCCTTTCTTCTCTATTTCACTTTCTTCCTTCTTTCTTGCTTCTTCCGCAATGTAAATTCTACTGCAAAAGAAAGAGAAAAAAAATCTGTATAGCACAAATGAATCTCACTTCAAGCAAATATTGCCACAAGTAATTATGCTTCTCTCTGTTCTTGTTTCAGACATACTGATGTTGCGAATGAATTAACCAAGGAACATAATGCTTCACTGCCAACTGAGAGCTAATCCTTGAAGTTCAGTGCTATTACACTTAACTTATTTCGGTTGGATCTCAAACCATGACACACAGAAGAACTGATACCAGTGAAAAAGATGGATTTCTTGTCAAGAATGAGTCTCGCAATTCCTTTGCTCCAAGGAAATTTGAATGAAGAGACATTCGGTTTGGAGACATGCCTATTCTACTTAGAAAAAGTTAAAAAATGGGTTGAGGAAAGCAGACAGAGCTAGAAAACATTGCAAAGAAAAATTATAATTTTTTTACACAAAATTCAAGCTTATGAATTTTTCTGTGTGATTTTTTGGCAGTGGTCCATTCATATTCTTTGGGACATTTCTTCTGGACTTTACACCTGAAGCTCTTGCAGGACAAGGATTTGTCTTGCCTGAATGGTCTAGGTCTGCTTGTGATTTCCAGTGGGCTCCCTTGGTGACTTTTAACACGTGCTTCTGGTGCTGGAGCAGAAGCACAGCAGTGACCCTTGTTTAGACTGGAACTCAGTAAGATGCGGGCCCCGACATAGATTTTGGGTGTGCCACCGCTCCCAAATCCCTTGCTCTATGCCACTTAATTTTAAGCAGTCACGGAGAGACCTAAGGAGGAAGCCTAGTTGTCCTAAGGCACCTTTCCCAGTCAGTGAGGTGATCAGGGTGTCACCAGCACATGAGCCTGAGGTGCCCTGCAGTGCCCTCAGCTGACTCACCTCCATCAGGTACAGAGAGGTGCTTGGCAGGAATGCAAACAGCAAAGGCAGCGGGGAGAGACAGCATCAGAGCAGGGCTTCAGGTGAGTCATTTGCATCTGCAGAGGGAACGTGGAAGGAAAAAAGGGACCACAGTCCCTTTTCTCAGAAAAAAGCATCACAGTCTCAGTTCAGCAGCCCAGCTCAGGGGCACTGGGGATTGTGCATATGGTCACTGGGGAGTTTTTTGAGTAACGGTTGTTTTGCCTTAAAAATGAGGATGGGAACAGTTTCATGTAGCAAAGAGCTGCAGAACAGATCAGTATTCTCTGACAATTCATGGTCAGAGAAAAAGCTGATGTTTGCTGCACGAGCTGTCTGAGGTTGCTGCTCTCACGTTCTTCTACCTACTGCAGGTATGTCAGGATGTACCCTCAACACCCCCAGTCTGCATGAGTTGTCCTTATACACTTCTTAAATGATGGTGTGCATTTGTACTCAGACTATTATAAACCCATTAGTTCCTCGGGGCCACAGGAAATGGTTTTAAAATGTGAGGCTTTTCTACAGGGAATTGAGAGATAAAAACACTAAAGCCCTGTACTTGGCTTGCACAGATCAATGTAGTGCAATAACTGGGAAGATGAACCGAGCTTAAAATATTACAAGTGTGATTGCATGAAAGCTTAACATGACATTGAGTAATTATTGCTACAGAAGTCTCTTAAACCACCTTAAGAAAAACAAAACCAAAACCAAGCAAAGAGCCTGTCAGTAAGTCATAAAAGCGAAATTACAGTGTTTGCACTTGGAACCAAAGTCTGGATAATATAATTGCATAGTAGTGAGTGAAACTTCAAATTTCCTTCACTTTCCTTCACCTTTTCAATAAAATGAAGAGGTGTAGGTGAAAAGTCTTGGAATGGGAGATATCAGAAGATTTTGAAAATTATTTTTCCACTGAAACTTTCACAAAGATTTTTTTTCTTCATCGGTAACTTTGTTTCTCCGTCAGGGAAACAATTAGTTCCAAACCTGACAATTCCTATTTGTGAAGGGAACAATGAAGAAAAGAGGAACAAAGCAATCTTTCAAACAAGATTCAAAAATAGTCATTAAAGTTCCTACCAAGTTGAGAAGCTGGTACTAGGTTGAACTAAGGCAGTCATTATCCAGTGAGCAGTAAGGTTTACCTGCATTTTCAGGGCAATGAGATAATATTTCATCCCACCATAGACAGTCATGATGTACCAGTTAGTGAGTCTTCCCATTTTTTTTCACGAATTTATATTAAGCAGAAAATAAATACTAATGAAATGTTCCCTTTTCTGAAGCACTGAGCCACTTATAGGAATAATTTTGAGGAGAGGAGTAGGAAGTAAGTTTGTATCTTACACTTCTGTCATTATTTCACTTGAACAGATGGAAGCTCAACCACTTGTGATTAAATCACTAAAATGAACAGGCATCACTGAAATGGTGGTCACTCATTTGGTCAATTCTAAGTGAAGAAAATTAGCAATGGATAGTGATGGATGTGGATTTCCTTAAAAGGAACAAGAGCAGCCTTTCCCGATAACTCCAGTCATGTGCATGTATCCCCACATTACATGCATTCACGGCCAGGGAGAATCATGGCTGCGAGTCTCCATTTCCACTTGGGATGCATTCATGAGCCACCCAGTACCCAGAAATACGCACATCCCTTGAAATATAAATTGTGCCACAGGTTATACATGTAGGAAGTCTTTAAATGCTGCAGCTGCCTAACCCAGAGCTCTACAGCACGAGGGCTCCCAGACATTTCTCTAAATACGTTTCCCTATTGAATGGGATCATCAGCAGTGGGACTCTGAACATGTTTGTATGCTCAGCATGGAAATTGTGTTCCTGGTTTTGGAACACATCAGTAGCTGCATAAATCCATTTGAGATTTAGAAATACTGGGTTCAGGTCCCTGTCTTAGAGTGGGGTTAAACTCACAATCTGAAAGTGTCCAATTCTCTTGGCTATTAATTAATGTCAGTTATTTCAGGTGTTGTCTGGACTACACGTCCACTGCTCCGGGTGTTGAGGAAAGCAGCTACTTTGCAAAGTACAAAACATGTATTAAAAAAAAATTAAATCTGCCAAACCTATAAAATACTACTCACTCAACAGATCTTCAATCAGTTTCTCAGCGCTCCGTTTCTAATTATTTGCCATCTGCTGCAGCCCCTTCTCTTCCAAAGCAACATGGAACGTTCTTCTGGAGCAGGCACACGCAGCAGTGTTACCCTTACACTAACCACTTCTGACTGGCGATCCTGGGGAGCCTGATTGTTTGAGGCAAATCACCTCCCCAGGGATGGCATGATTTATTCCCTGCATCTGGATTGCAAGTTTGTTTGTTTGGTTGGTTGGTTGGTTTTTTTTTGTCGTGGAAAAAAATTGCTTCTGTGTCATTTATAATGGATTTCATTCCAATAAACAGCCATCTTCTGGCGTATTATGACTGTGGCTTATCAAATAATAAAGCCCTGTCACTCTAAATTGCTGGGAATGGGACCAGCCCAGCCAGCGTCGATTCCTGTGTCCACTTTGTCATGCCATGAAATTTCCAGTGGCTTGGTGTGTGTGGGAGTCACGGCTGTCAGCGGCAAAGAACCATGGTGTGCCCCAGGGAAGCTGCAGAGACAAGTGGGTGTGATTTCTCAGATTCTGATCCTTCATACACTATCCAATTTTAAGTGCTACCTAATGTTCATTAGGGATGATCACAAAGCCATATGGCCTAACAAATGCAATACGTAGTTCAGCATGTTGGCAGAATGACTCCTTGTTAATTCTGTCTCCTATTCCACCCTCTGCCTGGTAGAGAGGATAGTGAGGAGGCTGGTTTTACCGTGCTGAAGAGATGACAGACTTGATAACTTTAGTATGGAGCATTTCCAGAGCTTAACAATGAATGGCACAAGCTCTCTGAGGGGAGAAAAAAATAGGCACAGATTTTCAAATGCATCAACAGGTTGCAAAAAAATGTGCTGATTAGCCATTTGTATATTTGACTCAGGATGGTTGGGACATGGGAGATCTCAATTTAATTTCTATCGCTGAAACATTTTCCCTATGTGACCTTGTCGTACCTTTTAGTCTCTCTGAGCTTGGATTCTCCCACTTTCTCCCTAGGACAAGAAGTAGGTCTTGATGCACATATATTTATACAGACTTGTACTGGTTTTTGTTGGGGTAGAGTTAATTTTCTTCATAGTAGCTGGTATGGGGCTGTGATTTGGATTTGTGCTGGAAACAGTGTTGATAACTCAGGGATGTTTTAGTTGTTTTCGTGCAGAGCTTACACAGAGTCAAGGCCTTTTCTGCTCCTCACCCCACTGTCGAGGAGGCTGGGGGTGCACAAGGAGCTGGGAGGGGACAGAGCTGGAACAGCTGACCCCAGCAGACCCAAGGGATATTCCAGGCTGTGTGGTGTCATGCTGGGTGCGTGAAGATGGGAGAAGAATCAGGAAAGGGAGGCAATTCGGAGCGCTGCCATTTGTTTTGTCTTCCCGAGTTACAGTTACATGTGATGGAGCCCAGCTTTCCTGGGGATGACTGAACACCTGCCTGCCCATGGGAAGTGGGGAATGCATTTGTTGTTTTGCTTTGCATGTGTGCACAACTTTCAGAAAATTCAGATACTGTTTCAAGATGGATGCTTTCTCAGACACCCAGAGTTAATGAGAGCAGGTCATCTAATGACTTGGAGGGAACTGGGACCATCCAGTGCTGCTGGACTCGTGTGGCCTTAGGGCTGGCTGCCTCCCATAGCAAGGTTTGCCCAGCAGCACCCCTGTCATCAGGCCCTGCTATCCATCACAAGGCAGTGTTTCTTTGTGTGACCCAAGGTAACGGAGTACCCATAAATACTTCTCTATGATATTTTTGAAAATGCAGTCTTCATTGGTAAATTTGAGAAATTATTTTCCTCAAAACCTTTTTTTTTTCCTCATGTTATTCTCAACATACTAAATGAATCAGCTCTAGTTTATGGTGATTCCTGATCTGCTGAAACCACTGTGCTCACCTCTGTTGTCAAGTCCAGGGCTTGAATGTGTTCTATCCACAGCCACCGAGTGCCTGCAGGAGTTCACCTCTCACACCACTGTGTTTCCTCAGCAGTAGAACAGATGAGTAAATTTGAGCAAACCTCTTATCTGAAACAGACCCCACAGAAAGGAATAAAAATTACATCAGTAGCAGTAAACTACTCTCGCAAATAACAGCAACAGTCTTAAAGCAAAGGTTGGCTGTGCCTATATAGAGAAAATACTTAGTGTCTGTGTGATATACAAGGCAGCTTATCTCTTTGAGAGCAGGAGACTATAAAAATACAATTGCCAGAACGAAAGAAAATTGAAGCTGATTGCCATAGCAACAAAAGAATTACATTGATGAAACAGAAGCACATAAAATCCTTGTATGCTACATTAAAGACAAAGCAATCAAAAGTAAACAAGAGTGGCTTGGAATTTGCTTGGCTAAAGCTGGATATGACAAATGTTACCAGGTGATGGAGGCAGAAATGAGCCCACAAGAAAGGAAGGGGCAGCCCTGTGGAGCTGGGGATTTATCCCCCATTTCCTCCGTCAGCAGGAAAAGAGGACCTGGGAAGGCAGCTCTGGGCACTTCCCAGGCTTTGAGTGCAGTTGGTGGAAGCAAATTCCCAATTAGATGGTCAGTAACAGTAAACAGTTTTCATCTGTGCCTTTTGCATCCATCTCCATGACTTTCTTCCCGACACTGCCTTGTTTCTCTCCCCTGATGAAATTCTCCCATGGAGCTGGGTGAAACAAGCTGCTGTTGTAAAAAAGGAGATTTCTTTTTCCAGCTGTATCTCTTGAAACATCCTGCTTAGACTGGCACCTACTTGTCCATGAAAATATGTAGTCCCTCCTCTGTAGTAATACGCTTTTGCCCTTTTGGGTCTGCATGGCACAATGAGACTGCAGCAGAGCCAGCAGCTTTCCAGAGTGCACTGGTGAAACCACACTTTTAGACCCATGCACAAATCTGACAGTTTTCTGATGTGAGGGGTGGGAGGGGTTGAAGAACCCAGACCTCAGCACCTCCCCCAGCATCAAAGCTGTTGTGGCAGATGCAGAGCTGTGCTGTGCTTCCCTGTGAGGCTCCATGACCCTGCTTGGGGAATGGATTATTGCAAACCTGCGGGCTGCTCTCACATCCTGAATCCCTCCCGCTGACAGCTGGTTGGATGAATTTACCCAGGGAACAAGCAACATAAATCTTGGTGGTGTTACGTCAGAAAAAGAGGATCTTATGTGTATTCCTGTCCACATGAGCTCAAGCACAGCTATCCTCATTCTTTGGAGAAGGAGCTAGTGTTATCCAAGTTGAAACCATCTGAAGGAAGTGTCTATACATCATGGTTTGGTCTGAAAGAGTAAAAAAAAAATAAGATGTGATAAATGAAAGATCTTTCCTGAATGCAGCTATAATTAAAATCTTAGTATTTCTTATCATAATAAAGCCTTGGAGTCAGTCCAAATGTTGTACTTGAGCACAATGAAAATATTCCAAGTGGTGGACTGACATGTCCTTAAGATACAGGAACATTTAATCTACTAGATCTTAGTCTGCAATAATGACCAAACCTTTCAAAGTTACCACAAAAAATTCGTAAGACTAAAATAAAGTTGACAGTTCCTTTAATTAAACTCATCTTCCTTTCAAAGGAAGTGACAAAAAGATTTAAGGAAGATTAATTAAGACTTAAATGCACAGAAATGACTCAAGGCATATTTAAGTAAGACTTAAATTAGTCTTTCATTTGGACATGGGAGATTCCATTAACAATAATGAAATGAAGAAAGACAGATCTTAAAGCCTTTGCTCTAAGCTCTGCTTGGAGGCTGTTTCCCAAGTCCTACCCATCTCCCAGATTTTAGTCCAATCCTGATTATTTTTCTTTAATGTTTCAGTCATCCTTTTTTTTTCCAGTTATCTTTTTTGATTTCTGCTGTACTTTAATGAAAGTCTTTGCCTTAGCCCCAGTTGTGGTTACATGTTTCCTTACATGACAACCTGTTCTCCTTTGCAGTACCCTGAATACAAAGATATTTTCCTCCGGGTTTGGTGCCATTTGGGGTTTTAGGGAACATTTGTTCAAACTGAAGTCTTGCTTTCCATCTGGTAAAAAAAAGACAGCTATTCAGATCCTGACTTTTTGGTGCTCCCTAAAAACCTGGTGCTTAAGAGATAACTGCGTTGTGCTCCTGCACAGAGGTGGCACCAAGTTGTGATGTGAAAAACAGATTACAGTCCTCCTGGTTTGCACTGAAGTAAAGGTTCGCAGCATCCTGCCATGCGCAGATGGGCATGAAAGTCATCCTGGTCACCATGGTAATAAGATAATCAAAACCAACCCTTGAATTTTTAACTCTGGATGATGAATGGCAGAGACAGAAAGTATCAGGGCACAGGTGGAAAGGGTGGCAGGGGAAGAGTTCTGTGAAGGAGAGTGTAGCCGCATCTACAGGGCACAGGCAGCCTCCCAGCTCTTCCTTACCACAGGGAGACAAAAAAATAAATCATTTCAGTAACAGATTCCTACCAAAGCAGGAGGATGATGTTAGCAGTTTCCCTGTAGATTGCTCCTACACCTGGCAGATGTGTGAACTTGTGACCAGGTTGGCTGTGGTGGGGTCTCTGTGCCTTCTCCAGGGTGGTCCCCAAGCTTCTGTCATTACTATCTTCACCTCTGCTGTCCCTGTAGTCCCAATCTCTGTTTTAAATCTGCCTTGCTACAGTGTAAACCCATCATTTCCAGTTGTGTCTAGTGTGAATATTAGGAAGGGACTGCTCCCTGCCTCCTTAAAGGACAACTGCTGTTGTGATGTGCCTCTATATCTCTTCTTCAGGCTAAAACATCTCAGCTTATTCAGTATTTCCCTCGGGTCATGTTACGTAGACCTTTCATTGCTCTTGTCATTCTCATTTATTTTCCTTTATTCACAAGAAATGCATCCTCCTTTTCAGGTTTACTCTTGCAATAAAAGGACTCCTCTGGCATTTCTCCTCTGTACACTGCATCTTCTGACTCCCATTGATTTTCTTATATATATTTTTTTATATCTCCAGCAAACCAGAGTGTAAAAACAGGGGCGAGGGGGAAAAGTAACTTCTATTCAGTTTTGTTGGGATTGCAAATTGGATCCATCCATTTCTCTAAGCAGGAAAACAAACAAAATGCCAGTACTCTGGAGAGCACACGTAGCAAAACTATGCAACAAGGAAATTTGTAAACCTAGTTTCTCTCTGTGGGTGGCTAAATGGCTATTTAAAGACATTTAGCATCACACACGCAGTTGAAGAAACAGAATAATAGAAGAAAGAAAACTGCATCTTCCTGTTTAAGAAACCCTTTGTTTTATCAAAAATTACAGGATTGCTGATTCGGGGGCACAGGGCTGAAACTCTTTATGAAAGGGGAACAAGCTTCATTTGGGCTTGTAATTGCATTAACATGCACTCGTGAATACGCACTTAAGGCAGTTCTGCGTGTCCATGGAATTGCTGCTCTGTTGGCCAGAGTCCAAATATACTTTGGGCACTGTGGAGAAGGAGACAAATGGGTGCCATTTCCATGGCTGATGATCACAGGTATTAGCAGGCACAGCAGCAGGGGTGGGGAAGGAAAGATGATGGAAAACTTGCTCAGGAAATAAAAAGTCCATTGCCCTCCTTTGTGCACAGCAAGCAAAACAATGCATTTGTCCATGCTGTGGGGAACCAGAGTTCTTTTTATTGTAGACATTCCTAAATCTAAGGAACAGATGTACTGCAGGTGTCTGTGAAGGCCTGGGGGAGTCTTTGGGGTTGCTGTGTTTTTAATAACTTGGGTAGGGGTAGTATCAGGTCGCAGCAGTAGAGAGGGATCATTTGCTCTGCTAAACTCCATCCTGCCTTAATTGCTGTCTCCTACTAAATCCCAGACCAGTTAGTTGAAAACTAATTTAGCTACTGCTGCAGTAAGCTGCTGTGACAGGAGTCTCTATAGACCTTCATGCAACACCTAAAGCCAAGAGTCCTTCCCACGTGGTGACTTCCAGGTCCCACAAGACACAGACAGAGGTGCAGCTGAGATGTGCACTTCAGGCAGGTTACAGATGAATCCACCATGAAACGTCCTCAGGGCGAAAGTCACACTCTGCCTTGCACCTGGATAAGAAGAAGAAATTAAATAAGTTTGTTTCATTGATCTCTCTCCCCATCATGAAGGGATTGAGACTTGGATGTTCTGCTCTGCTTTTTAGTGCCCCATACTGAAGCCTGTGAGAGTAAGTGCAGGGCACAAGGGACAAGGACCTGTTTTCCCTAGGTTGGGATACATGCTTCTTTGGGGCTTTAAGCTGATTTTCACTTAGACAGAAAAAAAATCAAACTGGATAAAAGCTGCCAGATAGTGCAGTCCTCATGTGCAATCTAGTAAAAACTAGAGTACTTGTAGATATATCCAGCTTTCAGGACACAGCCCCAGCCACACTCTGCTTTTAAGCCTGGCACACCTCAGTGCCCTGCTGCAGCCATGGGCCAGCTGGCTGTGCTTCCCTGGTGCTGCAGTTGGCTTGCAGTGAACCCCTTCCCCCAGAGGGAAGAGCTTGGATCAAAAGTACTTTATATTCAAAGAGCAGCATGGTTCAGGCTCAGGTCTGCAGTTATAGAAGTTGTAGTGAAGAGCTGTCTGGGTTGACACATCCTTTTTCCAGATGGGGCACCAACACATGTCCTCCAGTTAAAACGTACCTGCACCAGCTCCCTTCAGTTTGGATTTTACATTCAAAAGGTCTTTGGTATATATTCTGAAACTAAACAAAACCTCCAGATTTCTCATCAAATAGAGTCATCCTCCAGTCAACTCAATATACCCCATCCTACACCTGTGGGTTTTTAATTCATCCTCTTCTCCAGCATCACAGGAATTCCCTTTTGGAGTCTGAAATAGAAATCAAATCTCCACATGACATTGGCAGCCTGCCATTTGAAAAAAAAACAACAACAAAAAAAAACACACAAAAAACAAACAAACAAAAACCAAAACAAAACAAAAACAAAAACAAAAACAAAACAAACAAAAAAAACCCCCTACCATATTTAAGGGTTAAGAGGAGGGAATCAGGAAGAATGCTATGTTTGGATTGGAAATAAAAGTAGTGTGCCTATTTGTTGACAATCCTCTGTGCCTATCAGCACTGCTGCAGGAACTGGCAATACAGACTGTTTAAATTTAAACACTGTAGATCAAGTTTTACACTTGCACACAAGGTGTAAAGGCAATGAGCCGACCAACCTAAAATTAATCTGTGTGGGAATGTGAGATATTGTAGGTGTGCTGGGTAATGGATTCCAGCTCTTCAGTGCAGCAGACTGGAAAAGGCAGGGGATGCCCTCAATTTGTTTCTAACCTCTTGCATCTTAGCTCCCTTATCGTGTTGCAGAGAAGCAACAATTTGGTTTTACATAAATTAAGGGGACAAACACACCTTCCGTGACACTTCTAACTTGCTGGAGATCTTGGGACTGTGGAGGGGATTTGGAAAATAGAGGAAGCTAAGCAGACAGAAGAGCCAATTAGGGGGAGGAGATGAATAATGGGGCCCTGGGAGACTTCTGCTGCCTCAGGAAACCCCAGGATTTCTAAATGCTTCTCAAATCCCCAAACTTTCTAAATGAATCACTTGAAGGCACACTGCAGTGTTGTGGCAGGGTTGAACTGAAGGGCTGGTATGTAGAGGCTCTAATTTTATTTTTAGTCCCTAGATGTAACAAAAAAAATGGTGGCAGTCACCTTCCCCTCGTTCCCCCTGCTCTTCTCCTCCTCCTCCTCCCATTGTTCCAGGACAGCTGCCATTGGCTCCAGCTCTCCAGCTCAGCATCACAACCAGCATCACTGAGATATTCAGGAGCTCCATCAGTATGCTCAGCTGGCCAAATCCTCCCCCATCCCTGCAGGGAGCCCACTGCCAGGCTGCACTGCAGGTATGCCTGGGGAGCTGGGAAGAACAGAGCTCTGTGAGACACATGGGTGCACCCACAAACCTCTGGGCCCAGCCTTGTCTTCTCACACAGCTCCTTGATGCACAAAACGCTCTGAAGTTCCTTTATCCTTCATTTGGATTTTAGTCCCTATAGGGATGCAGAAAACGCAGTTCTAATAGTGCCTTATGTGTAACTTCCCTCTGTTCATGGAGATAATCGAGTTTTGCTTTCCTGCATATTTGTCATCGTTGTGCCAGACCATATGTCACCCAGTTTGTGGATCATCCTTGGAGAAGCCGAAGGAGTAATTCCTTCAGCCTGGGGAAAAGCAGGAAGATCTCATAGGGAAGGGGGAGGGTGGACAACCTGCAGATGGCTCTTGCTCTCTGAGCACAGCCTACAGTCTTTCCTCTCCAGGGAAGAGAATTTACACTCTGCAGGAAGTAAATTGTCATGATGATGACATAGGCACGATGTATCATTAAGCACAGCTCAAAGGAGAAAAGCAGGACTGATGTAGCATCTGGCTTTTGGTGAGGCCCTCTCTGCTTTGTGGCACTCTCCTGGGCAGATTGATACACTCAGATAGGACAAAGGACTTGCATGTAACCACAGACAGGTGGGCCGTGAATGGCTTGAACCTAATG
Source organism: Cephalopterus ornatus (assembly GCA_013396775.1). NCBI lineage: Eukaryota > Metazoa > Chordata > Aves > Passeriformes > Cotingidae > Cephalopterus > Cephalopterus ornatus. The sequence goes on from VZRE01010796.1 coordinate 27,652, forward strand.
AAGACAATACCATGTGTGTATTTTTCTGCCCAGGTCTGTCACAGCATCATTTTTGGTTGTCAGAAAAGTGAGCCCATGTTTGAGTGCCCTGACACGGGGGCGTGGTCCCCACCAGGGCTCAACATGGCCCGTGCAGAAGGCCCAAACCCACTTAATGTCCTCTCTCCCTCCTCTCTGCCTTTCATTCTCACAAGAGATTTGACAAGCAATTCATTAACTCCACAGGCCTTCACACAGTCAAGACTAAATTTAGAATTATTATTCATGGAGATGAAAGCTAACAGAGTGTCACCATTACCCCTTGAAATAAGGGGTCCATTAAAACCAGTGAGGTAACTGCTTCCACAGGTGCTGTCTGCTCACAGACACACATAATCTTTCAGTTCCAATTATCCTCAGGGATCTCATTTGTTTCTCAGAACCATGGGTTGGTTCAAATATGAAATCATGAGACTGCCCATTCTTTCACCAACTCCAGTAACTCTTTGGATCATATTCTTTTTGGAAAATGTGATTTCTTTATTTAGTGCATCTGTCTTCTGTGGCTTGAAATTCCCCCCAAGAGACCCCAGGCCTGGATGATGGCTGGTGGAAAACTAGGCTAAATCTAGCTCTTAATGTCTAAAAAGCATGAGTTATTGCTAAACTGAATAATAGCCAGAGTATTTATTTATGGAGTTGCTATGCCACTGCTACCTTTTCCTAACTTATTACTTTGTAAAGCTCTTTGGGATATCCAGAATTTGAAAGGTGATATATTAAACTGGATTCTATTATATTTCCTATTGCTATCAGCAACTTCCCTTTTTAGCCTGGTTTAAGGCACCTATGTGTGTTTTGTGAAATGCATTCCTATTCCTTTGCTCCAGGCTCCCTGATGTCAATTTTAGGTAGTAAAGACCAAATATTAGTAGGTGCTACAACTAACATCCTTTCAGAGCACGAGGTTTTATTTCTGTCAAAAGTACTAAAAAAGGAGTTTGAAATGAGAGGCCAGAGATTGGAGCAATGCATTCCTCATTCAGCACTCCACTGCTTGGATAAAATAATATTAAACTCAGTAAAATAATCAGTCTTCTTACCCTGAAGAAAGATTTCATTTTTTCCATTTCTCTGAAGACATTTCTTTACTGAAATCTACAACTTCTGATACTCTCTTCTCCCCAGAAATTCATGGACCCGGGTTTTCCAGTTGTCATTCCAGCCTAATAATGTGGAATGATAACTGTTACACAGCCCATCAGAAATGGTGACAACTATTGACATGACAACATGACAAAGCAACAGTTGAATTTTACTGTGCCCTATGAAATAAGGAGGACACGTGGGGGTGACCTGTAAATGTCTGAGGAGAGATTAAACCCCATTGCAGTGTTTCATTTAAAATGCAGAATAGGACCCGCCTAGAAATAGGTGTGTCTTTTGCCCAAAGGGAGCAATACTCTGTTGATGGCAATGGCATTGAAATGATGAAATGTTAGAACCTGCTATAATTATGAGATCTCTGTAATAAACTAGACATAGAAGCCAAATTTACTGAGGCACAAGTCAACTACTGAACTTTCTGAGCATACATATTGTACAGAGTTACAGAAGCCCGTAGGATAATTCTTATTACTCCAGGAGTAAAGATGTCCTTGCTAGAAGCTGAGAGATCAACTATCACTCCCTTTGTCATTTCTAGAAAACAAGCATTTCGTTTCATAAAGATTTCTTTTGTTCCCTTTGTTCTGAGAGATTATCTTCTTAACAGTCTAGGCACTTAGATCAAAGTGTCTGATTTCAGAGGGATTTTATGGTTGTTGTTGCTGTTGTGTGTTTGCTTTTCAAATCATTCCTGATGTATCTTGGAGCAAGAAAAAAAAGAAACTCTCGACGGGTGGGTAAACTGAACCTAAACTCTCAATCCCACATGGAAGATGCAGCAATCAGGCAGATCCCATCAGTTCCAACACAATGATGAATCCAGCTGAGTTACTTGTAATAGTGTCTAAGAAAACAGATAAGCAGTGGAATCCACATTTTCAAAATAATAAGTTTCCACCGGGAGGCTGCATAATTCTTTTTACAGATGGACATCCCTGTAGACTCCAGCACACTTAACTGTTATTAGAAGGAGGAAAATGAGGAGAGAATATTTTAATATTTGAGATTCTGCGTTTCCCTTACTATGCTGATCTCAGAATTATAGCTCTGGGACTTTTTTTTTTTAAATGAAGATTTTAAATGCTTATGAACACTTTTTAATTAAAAATATACATTCTCCATCCCCTCTTCTTTGCAACTTCCGTTCTTCGTAAGTTGCTGCGATCCGAGAGGAACACTGGGGCTAGAGCAGAACAAGGAAGTGGGTGGAGGGAGGTGCTGCTATTAAATCAGAGACATTAAAAATCAAAGGCAGCTGAGACATAGATTTATCCTACTCAATCCTGGACTCTAAAGCCCATGTTCTGACAATAGGCATTTGGGCTGCTACCTTCAAAAAGCAATTAAGATCAAAGATGAATGAAATGTTTCCAATTAGACGTGGTTAATACCAAGGACTGCTGAATTTGGTGAATTCTGTACGTTCCATTCACCTGCCCAAATACAAATGCTCCCACATACAGAGCTCCAGAGGTTTTTTGCAGTGGTTATGGGTTAGTCGGAGGTTTTGGCTTCGGAGACAAACATCAGGTGATTTAATGATAAATAAGGCAGACAAAGAGAACTAGAAAAGGTCCATTATGTTCATCCTTAATTCATCCCGGCCTCCTGCAGCAAGAATGTCCCCAGGTACACTGCTGAGGATCAGCATTCAGATTAGGCGTTACCATGGCTATCGGAATGGATGTCACAGGGATGCTTAAGAGCTTTAAAATTTTGGGTAGGTTATAGGGAAAATTGCTAGTTCTTCTCCAATTTCTAGGTGATACATATGTATATACGTACCCACCATTTATGTACACCAAATCAGTGCTGAATAAATGAAAACCCCAAATTATTTGCAAAATTAGTTTATATTATAAAATAAGGTCATCTTGGATTCATTACCTTCTGATCTTGTGCTTTTGTCAAATGATAAAATATTGATTTTAATTGTCTGGCATTCTCTGTTCTGCCAGAACACGAAGATTTATTTGAATAGATTCAGGAATAAATACTTAAGCTGTGACTTGTCTAGCGCAGTAATACATTCAGAGCAGTGACTCCCACCCTGTGGAGCAGAACCAGACCATGGATTTAACAAACCCATGGCATACTCCCAGTGTTCTCTTCTTAGAATAAACTCTTCAAGCTGAAATCTGTACAATAAAGGAGATGTGTCTAGTCCAAGGAAGTTGAGTTTCAGACACAGCACGTTGCAGAACTGATTGCTATGAAACCAGCATGTTCTGCAGAGACCCAGAGGCTGCTCCTCTGGTAATAAATCAGTGGAAAAGTCTCAAAGGCAGCAGGGGAAAGGATGGAAAGAGAAGGCTCACAAAGCCCCAGCGATTCCAGAGTCTGTCTCTCTGAATAAGGATACCCATGGTTACATCTCAGCACGTCTGGAATCAAATGCTTGTATCCTTCTAGGAATAGCTAAAACACCTCTAGCCTTCCAAAGCCCAAATTCTGAAGCAGAAGCTGGTGCTGCTGCTCTGTCATGGGTGCTTTGTGCTCACTTGCTTGTGAATCTGGCTTGTCTTGCACCTGAGCTGCATCGTGCGAATGAAATTAGCTGGGCATCTCTGAAGAGCATTGCATCATCTCAAGAGATCTCTGGATGAGTCTGAGAGAAAAGAAGACTTCAGAAATTTCCTTGAAATTGGGAAAAAGTATTGCTGTGGGACTATGAAAGTCTTCTATTGCAAAAAAAAAAAAAGAAAAATTAAACTGTCGCCTGGATTTTTATTTAATTTTAGTGTTATAATTATCTCATGATTGATAATACACAATATATTTGCAAAACGAAATGTCATTTCAAACCCCCAAAGATCAAAATATTAATTTGAAATAAAATTGAATATTTTGACATTGTCAGAGTGCTTCAGATCTATATTTTTCCTTGGGAAAATCTAATAAAAATCAACACAATTGCATACAAATGTACAATTTCATTAAAACAGAATTTTTTAACAGAAACGTGTTCTGCCAAAAAATGAAGAAATACTTGTCTTTGAAATTGACTCTCTGGCTGAAAAGATTACCGTAATTATTGATTTGCTGGCTGAAGAAGTAATTCAATTGAATACTGATATTCTTTTAGTGTAATGGCAGTATTTAAATCCTTTGTTTGCAAACAGGGGACCACAGAGGAGGTTCCTCCAGCTGGGCCATTTACTTCCCACAGGACTAACAGGATAAGCTGACAGAAAGAAATTAAGAAAAAGGGAAAGAGAGAGTGTTCACTTTGCACTTCTTCCTCTTCTGGCAATTAGAAGACCACAAACTTTCTAATTCTGGCACAAAGATTATTGCCTTTAACAGATACTTCCATATTCAATTTTGATGTTTTTATGTGATCCTTTTCAGTCTAGTAGATTGTTATTAAATTCTCTCACAACCCGCAATCTATCCAGTGTTCAGCCTTGCTGCTTGCAGAACTGACAAGAGACCCAAATGTCCCCAGTGCTCCAGGCATTTGACTGGAGGGGACAGCCAGCTTCCAACTATCGAGTGTCTCTTCCCTGCAAATTCCATTCAGGAGCACACTTAACATGCTTAAAACGAATCATATTCATCCCTATTCATCACAGACATTATGTTAAAATCCTTTACTAACAATGAGCCTCAGGTTCATTAGTTTTGGCTGGACAGAGAAGTTTCATAGTATTTTCCTATCTCTTTATTTGGATGAATATGCAAATATTTCTATGACAGATACATGCATAAGCAAACTTACAAGTGGGTTTCTGCAAATATGCATGCCACTCTGAAATTAGCGCTCTACAAACATTCCTGCTGGTAAAACTCATTGTTAGAGTGTTTGCAGAGAGCTAACAGATGAGAGGATGGCTATAGCTGGACTGAGCTCGTTTAAATATCCAAGCAAATAGTTGCTGAAGTTTTCCATTATTCTGCCAGTTTGATTTTAAAACCATTGTGAAAGATACAGGTTTTGCACCTTCTTAAACTGATGAGGACAAAAACAGGAAGGTAACAGGAGTCTCTAAGGGCCATTCTCAACCATAAAGTGAATGTTTCCTTGAGATGTTCTAGAAGATGGTGCTGTCAGACGACAGTCTAAAATGTCACTGAAACTCCTTCCATTCCCATTAGCTCTTCTCTTCTACTCATAACTTATGGAATGTCTTGCTACACGTGGTAGGAACCATCAGTGGGTATCTTCTGCATCAAGCCAAAGTCTGTTTGCACTGACAAACTACACGTGGCCATTTACTGCAACACTGTGGAGTCCTTCAGCAAGGAATGAGCTGTACCTGAGTAATTGAAAAAAGTTTCCAGACACTGAGCAGATACTGCCTGATTTGGGTAGGAGCTCTATAAAACACAGGTCTGTTTTTGATGTCTGTCTCCACTTTTTCTGGATCTCCGTTCTGTGAGATCATACCTTTGCAGCCTGGGGTTGGGTTTCTGTTGTCTCCAGTGCATGGTCTGGCAGACCTGAAGTGTTCCCACATATGGAATACCCAGAATTGTTGCAGTTTATTCACAAGGCTCATGTTCAAGCCCTGGAATGGAGTGACTAGGGCTTCTTCTGCTCACCGCTGTGAGTCATTAATGGAAGAGGAGGCAGAAACTTGCAGAGCAACAGCCTTCAACCAGCATTATCAACTCTGCCCATATGGTAGATAAGCAGTGGAATAAAGTTGCTTCATCCAAAAAACTCCACAGTGGTCCCAGATAAATATATCTGGTCCAATAATTTTTGTGGACATTTTGTCTGTTACGGTCAGGTCTGCCCAATTCTCATTCAACAGGTAACTTCTTTGACAGTGTTGCTAAACACATCTCTCACCTCTATTATTCTCCCTTCTCCTTAGCCTTATTCCAATAACCAAAATGCAGGAGCACTGTGAAATCGTTTGGATGCATCACACTTCAGAGATACAGTTTCGAAGCAGAAACACTAAAATAGGAATAAATGAAAGCTTTGAAAGAAATAAATTAATTAAAATCAGATGAATATCTTCATATCTAAGAACATGAAGTGGATTTGATTTCCAGGTCACACAATTTTCAGAGTAATTAGTAGTAATGCTTCTTAATATATCATTTAAACTGATTACATGAGGCAGAAAGTAAGAGCATCTTCATGGGAGTTTAATGCAGTTTAACTAATATGCTTTCACTTCAAACCTTCAAGTAATTCATCTTAACTTGCTAGGATGTCCTTGTGCACCTAAGCAAGCTGAGATGGATTACCTGAATGTTTGGGTGATTTCTTGCTCATCTCCAGCTGCCAGGAACGTACCTGTAGCACTGGGATGAACAGAGAGGGTCTAAAGAAAAAAAAACCCCAGATGTAAGTCTGCTGTGAATTCATGGCTACACCAGGTGCTCTATGCCTCTGCTGCCTGGAGTGATCGTATAGGTGTTATGTTGTTTGGTGTGCAAGTTGTCGTGTAGGAGCTCCTCACCCTGAGGCACTGGGGGGAGAAGGGTTGGGTGGGCAGTGTGATGCTAAGTGGGGCTCAAAGGGCAGATGGTGCTGAGCCTCCTCACACGTGCTGTATCTCATGGATCAGTCACTAACTTCAGGATCCAAAAGTGGATTTCTCTGTAGTCTGACCAGTTGGTTGTTTTTATCTCTTAAAATTTCTTTTTTTTCTTTTTCTTTTTTGCCTTACTGTATTCCCCTAACTCTCCAAGTAGGTAGCAAAAGGGAGGTCTAAACTCTCTGAAACTGCTGCAATTAATTTGTGTTTAGGTTAAAAAGTAAATATTTTAATTGAGAACAAAGCAAAAAACCCTGCACCCTATTTTTACCCTCCTAGTATAATTTGTGAAAGTGATCATATCTTATGTTTTTCCTGATAGTGATGAGAACATGGCCTCAGTATTTTGCTAAAAGAAAGGAGAATTTTTTTTCAGATAACCTCAAACCAAGACAAGTTTCCTTGAGTGGAAGGCCTGCTCATGCTCATTACAGAGTTTGCACGTTCTTGGTGTGTGTGAAGGGAGGTGGAAGAGAAAGGGGAAGAAAAAAGGAAGAAATTAACTAGAGACACTGGAAAAATACAAGGAGTATGTTTCAGCAGGAAGGCTTAATATAGAAAGGAAAAGAAAAAAAGTCTCTGTTTTACAGAGAAAGCACATTTTAGTGTCAGCCTGCAAGCCTCCTTTTAGCTAGGATAACATATTTCTTCAATGACAAAAGGGAAAATTGATTCTCTGGAAGAAAAAAAATCCTCGTTTAAAATACAGGGGAAAGGTCTGTGAACCCAATCTAGATTTTTTTCGAACACAAAGTAAATAATTTGAGTGTATAATCAAATATAGCCAAGTTCCTTTTGGGTTTGCCCAGTCCTAGTCCTCCTCTGGCCGCTTCTGTACTTCTGTTTGCTTCTAAAATACATCAAAGATATGTCTGAGATAAAATACATCAAACAGCAGCAACCTCTGGAACCAGAGAAATTGTGAGTGAGGAATGCAGAGAACAGCATGATAGTCATGTTGAATACAGAGGGTTGAGATTTCTGAGGAGCAATGCCCAGTGGACCTCTTGGTTTGCCACAGCGATGATGCTGTCTGTGCATTTGCCTTGCATTTTCTCTCTAGAAAAGACTGGAACCTGTTTCTGTGAATCTCCTCTGAAGCTGGTGGAACTTATGGATGCCTCATCTCTCAATAACCCTTAAGAAATCTGCTTTTCCCAGACAGAACACAGGTGGGTAGTCAGGAGGATAATGGAGCAGATACATCACGCCAGTGGTTTTCATTTTGAGAGGCTGTTTGGGAGCAGCAAATGGCTTGCTGCTTTCTCCTGGTGTATCTAGCTAGCCCATGGCTTCTGTTTGTGGTGGTAGAGGGAAGAGCTGGGATGAACAACCCCTCAGCCTGCAGATATCTATCCCACTAACTTTTACATCCCATTTAATTCAAGTTTCCTACTTGCGAGGAGGCAGAGTAACATCTTGGTACCCGATGCAAAAGATGGAAGATAAGGGTGACAGCCACACTGCTCCAGCTCAAATGAAGTCAGAATGTGTGTAGGAATTCACTGTGAAATATCAAGCTTGGATGTCACCCAAGGCACTGTGTGGTTTTCTGTGTGGTCCTTTATCATTCATGCATTGCTCTGGTGTCTGACCACAGGAAGAGCAGGGTAAAACCAGTAAGATAAATTGTAAAACACTTCATTTTTTAGCCATCTTATGTAGTCTTGTCTCCTTGGGATGCTGATGAGATGTCATGTATTTATATGGCCTTTTCATAGTAAGAAGTTGCACCACCAAGTAGAAGTTGTGGCTCTTATGTGACACATATGACATGTAATGGGAACACTTCCAGCTCCTGCCAAGCTGCAGCCTGAGCACCAGTTTCACACTGAAACTCTAATTTTTAGGGCTTCCACACTGATAGACCATACTGGCCATCTTTAACAGTTTAACCTTGCTGTGTTGAGGAGGAATAAGGCTAAATCACAACAGCAGTCACTGTAAAATAGATTAAAACCCACACAGTCTCCCTCTATGGAGATGTAGCCACAGAGCACACAGAGCTGCAGTGCTGACACTGTAATCAGGGGAGGGAACATGTAAAAAGCTCTTACCTTCTTTCCCCCATTCCCTGTAAATCCAAATATTGTAGAGCATCAAGACTTTCTTTGTGTTTGTAGTCACAGAATGAATATTACCAATATTTAAATTGCATTTAGTTTGCCAGGTCTGGATATGACGTTCCCTTCCCTAACCCCAAACCCTGAGTTAAGGATTTTATATTGCCAGAGTGGCCACGAGTTCTATCAAAGCAAATTATAAGTTTTGTTTTTATGAGTACAGTATATATCTGCAAAAATTACCTTCCTATTGGCTTTCACTGTCACGGTTCTAACTTGCAATGTGCTGAAATAAATCAAAGTTTTCTGCTGCTCCCACACCTAATTCCTTTCCCAATTTCTGTGCCACCGGCTCTTTTCACAGAACTATTTTGTCCTTAACCACAACAAAATAAAATTCCGACTGCAAGATTTCTTCCTCTTGCTGAGGCAGAAATGCCTTTTTTTCCCAGGCATTTTCAGCAGTACTCGATATCAGGATCGAGCAGCTGTTTGAAGCCGCCGGCTCATGCAGAGGAGCTGTTCCCTTACCAGGGAACAGGAGAAGCTGCGGGGTGATTGTGACTGCTCTTTGCTATTCCTTTCCCGATTAACCCCTCCTCATATTGGCAATATGATTTCTTGGCAGCACATTAAGATAGTTGTGCATTAAGATAGTTTATCCACCAGTTGGATAAAAAAGTGCATTCCAAGGTAGGTCAGTCAAACAGGAATATTTCAGATGGGACAGATGGGGCATTTGGTGAAAAAAGGAAAGGAATAGCCATGAGTAAAAATCTCTGTTGAGATGTCTTGAAATGTGTTTTTCTGTTAGTTCTGTAGATATTATATCTCTCCCTTAGGTTCCAGCAAGAGACAGAGAAGGGTATTTTGGTTACAAGTGTAAACAGTGTTTAAACAATATTGACTGGCCAACTGAGCAATGTGTTATTCTGCTTTCATAGATTCTGAAATCTACAGAATCCTGGTTCTGACTTTTTATTTCTCGTTTTTAATAAGCTTCTAATTGATCTTACAAAATATGGGAGATGTGGTGATGTCTACTTTATAACGTATTGTTAGTTTTTTGCTTTACAAAACACTTGCCTAAATTTAAGTGATTTTAATCTGAAAGGAGTGCAGAAAAATGTATCTATACTCCAGACTTCAATGCTGTAGGAACTATTTTGCTGTCATCAAGGGCTGTACTTTCCTGGAAATACTTCAGACTTCTCTTCAGACCTACACTTTGCTGTGTAAGGATGATCCTCTGCTAGAGTGAGATCTCTTAGCCACATGGACATCAATACTCTGGGTGGATGAATGGAGATAAAGTAAAATAGGACCAACGTTTCCCACAGCTGCAGAAGATCCGTTTCATTTATTTCTTTTTATGCTCTGAACTGTGAAGGGCTGTTCACAGAGGGATGGCAGGAACTACGCATAGATTTTATCTCTTTGCAGAAGTAATTTGTCAGGCTATAAAAATGTGGATGTGACGAGCTTTTCCCTTTTGCCATGTGTTCTCCATTTTTCAAACCAAAGTTGTTCTGAGTGGTCAAGTAGCAAATCCATGAGGAATGGGATGTGAAGGCCACAGGAGGATGAAGCAGCCAGCCTGAGGTTACATAGCAGGAAAGCTGAGTTAATAGGAACAGCTCTGATTCCCTAACAGATCTTTGCACGAAGATTATCAACTGGACCTCACAGCCCAGAGACAGCTGGAAGGATTTAACACAGAATCACACAGAATAGCTCAATGAGCTACGTTGGATCTTCAGGCCACATACACATCTCATCACATCTAATTAGCCCACCCTGCTTAAGAGCAAACTCTTCCCCAACCTGCTGCAGGCAGGATCCTTCTTGCAGCTGAAGAAAGTACCTTTCTGTTGTTCACTGAAGAAGTTGTGCACTGCCAAGCTTGTTGTAGAAAAGGTCTTCTGCTGACCACAGAGAACAATAGCAGCTAAGCCATATTGCTAATTGGTTTTCTACGGCCAGATAAGCTCCCAGCCCCTATCTGAGTCCATTTGTCCCTAAGGCTGTAACAGCTCTGCACACTCAGGATTTTCAGCCTGTGGAGCTATGATAAATAGAGGCAGGTAATGGCAGTGCAGATAGACTGTGTTACTGGAAGTCTGCTCTCTATTAGCTGCAGGATGACTCCTGGTGAACCCCAGGTTTAATGGCAAATATCTTCTTTCAGCAGCTGTTTCTCCATACAGCTCAAGTACATGCACCCTGAACTGAATTGCTGGTTTTGTCCTGCCTGTGAATAAGGCTCTGAATTACATTTGAAAATGAATTAACTATCATGGGCTTTGAATGATGCTGTTGATGACCAAACTCTGAAAAACTTAAACACGGGTCTCATTTCTGTTACTAGTGAGAAATGGGAGCCACAGCCAAATGCTTCAGATAACTTTAAATATTTGTAAACATCTCCAAAGCTGAACTATTTAAGCCTTAGGGTTCAGGGATGCTTTAAAGTCTACAGAGCAACCAGAATTTTAATTTAGTAATTATATCTGGAGCCAGTGTCTCAGCATAAAGCAGCTCAGAACTTCTATTGTAAGATCTGTTTTAAGCTGTTTACAACTTGGACAAGTTTTGAGAATTTGAATTGCAGGCTTTTGAATTAATTTGGTGTTTGTAGAAAAGCATCTGTTTGTTAAATTGGTGTAAAATCCAGTCTGAGAATGAGATAAGAGAAAAAGTACATTGTTAAAAAAGTCCTCATTTGCTTTCAAATTGAAGAGCAAGGACTTGACATGTACCAAGGAGAAGGTAAGGCGGAGGAGTTGTTTCCTTGCCATTATTCCTAATAAAAAATCCCAAAACAAGACAAAACAAGAGCATAAGGAAATGTGAACCTCAGGGGTAAAAAATTCCATTAACATAACTGCTAGAGTCTGGCAACTAAATTTGCTGAGGAATCTGTCCCAGCCTGCCAGTCATGTTCTTTGGAGCTGATGATGACTCAAGAGATCATTCCCTTTCCCCAGGGTGTCATGGGCAAAACAATCTGGATTTGGGGAATTTGTATTTGAATTATTTTAGTGCCAATCAACACAAATGTCTGATCACTGATTTGTTTATTGAGAAAAAAGAAAAGTACAGGCAATTAAGAAAGCATTTAAGTAAATACCTTTCCTCCTCCAGCCTCAAATTAAGTCAAAGGCCTATCCTCCCACCTTCTCAGCGAGAATTTTTCAAGTTTTTGCTCCTGGTTACTCTCAGTCTGTCACAAACCTTTGGTGAGGCAATGGGTGGTGACTCAAATTTGTTGGTACCAGTGCTTCTCACCGTGCCCAGTCTGCGATGGTTCATCCACAGCCACAGCGGTGGGTTGGCCACGGCCATGGACTTGGTTGTCCCCGCCCCAGAACAGGTTTCCCACGGCCATGGTCCCTTCAGACTCGTACCCTCGGGCATGGAGAACCACTACAGGCTTTTCCACGAATGAGTGTCTGTGCAGTTGGAGCCATCCAATGTGAAACACCACTGTCCAGAGCAGCCAGCCAAAGGAATGAGGATGGACTCTGCATCACCCATCACCGTCACTGGTGCTGAACTCCTGCTCCAAAAAGGGCCGAGACCTGCAATGTACTTCATTTAACAGGTGAAGCACCATTGCTGGGAGAGTGAAGAGCATTCCCAGACCCCAGATGCAGAGGGCTGAACAGTGTTTTTCGTGCTACCGTTGCGCTGTGGTCTGGACGTAGGGAGCAGGCAAAAAGGATTCTGACCTCCAGCACCTGCAGAGCAAAGGCTGCAGTTTGTGCTGTCAGTAAAAAGTTCAGATACCTGGAAAGCTGTGTGCTTTTCCCCTACAGTGCTGGCACACACAGAGGATGGCAGCCTGTTGCCATTGCTTATTCTGTGATTACTTTGTTAAACAGAGCAGAGAACTAGTCCAGGAATCGCCTAGATGCTGCATGCTGGATTTTCAGCAGGTGCAAAGGAAGACACGGAGTATTTTTCTCCTTTATTTTATAGAACTCACATGCAACAAAAATGTATTGGAACTTTACGTGACTTCAGAGGTGAGACCTCTTCCACCTTGGCTTTAAACAGGCTGCTGTCTAGTTTGGTTATTGTTTCTAAAGAGTCATCATTTCTGATGCAGAGAAGACTCAGAGGCAGTCACGCACACTTTCTTTGCCACCTGCACAGTCTCGAAGCAGAAGTGAAGCAGAAAGACATGAAGACTTTTATTCCTGGAACTGGGAAGCAACGGGATATATCAAGACTCCACGCTGCAGTAAACAATAATAATTTTGGAAACAAGCCACCACCATACACCCCATTTTAAGAGTGACAGTTGTTACAGAAAGGTCCTAGAAGTGCTGATTTGCATCTCAGCTCAAGCCCTGACAGCAGCACCTCTTTGGGAGAATCCCACCAAACACAGTGCATGTGCAATGGGACATGACAGGCTGTATGTCTGTGGGCGAGTCCCTCAGGGGTTGTTATAAGACTCAGCATCGTGTGCTTTTAACTGCCTGGGAAAGATTATAGTTTTCCTGTGCCTGGTGCAGTGTCTTCTCGCTACTATAAAATGCAATTTACAAACAAAAATACAAGAAAAGGGATTTTAAATGCTCTGGGCTCTGTCCAGGGCCAATTACAGAGCACTATTTTTTCTGGTCTACAGCTGTGAGTAAGGTTTATAATAATTTACTGATGTTGTTAAAAAGAAGTAATTCTTTACACATCTGTTTTTCATAGGCACTTACTGGCCTGCAAAAAATGTAATTAAGCAGAATTCCTGCCTGTTGGTTTTTTTTACACAAGATCTTTCTGTTCCAGTGCTGCTGTTAACTTCATCAAGGGGCAGGCACTACATTTAATCCTAAACCCAGGATTTTTCTCTAAGAAAGGCCACACAGCCTGCAAAGCTTCTTGTTTTTGCTTGCTCCATCCCCTAGCAGTACATACGCCTGCTCACTACAGCTGTCTCCCACCCCACCTTCTGGGTGGAGTGGTTGCTGCGAGTCAGGATTTAGAAAAACTCCACTATTAGAGAAAGAGGGTGGAAGCTGGGGATGGAGAGGCTCCTGGGAGTCAGTAACGTAGTTGGTAATGGCATGGGAAGCCTTTCATCTCTAGGTTTCTAGGCCAAATTAGCTGTAGTGACCCAAAGCCTTTTGAAATCAAGCAGGGCTCTATTTTATTTTAACTTGTAATAAGTAAGAAGACAATTTGACCTGATTTTTTCAAAGGGGTAAGTGTGTGTATGCCCTGTTGGGAGTTCCTCTGAAAATCAACAGCTTGTCTTTGAGTAAAAGAGAGGCAATTTTCCTCCCCAAGCTGCCTTTGAAGCTTCTCAGGCAGCCCCATCCACAGCCAGGGCATCCCTCCTCCAAGAGCACTAGGAGGGGGATGCTCTGGCCCTGGGAAGCCACCTCTGCCCTCTTCTCATCTCCTCTTCTCTGCTGACTCAGTCAGCAAATTTTCTTAAAAGGGGGTATTTCCAAACATTGACTGGCTTCAAGAGTGTGTTTACAGAAGAGACATTTGTAATATCTTGTCATCTAAGCAGGTTTGTCAAGTGTCACATGGCGAATGTGGGCAGATGAATTTCTACCTCCTAGAACGAGTCTGGAAGTCACTTTGGAATATATCATTTATATAGGAATTTACTGGCAGCAACATCCCAGTTTTATTCAGCTGTAAAAAAAATGCATCATTCAGTTACATCTGTTTATAACAGCGTAAGGCACTCCTGGCTGATCAAGTGCCATGTGGTATTTTCAACTATTTACATCCTCACTGTTTTTTCCTATCACAGAATATCCTAAGCTGGGAGGGACCAACAAGGATCATCGAGTCCAACTCCTGGCCCTGGACAGGACACCCCAACAATTCCACCATGTGCCTGAGAGCACTGTCCAAATGCTTCTTGAACTCTGCCAGGCTTGGGGCTGGGGAGGTTCCCTGGGGAACCTTTTCCTGGTATCCAGCCTAAGCCTCCCCTGACTCAGCTCCAGCTGTTTCCTTCAGTGTCAACAACTTTTACCTTTTTAATTCATGTAGGCTGCTGTCTTAGGACACCTCCCCCTTGTGAGTTAAGGAAAAATTTGATTTGGTCTCTTGGCTATGTTAAATATCTATAATGAAAAAGAAAAAAAAAAAAGAAGTTCTGTATATTTTTCCCCAGTGGCAGATTGGCAGGATTTCCTTTCCACCTGCCCTACATCAAGGAAGATTCCATACCTCAGCAGTTTTGCTGCTGATAATCAACAGGAAATATCACCACAGTTTTAATGGAGCCTGACAATAGTGGGACATCTGGTATTAACCGAAGCTGTTAACCATATTCGAAGTCTAACTATAGCACAACAGCAAGGAAGTTATGTAAGATTGCTTGTCACTTTGAGTTGCAAGTAGAGTGGAGTATACTCTTACACAACCCTGGCACACATCCCTGTGTGGGGTTTCTCAGAGTTACGCTTGCTCTACACCAGTCCCCAGACTATTCCCTCCCTCCAGCCCTCACCCTGTGCTGCCCAGTGCACCCACCCCATCCCCTGGGAGCGTGGCCCTGCTGCTGTTATGGTTTTTTTGGATGCTGCATGTCAGGACACGCAATCACCTCTAAATGCACCGAGGACTCAGCAGAATTTGTTGTGCCACGTCTGCTGCAGCCCTGTGGAAGACACCCTTCTGCCAACAGCCCAGCAATGCTCTGGCTTTAACGTGGCGCTGAAAATCACAAGAGGGACTGTGTCTGTTGGCCAAGGAGAGCAGAGTT
Organism: Cephalopterus ornatus; assembly: GCA_013396775.1. Lineage (NCBI taxonomy): Eukaryota > Metazoa > Chordata > Aves > Passeriformes > Cotingidae > Cephalopterus > Cephalopterus ornatus. Next base: position 43,098 of record VZRE01010796.1, read on the forward strand.
AGCTGTGTCCACCAGGAATTTGCAACACAGTGAGGTAACAGCCCAGGACAGCCCAATAACAAAGTGTAAGGTAAACTGGGTTTAGCTTTGGGAATATGGACTAACATTACATGGCAGTATCTTAAATTCTAGGGATCTTAAGTTGCCTGTGTATTTATAAAGCCAAAATAAGAGTTTAATATTTCCACTATTAGTGGTTTTTTCACAAAATTGGAGCATGCTGTGAATGCTTTGGGGGTATAGACTAATGGTATTAAAGGACCAATGGGGCCAAATTCTCTTCTGGGCTATATTTGTGCTCTGTTAATGACTTCTATAATTAAAGGCATAGTATAAGCCTATGTCTCTTTAGTATTTAGGTACAAATCTGCCTTTTCTCACCCACGCAATTAGCTCTACTTAAGGCTGTAAGGACAGAGAGGCAAATGGGCAATCTTGGAAATTAAGAGAACTGCACTAGAAATGAAGAGGCATAGAGAAGTAGACCACAGATCCCATTATCTGAACTCATTTTATTAAGGGCATATTTGTACTGTATTTGTAATTCCCTCAGATTCGCCTACCCATTGCCGAGGAATGTCTGCAGAGCAATTATGTTATCGCAGATGCTAATGCGACCTTGGGGAGGGAGAGAACCAGAAATTGTGCAGTTGTGAAGAGAAAATCTCAGATTTTAACGATGGTTAATGAACGCTTGGCATGGCAGCTTTGTGCTTCCACCTTTCTTATCATGGAAGCTTGTTCCATGTGGAGCTGGAAAATCAGTGGGGCTATACATTTGCCTGCTGGTGAGCTATAATGTAGCAGCTGTTAACAAATGAGTTGTTCTCTACATAGTTAAATTAGGCCTAATCCTTCTTTGCTCTGTCTGTGCCAGGTCTTTTTTTCTTTCCTTTTTTTTTTTTTTTCCTTTCTGTATCTTACTTGAGGCTGAGACAAAGGGGACCTGAGATATTTATGTGGTTTTCCCTCCCAAGGCTCTGAAAATTAAAAATGAGTTGTCACTGGCCCAAGCCCCATGAAAGCTGGGAATTTCAATCGATATTTCTGCCCCATTTCACTGCAGAGAGTGGGATGTAATTATTACAAATGTCATGGTAACAAACTTGGTGGTTTTCACAGTGACAGTTGCCACTGCAGAAATAGCACAACACGGAACAAAAATTACCTGTCAAGCAACTCATTATGTTCATCCAAATCCCGCTTGTTCAATTCTCCGTTGGGCTGCACCTGACACAACACTTCCAAATGCTCGCACAGATTACCCGTGTCGATCTCTCTTGGGCCGCAGACATCCTCCCACAGAACACCTGAGCAGCTGGCACCAGGGCCCCCAAGGTCTAGAGGGATTTCAGTGCCTCCACGGAAAGTGTCTCACACCCGGTGCAAGCCCATACTCTTGATACGGGGTCTGGAGAGAGTAAGAATCCTAAAGAGCTATCACCATTGAGTGGAGCATTGTGTGGAGGTGGCTGAGAGGAGACACATTGAATCCTGACATTCTCTGGAGCTGAAGTGCCCTGGGTTATGACCTGCTCTTCACAGAGTGGGAGGTGTGACTGTTCTGCTAAAATTGTAACTCAAGTCATTGTATTTACTCAAAAAGCAGGAAATTTGGGTTGAATTTGCCTGTTTCCTTTGATCTGGTGCTTTTCAGGGCCCTGGGAAGTGCCTCAGACTTGTTCCAGGATGGAGAAATAGGAAAGCAGATGGGCATGCAGACAGGCAAGCAGGACTCAGTCTCTCGGTGAAGTTGAGTAACTTTGCAAAGGAGAATTCAGGATTCATTGGACCAGAGATACTAAGACGATTTAACACATTTGAGTGTTTCAAGACCACAGTGAGGTAACCTTGGACTATGGTGTCTCACAGAGATGGCTGGGCACATACTCTTTTGAACTAAAGTGGGACTCAGGTGCCTTAAACCACTGGAGGGACATTGGCATTGAATCTGCCAGTGCCAAAGTGTGACTGGCACGTGGTGTTCCCTGAATGACACCGTGGTCTGCCATAGCTGCCTGCCAGCAGAGCCAGCCTGGCACGAGAGGCATCCTCCAGGGCTAACCTCATTTTCTCTTCCTTGTGGTTCTGGTTCTAATGCAGAAAGTGACATTTCTCCACCTTTCGGACTTTTAAGTTCTTGAGATTAATAAATAACTTCTTTTTGCTTCAAAAAACCCCAATAAATACATGACTGAATAGGCCTTTTGTCTGACAGTGGACAAAAACCTGATCAGATCACAAAATGCAAACACTGTTTGCATCCTTTAGTGCTCTTCCTGAGGGGAAGGGACTGATGTACACAAACACCAGACTATTAAGCAATCTTTTTTCCAGAACATAACTCACAAGGGGGAGTCATATGTCTACTCTTTGGATCTTATACTCTGAGCTTTCGTACCTTACTCAAAGCACTGCTGAATAATATTTGCAACCCACAAAATCAGGAGCGTGGAGGAAGCAACGAAGTTAGCCAAAGTAACAGTTGTAAATTCACAAGGCAAATCTTCACTGAAAAAAAAAATAAATAAAATGTCTTTCACAAGTTCTCTCAGAAAAACAACTCTTCGAGGAAAGAATTTCAGAATGGTCAAGTGTGTGGGTTTGAGCCAAACTGTGATTGATTTCAGGCATTTTTTTACTTGAGTACAAGAAAACTAATCCAAATAAAATAAGAAAGGACCTTTCACAGCACCAAAACTTTCAACCGTTTCTATCTCTTGTTTTCACTAGGGAGGCAGATTAGGCTGCCAGGAGGATGCCCTGGTTCATTCACCAACAAGAAATTCCCTGCCACTTTCCATAGGGACATGGGGCCTTGAAGTCAATAATTTCTATGTGTAATAGACTAAACTCATATAGGAAATTCCAGTATAAATTTATACCATATGAGACTTTTGCTCAAGATATGATTCAAGCAGTTAAGAATGAACAAAGTAACCTACAAAACAGCTATTGATTTCCCAAAGGAGTGCTTGCAATAGGAAATCAGTTGTCAGTGTGCAGAATTAGGGCTTTAATTGCTCCTAAACCAAAAAAAGGTGGAACTATATTTTTAGCCTTTCACAGTGCTGTTCAGCATTGGAGAAATTCTGGGATGAATGCCTATAAATTGATGCAGCACATCCTTTTGACCTGGGCTACCAAGGGATTGACTATACCTCAACAAGGAGCTTTTAAGAACAGGATACATTTTCCTTTTTTTTCCCCCTTTTTTTCCTGATTAATTGTTTTGTCAAGGCTGAACCTGAAAAGAGAAAATTCTACCTGCTCTACAAAAAGAGCAGCTCAGGATTTTTTTTTTTTAATGTTTCACAGTTTTAAAAAAAGAAATATGCTTTCATTGGCCTAACACTTTTATTAGGGTTTTTATGGACATCTGGAGGTATGAGATTTTCCCTACTTTCCACCTTCTGTCTCATTCCCTCCTTTTTTTCATTTAAAACAAGAAGGGGCTAAAAGGGGGACATACCAAAAGATGGAGATTTTTTTTAGTTTACTATTTTGATCCTTCCGTCTCTCCAAAATAAAATTTTGTAAATTAAAAAAACCCCAACAATAATAATAATAATAATTATTATTATTATATAACTTGTTTCCCCTAAATTACAATGAGTAGTTTTGACTCTGTTTTTCCTATTTTACTATTGCATCTAAAGAATGCATGTTGGTTTGGAGCAGGCCATTCTGCAGCTGAAATAAAATTATAATAAATAGAAGAATCTATTGGCAAGGGAAAGCAATCTTGGTGGTTTTAACCTGCCAAAAAAACCCCAATCTATTTTCAGCCTTTGACCTTTCAGATCAGAAAATTCTGAGAAACAGTCAAAACTAGTTTGTTTTCAGCTTTCTCCATCATTTATACCCAATCTCTTCTCCACCCACAGGTTCACCCACTCCATTGCTAATTAAAACAGAACTCAATATCTTTGTCTCTTATCCTTGTCACTGTGCAGTCAATAGGTTCCCTGTTCTCTTGAAGCTGGAACATTTCTTTGTATCCACAGAGATGGGCATAAGGAATTATTATGCAATGTTGAAGTGCTAAAGCAGGGAAGGAGAACACACTGTCTGAGCTCAGGCAGAATGAGAAGGGGGAGATTAATGAGTTTGAGGAGACTTGTAGTCCTCTCCTCATGTGCTGCCAGCATGGGGCTGGTGTTCTTGCTGCCATGGCCCCTAGAAGTTCTGATTTTTCTACAAATGTGAAATCCAGGTTGTGATCATTGAAGTGTCTCTGGACTAAGTAATATGAAAAGAAGGTGGGGAAGGTTAGTTCAGGGAAGCTGCACAAGTTCTTTGAAGCTGGAGAAGACAAAATCACTTTTTTTTTAGTGGTTAATTTAAGGTCTTATCTCTATGTCCTTGGAGCCCTGTATTGGTTGAAGTCACCCTTTCCTGCAGGGTTTTTGTCCTCTGAACTCTTCATGAAGTTTCAGTGGTGTAGCAGGGATAAAAGGCTAAGAACAAAACCAGAGAACCAACGTTTTTTTCAGATTCTTATGGATTTGATCTCAAAGAGAAGAATATCCATAGTCCAATCCAACTATCAGATCAGTGCTCCTCCCCCTGTCCCGAAGTCTTTTCTGGGACATTTAGGCCAGGTTCTCACTGTGCTGAGATTCAGAAGTAGCTTTACAAAGCTCAAAAGCCTCCCAGGAGGAAGCTCCTTTCTCTTTTGCTCTTACGGAAGCCCTGTGGTGTCCCTCTGATTGCTTTCCAGCAGACCCAGCTTCCAAAGCCTCCCCTCCAAACACAAAGGGGCATTTCTTCCACCTAACTGTCCTCTTGTGTTTGGAGAAATCTTTGAACAGAAGCCACTTGTAGAGCATGTTTGGTAATAGGATGTGTGTCTCTGCTGCTTTGCAGCATGCATCCTATAAATGGCTTTGCTATGGCATTTAATCAATTGTTTCAGCTGTTTATTACCTTGTATATCACAATGCAATGGAGATAGTTGCTTCAGTTAACTTTATTGGATCTGAAGTAAATACACAGGATCCACTCAAAGTCCTCTTGGAAGGATATGCTTTGAATGCACTGAACCAAAGCAGGCAATGAAACTCACTGCCCAACTGCAGAACAAATCTGTGTACAAAATTAAACAACCAGCTCTGTGCTTTGAATAATCTCTATCGCTGTCTTTGAGTGCATGGTGAGTTCTAAGAGCATGCCTCAGCACAGAAATAGTCTTTGCCTTTGCTGTTCCTTTTTAGATAACTCCCATAAAGGCAATATTGGGGACCGTGGCTTCACCTACCGCAGTGACTGCGAGGAGTAAACAAAACTGGATGGCCCAAGGCTCTTGGAAAATGGTTAGAGAAGTCACAGCAGCAAGGGCCAAAGAGCTCCAGCTTCAGCAGCCTTGCAGAAAGCGGAGAGTAGAGGAATCTGGAAGACCATATATTTCCTTTACTCCACTGTTTTATCCTCAGCTTGGTTTGGTCATATTTGACAGATGGCCTGTGGACAGCTAACAATGAAGTGGAGATGTCACTACACATCTCCACAGAGGAAGGGATTGGAAAAGGCAAAAGGCACGGGGCATTCCTGGACGTAAAACTTGCTAAGAGCTCAATCTGCCTCCTGAGTAGTCTTGACTGGATGCTTACTCTGATAGGATGGACACAGCCACTTGAAGAAGCTTTTTTTCCCAGGGAAAATGAAATTAAGCAGAGGCCAGAGTTCCTGGCAAGTCTGGCTCCAGCTTTAACCAAAACCTGATTTCTTGTAGGCAAATGCAAAAAATCAAGGTTGACAGCCCTTCAGATAAAGATGTAGCATCAGGGTCCAGGGACACTGGAGTGAAGCACTGTATTCAGTTGTCCATATTTTTTGTTCCCAGCAAATTTTTTATCCATATATCTTCGGCAGAATCTCTCACCTGCTGTTCCCCGGCATAATGTCGACGGACAACATGCCTCAACCCCTGTGCCACACACATTTGGGATATCAGCTGCATGGTGTGGACAGTCACAGAAAGTCAAGGCACCCAGGTAAAGGGGTGCCCTCATGCCTCCATGGCAGGGTTACAGAGTCCTGGAGTCTGTAGGGTGGCTCGTGATGTGGTACACTGACAGCTTGGTTCTCAGTAAACACACTGTAAAATCCGGGAACAGGGATGTACCTCCTGTTTCAAGCAGTCAGACCCAAGTGCCCTCCACAGGGATCACTGGGGTTCCCACTACCCCCAAGGAACACTCCTGTATGCCAAATACCATCCTGGTGATTTTAGGTTTGCAGCAGCGGCTATGTAGGTGAAGTGAAAGCCTGCAGAAATTTTGTGAATTAATCTGTTCCAGGCAGTGAGCAGAAGACGTGGGCTGCTCTCCCCTGCTGCTTGCAGAGCCTCTGAGGGCAGCACAGCAGGCAGAGCCGTTCTGCAGCCTCTCCCCACCAGCTCTGCGGAGAGCTGCTGTCATACTTAGTGGAGCATCTAATGCTTCCCAGCCAGCCGGGGAGGCATTGGAGACAGAAATTCGGAGATGCCTCAAACTCCAGGGAACACTAGTCAGCAAGCTGGCGTCCAACAAGCGGCAGTAATCTGAAATAAATCACACAAGCCCAGCTTTTTGCAACAGAGGCTTATTACTCAAAAGAAAGGACACCAATCCAGGCAATGAGGCATGGTGCTGCTAAATGGTTGGCTCAACATGGGTGTGAGTAAAAACAGTAAAACTGTATTCCTGCTTCCCCCTAGAGTGAAGACTCAGACAAGTTCTTTAGAGGTGAAAGCTCAGGCCCCGTGAGCAGAGGCAGGGAAATTGATTTCCGTTTCACTGTTTAAGTTAAAGATGGTCTCTGCCTGATCCACTCTCACATCTCTTGGGTCATGGTTTAACTGGCAGCTAGGAACTTTTCTGACTCAAAGTCCTATGAGATCCTGTTTGTTTTTCTAGAATAAAAGCTTCTCCTCCCATATTGCTTCCATTCAAAGCTCAGGTCGTGGAAGATACAGCCCTGCAAGGATGCAGCACTAGGGTTATCCAGCAGAGTACTGTACATCCTTCAGGGCCCTGCCACAAAGGAACCTACCTGAAGCAAGGTATTCTGATGGGGTTTTAGTGCTCACCATCCCCAGGTCAAATAATTGCATAATCCTACTCTTTCACATCCCACTTCCATGAGAACATCAGGTTTCATACTCCTTTCAGTAAAAGCGAGGGTCTGATGAGCAAAGCACATTCCTGTCTCTCCCCAGTTTGCCTCCTTGAGAAGCATTTGTCATGTTGATTGTTCTGGCCATCCATCTCTGGCATGTCGTTAATCAGTCAGAACAGCATGCTCTCACAAACTGCGGGGCACAAGGGGAGGAAGAAAAGCTGGATTTTAATTTTTCATGTTTATCATGTTCGTAGTCCTCCACAGCAGCACGATGATTTCTTTCTGTTCATAAAAGACAATTGGGAAAATTAGTTGGTTTCAGTTTAACAAGGTAATGATCCAATTTAGTGGAGATCAAAGCAAGCAGTGTGGCAAATGCAGAATAGTGAAATTAAGTTACTTTATTAATGCACAATGCACTTGCACCAGAATGATTGACTGTCCATTAGGTTTACTGAGCTGCAATTAGCAATTATCAGCAATAGCCTCCTCTGTGTAGGCAAGTAAAGGTCTGGATTATATTCCTACTTCCAGGCAGTGGATATTTCCACCTTGTAAAATGATAATCAGTGTAGGAGTGCAACGTAGTGGCCAATTATAGAAAGAGTCTCTTTATCCATGTCTTCTTTTTCTGATTGATGCATCATAATACGATGAAAAATTATACATGTACTAATGATCTCACTGTTATGCTGATGGATAATTTGATGACTAGCAGTGGTCTAAAATTCGCAGAAAATCAGAAATAAATACATTTCTCTCATTCATTTTGGTGCTTTGTTTATCAGCCAATAACCCCCCTCATAATCCATTACTGGCAAAATCAGTGGTAGGCATTCTGTAAACACAGTGATGGGCAGAGGAGGTGGAGTCGTTTGCAAGCCTTCGCTGATATCTGACAGCATGAGAAGGATTTAGATTCACATTAGTCCCTTATCTGCGTACATTTCTTGTTATCTTCTGAGACAATTCTATGATCATTAAATTCTCTGATGACAATTATGTCGCTTTATTCATTATTTCTCCTCCTTTGATCTTTATAAATGTAGGAGAATAGGATCTTTATTTATGTAATATTCATCTGTTCCTGTTCCTTATTCCTCAGGCTGATAAACCTACAGTCATCTGAAACATGCCAAAGTATTTTTGTTTTGACACAGGCTCCATGGATTTTATCCTGCATGGTGGCTTGTATATGTATGCATATGCCTGTTCATTTCTGTGCCTGTTCTCCCTTAATGACTTTTGATCTTGCTGTCCAAATTAAAGCAAATTTGACAGCCAGGGAAATTCTTAAATAAATCAAGTTCCTACAGGTCTTTTGAAACTAGGTTGTCAGAGAGAGTAAAGAGAAGCTATTAGCAGAGAGAAGCTGCTGTTTCAACTCCTACCAGACATCAAACAATCTACAAGAAACAACAATGTAAGAAAAGGTTTAATTTGGCATTTACATCTTGTCAGACTTCAGGGAACCTACAAGGCACATGTCCATAACAAACCTGGTTTCCTGCACTGCTTCACTTCAGTTTTGCAGCTCCTTTAATTTACCACTGGATAAAAGAGTTTTGCCTTTGCTGACAGAGGGTGATCTGAGAGAAAACTGTGAACAAAAGAGCTTAAAATGGAAAGGCACAAGGAGAACACAGAAGGAAAACAGATCAGGTCTGTGAGCATTGTGCAGGCGATGGTGCAGGATGCACGGGCTGGAGCAAGGGCGATGGTAGCTGACTCCTGTGTGAGTCCTGTGTGCTTGGTGTTGGTGGCTCTTGTCACCACTGCCACTACCCTGGGCGATTAAGGAGCAGGGCAAGTGGCACTACTTCCTACCTTGGAACTGTTTACTCCTAGTCTTTGGTAACAAACTGTAATAGCCCCACTGAATTCCTCATAAGGAAGCAGAATGCATATCCAGGTTGCTTATTTCTATCACCCTAAACATCTTCAGGCAGATTATTTTGGGGTATTGCCAAATTAAGCATTAAATTTTTTGCTGCTTCCTGCGAGTAGCTGGGCCCATCTAAGGCTTGTTGTTACTTATTCTCTATATTGCCTATGCATAGTATGCACAGACTTAAAAAACAGTTTGAGTCATTGGGGAAATGTTAGAGTTTCTGTGTTGGAATTTGCCATTTTGTTTTTAAAATTTTTAGTTATACTTTTGCACATATGCAGACATGCATGTGAATTCACATATATGTCCTTCTAGATATATAGACACACTCCTTCTGTATAAAATTAGGAGTGAGTATAAGTATCTGTGTCATCTGACAGTAGATAATTTGTTCATTCCTCTTGGAAAAGACATCTGGTAACATTTAAAAATATTAGTTTTGCTACTAAATCTTAAGCTACAAAAAAAGAGCTTGCCAAGTAGAGAGTCTAAAATTTGTAACTTGAATTTCCATGCTTGATGGACATATTGTTTAGTATTTAGTGAGCTGCATTTAACATCAGGAGTGCTATTTACATTTAGTCGAACAGTTTGAAAGTTGCTAAATTGCTCATGTGTCTCAAAAACGTGCATGGCTTCCCCCCCCCCACTATCTATCTTAGTGACTCTGTTATCAGCACAATTACTGGTTTTATCTGCACTGAGGAGCTGTCAGAAGCAGAGTCCTGATGCACAATCTATTTACTCTGCCAAGATAAAATGACTGATGTCCCTATGCATGGGGACTGGGTATTTCCTCTGGGTAGTGCAATTTGGGAATGATTGGAGTTGCTGCCTTATGTTAGAGCTTCTCCTCTGCTGTGCTTCATTGCCTTCTTGCCAGAGTCACTGGGGAAAGTCTCTGCACTACCTGCTCCAAGAACTCTGTCCTGAGCAGCATGACATAATTTATATGTAGGACACTGATGACAGCAGTGAAACTAAAATAAATAGCTATTCAGGGAGTGGGATTACAGTCAGGTTGTAGAAGTACGTAGCACAAAAAATGGAAAATATTCTAGAATTTCCATTTACAAAGACATGCATACCATATCCTGACATCACATCAGTAAATACTCTTGATGAATAGTAGGGCTTCATGAGATGTTTGGGTGGTGGAAGAATTTCTCCTCCAGAAAGAAGTTTGGACAATTTAAGTAACTTTGCTCTCTCAGAGCAGGCGACTTGCAAAATGTGAGGGGAAGATGAAGAACTCTGTTTTACAATTAACAGTCTCAGTCCTAAAAGATACGTTATGAACTTAACATCATAATAGACAATGACAGAAAGAAAAGCCTCAGGAGACCCTTGTTTCCTCTTATAGTTCCTATCACATAAGTGAGATAAGCAAGACTCAACTTTTCCCTGGGATTACCCTGAGACAGATGACATTCTTGGCACTGAGGCCATGACTGAACGTCTCTCCTGAGGGGCTCCTCCTCCTACAGTAGGCAGAACCACAGATCTTTTATAGCAATACACAATTTACTCTCTGACATCAGGGTTAGAGCGGCAGGTGGTAGTTTAAGCATGTCCCAGCAGAACAGGACATTGCTCTTGACATGGTAATAAAGAACATTTTAGTTGGCTCTCAATTCACTTCTCACTTTGTTCTTCATTCAAGGACAGTTAAAAGGGATTCACTCATCTCACTAAAATTTCTCTCACATGCCATGCATAGTTAGAAAACTAAAAAATCGACCATGCTTTTGTGAATCATATTCCATCAAATCCATTATCATCTTTTGAAAAGACAACAGTCCTCCTCCTCTCTGGAGAGATGACATTTCAGCTCCAGGTGAGGCAATTACAGAGCTGATTGCAGGGGATGGAAACTGCTATATAAACTCTGTGATTAAGAACTTGATTTGTATTTGTATTTATTTATATATATTTGATATGTGTTTTATTTATCTTTCCCATACGTAAATGGAATTGACATGCCATTGGGAGGTTTGTGTGAACAAACCCTCTCTTATTGTTCTCTTGGGTTAATGGTAAATATTAGAACCTCTCATTTTTTGATTGGGAACTGGAGGATGATTTTTAGTGCTGCCTCGTGAAAATCACTGCATTTGTTCTCAGGCACAAAAGGATTTTGAATCCAGGCAATATATGTGTTTAAAGGAACACACAGGAAGCTTTCCAGCACTTCTGAAGTCTTCGGTATTTTTCCATTCACAGTGTTGTACACTTGTTACACCACTGTTACAGCCATCTATTACTCATTCCTTGTATAGTCCTTGCAATCACTTTTTTAGCTGAGCTTCTTCCCCATACACTGCAAAGTTAAAATGTCTCCTCTTTACTGCCAATCGGTTTTTAATCTACAAAA
>VZRE01010796.1:54475-67088 GCA_013396775.1 Cephalopterus ornatus
AAAAAAAAAAAAGGAAAGTAACCCTGAATTATATTTACCTGATCAAGGTCGTTGGCCCATTAGAACTACCCCATCTGGACAGGTATCTGAATTTTGGTTTGGGTTCTCGTGCCTTGAATCTGTGCATTTTTAAGTTTCCTCACCCTGGACACCACAGGGACACTGCATTTGTTTCTACATGGTCTCCTGGGGGATGGGCATCCAGGGTGGTCATCTCTTTCCCTCTGCCCTTGTTGCATTTCTGTGTGTATCTTAAATGCCTTATCAGTCAGGGTAGAAACACAAGTAGCTCCGTACAATTCACCATAAAATAAAATCATCAAAATACTAATTGAAATGTATAATATGTGTGTTGACTTGGCAAGTCTTCATATTTTTTGGGGGAAAAGGAGCTGTTGAGGGCACCCTGTGAGGCTGGAGCAGAGTGGAAGCTGCCACCAGGTTCAGCCATCAGCTGTGCTGCAGTGCCATGGGCAGAACAGCCAGGAAACTGCTCTGGATTAGGAGACTGCGGGAGGCACAGAGCATCACAGTGATTGCTTGTAAAGGTCCTCATCCTAATCCAGACTGGCCCAGAAGACAGCACATATGCTGTGCAGAGTATGTGTTGCTCACATAGATAAATAGACCGGTATGATTAGAATAATGATGAGAGCAGTGATTGTCAGGTTGTCCATCAGTTACTTCCATGTAGCTGGGCGTGACTGAGTGAATTAATTGTCATTCCTTTTGGCTACTGGGGTTTTAGATCTCTGCACTTAAAGTATGATTGTTCGGTTCTTGGTTTATCCACTAACATCTGAAGTGAGGTGTGTGCTCACGACAGCACAAGGATTGATGCAGCACAAACATCTGACCTAGAAGTAACTCACTGTTTTTACCAGCAGGGGTAGAGCTGGAAGTGTGCCAATCTACCCTAATTAACAGTGCTAATTAGTGGGCTTCAGGCAGGCCCTGACTGACCATTTTGTCAGCAAGTACAACAAGGCTGCCTTAGCTCTTCGTCTAGTACTGAGAGAGGTACAAAATGCACTTGGAAGATGATGATGGCAAAGATATTTTATAAAGAAAACATACATAACAGAGGATATTACTTCCATTTTTCATGATCACAGATACCTCAACTTTGTTAGCTCCAAAGAGCTGTCCTGTTTTGGAGGCATCTCTTCTTGCTGTCACTGCTCCTTCTCCATCAGTGTGTGCACTGCACTCACTGCTCTGGGATATTTTCTCAATACTTTCATCTCCACCAATTCAAACTGTTTCTGTTTTTGTCCCTCATCCCTTTTCCTGACTTTTACAGATCTTTTGCAATATTTCTGTCATCTCTAAAGTTTGATTGGCTTCCAAGGCAACACCATCTGCCTGTTTAACTAATATGCTTCTCATGCCTTCTTCCTGATCACTAAAGGTGATGTTAAATAAGAACAATCTTAAGACAGATTCCTCTGCTATATTTTTTAGCTACATCTGACAATTTGATGCCTCAAAAATCTATCGTTACCCATTGTTTACCATCAGTTAGCCAATTTTCTGGCCAGATATGGTGCTCATATCCAGTTCTGTTGAAATTATTTTCTTCAGGCCAATTTATATTCAGTACAGAAGAAAATTAATCCTGTGGCAAGATAGGTGTGATGAATTGATCTCTGCTCATGCTTATCCTCTCCACTGAAAATGGAACAAGCTCTATATCCCACCTTGACTCCATAAAAATTTGTTAGATTAATATAAATGTCTATTTCTCTCCTACTTGTCTAAGATACTCCATGGCCCTTTTCTTTCTGATTTACTTGGAGAATTCGGTAGTGCAAATTGATATTACCAATATCAGGTACTCTCAACTGAATGAATTCTTACCCTGTTTTATAGTAGCATTTGTAAATGGTTGATAGAGGGTTAATGAACACTAATATGTATTAAAAGCATATATAAGGTTTGTTCCAAAATTGTTACATCACCATTGTTACCGAAGTTTGAAAGCAATTTATTGACCTAGATAACAATCTGTGTGTTTAATTGAAACCTTTATTATTCATTTAGTAATCTTCTATGAACCGTTAAGAAAATAGATGGAATATGAAGTGTGACTGCAAGTTTCTCAATAAGGTTTACACTAACAGGACAAAAAACACCCAGCTCTAATCTCTGCCTCAGGTTGTACATAAAGTCCATTGAAACAGCACCAATTTACTGTTATCTGTACCCTCAGCAGAGCACGTGAACCCAGCACGTGAGTGGTTTTCATGCCCAACTAGGCAGGAAAGGGATGTTATCTTAGCAAGCCCTGGGGCTGCGAGGCTCTGATGAAGACCCTGTGCTCACCATGCTGTGGAATAGAAACAAAAGGGGAAAAAAAAACCCAAACAGAAATTCCCAAACAGAAATGCTTCCCCCCCAACAATTCAGTCTGGCCTATTTGAACTAGAACTGTCCTAAAGGTCACATCTAAGGAAAGAAGACTCAAATATTTTCTTAGTGAAAGTGTGATTTCAAATACCGTTTGTCCTCTTCATGTCAGCTGGTAGAAAGCACAGTGAGCCCCTCACTCCAACAAAAGATAAAAGAAAAAAAAATCATAATGCACTTTGCTTTGAAAATAATGTGGTCACTCTTTTGCCACCCTTCTCCTTCCAAGCATGTTTTTCTCTGGAGAGGTTTCTTTTCAGAGCTCTCTATGGCATTTGTCATTATATTTTTTATATTTACTCTGCTTTTGCAAAGTGACACATACAAAGCAAGAAATTTGTCAGTGTAAGTTTTTCATCTTATAAAAAACCCACACCAGAACAAAAGCAACCAAAAAAAAACCCACCAAAAAAAAACCAACAAAAAACCCCCAACAAGTGGGATCAAGTAGTTGTGATTTTGTTTTTTGCGACATTAAATCTCCTCAAAATCGAGGAAACAGCTCTGGGCTGAAGATTAAAGAAGTATATACTTCAGAAAAAAAAATATATTCGACTTCTTTGGTTTCTGACTTTCATGCATCCACAAAACAAACCTCTTAGTTCTATGACTGGCATAAACTGACTGCTATTGTTGTGTGAATAACCAAAAACTGAGACCTCAAAATGTGGATGGAGCTCGAAATGGTCTTCCACTGTATTCAAGACCTCCTAATAGCCAGTGAAGAAACTATTCATGTTTATTGCATGGGCTGTCTTATAGACAGAGGACTCCAGCATTCAGTGCTGCTGTTTAAGTATTTTTCATCCATATGTAGAAATGTTAATGAGAAATGGCTTGTTGAAAATCATCTGAGCTTGATTAGCTGCCAACTCTTGACATCATGGCCAGGAGCTTCACGGCAGCATTATCCAGCCCTTCCTCGGAGAGCAGGGCATGTCCCCTGCTGCTTGCTCGAGTCAGTGGAGTTTGTAGCAGGAAGGAGACACCTTTTGAATCATCCTGCAGTAATGATGAGGGGATGAAACACCGCTGGCACGATGCCGAAGGAGAGGAATCCACTCCTGCTGGAAAGATGGCTTCTCAGCCAGCAGAGCCAGTCAGCTGTTGAGGGGGATAATCATGTAATCTAACTCCTTCACACAGGCTTCAAGCTTCATTTTAACATTGCTTCTCACCCAGTTAATAGTTAGAAAGCTGCAGTTAATTTCCATCCTAAATCTATCCATGATCAGTTTATGCTTCTTTGCTCCTGTGCCAGTGGCACCATTAGCTTGCAGAGTTCTGTTCCTCAGTTCATTTATAAAGGGAAATCAGTTTTCCTCTTTGAAATGCTTCTTGCAGACAAATTTCCCAGTCCACAAGTTATCTGACCTGCTCATCTCTAACTTGAATGAATCTTCACTGAACATGAGTGAGCAGAGGAACACCTGGCAATCCAGCACCTCACACAGTAATACTGATCCTTCTTTATCTCTGCAGGATATGCATGTTTCGCTATCTCCAAAGATTAGGTTTGACTTTTTATAGCTATGTAACACCAGTGGCTTAGAGTCCATTTGCAGTTTGATTAATGTATCAGGGTGTTTTTTTCCCTCTGCTGAACTCTCCAGCCCCAGCAGGAACTGTTGCTATATGCTCTTAAATGTGCGTAACATATTTATAATGTCAATATATTGTAACAAATAGAATGACTTTGCAGTTTACATTGCATTTATTTTAATTTTCATTACTCCAGTGCCCAAAGTCATCTATTTATTAATCAGTAATATGCTGAGCATCTTCAGAAATGAAGATGGTTTCTCAACTTCGTGCTATTAGCAAATTAAATTTGCACACTGAAACTTTTTTGTTTCCAGATATTAATGAAAATATTAAATAAAATTAGCCCTAAGGATGATCTTCAATCTTCCTGAGGATATGAAATTATTCAGGTAGTAAAAACTAAAACTGATCATAGAGTTCTGGGGGATGAAGAAACTGGCAGATTAAATTCAGTGTTGATAAATGCAAAGTAATGCACATGGGGAAAACAACACTAAATACACATATGCAATGATAAGCTCTAAATTAGCCATTATCATTCTGCAAAGAGATCATAGAGTGGCTGCAGATTGCTCAACAAAAACATCTGTTCATTGCCCTGCGGCAGGCTGAAAAGGTAAACAGAATGTAAGGTATGAAAGCAACCAAGAGCAGCAGGGAAAGCAGAACTGTGCCACTGAATGAGCCAAAAATTTGCCCAACACTTAAATACTGCATTCACTGCATCAAAATGGAATAGGCAAAAACTAGGAAAGATACGGAGAAGGACAATAAAGACAATCAAAGGCATCAGATGGTTTCTGTACTGGGAGAGATTAAATAGACTGACTACAAGTCTTCAACTCTGAAAAGAGGTGACTGGATGAAGAAGTGATAGAGTTATATAAAAGAGTGGCTGGCAGGAAAAGGTGAATAAGGAATAATTAGTCTCCTCCTGTGAGAGGAACTTGGGAGCATCAAATGAAATCATGAGGCAGAACTTCAGTAGCAGACAAGGACAGAGGAGATGCTCTCTTACAGGAATTAGCAATATGCATGCACACATAAAGCAGCACCATGACAGCATTTCCCAGTTCTCTTTAGATAAATAGAATTCATTAGATGGGTGAGTGCTGTGTTTTGCAAGTATAACTTCCTAGGACTAATGCTCGCGTTATCCTACAAAGGTAGGTAATGTTTTGCTTTTTCTTATTAAAGGGGGACTATATCATATAGGACTTGGTTTTAAATGTAATGTGCTCTTTCATACTCCCTCTATCCCTTATACTTGGTATACTTCCAGCAAACTCCCAGTGAGTAGCTGCCAGTCTGGTCTGTGACTTTGGTACAGTACCCATGAAATTAGTGGAACACAAATCAGTATTAGCAGAAGATCTCCTGATCATCAGGAGATCAGTTGTCACTTTCAATGACATTTTCTGCCATCCTGATTCTTTTAATTGTCTTATACAGAACCAAAAAAAATTAAAATATGGTAAGGTCAGCCCAAAAGGAGAATTAGTCTTAATTTTGGAAATCAGTTTTTTTCCCGGTTGTCAGAAGAAGCAGCTGATCCTTCCACAATACCTCAGGGATGTGTTAGATCAAATTAAGGCAACATTTACACTTACAGAGTGTGTGAGCAGTGGGGATGAGAACATCTTCTGTGGGTCTGACTCTACAGCTGGAGAAATCCCAAGATTTGCCAAACACGTACTGCATCAAAAACAATGAAGTCTGCCCAGAAGTGAAGAGGCCTTCTTCCCAGAGAAGCACAACAGGCACATTTCTCAGTTTGTCTGTCAAATGGAGAAAGGTGTCTGTGCCCCAGGCTCTCAGAGAAGGAAGATCATAGAAATCGTAAGTTGCCTAAACACTTCTTCGTTTGAGCGGAGGCCAAAAGAAAATAAAGCACCCACAGTTAACTCCCAACCCACTTGAAGCCAAAGAGGATTTTTTTTGTGGAAAAAAAAAAGGAGTTAAGAAAGTTTTACTAAAACTCCCTTAGTCTGTTGGAAATTCTGGCATGGTAGCTGTGCAACTTACTTAAAAGGTCAATGAGAATCTCATGAATAAAACCTAACTCTATAATGAAAACACAGTATTTAAAATTTCCCTGGATCTCCTTGCTCAAAACTGATTAGGAACAGACCTGCTGCTATCCTGTAAAATTTGTGTAAATGAGTCATCCGTTCATCAGCAAAGCCCCAAAAGTTCAGATGCAATTGCTTAAGAAAGAACATTTTCAAAACTATGGCATATCAGTTGGAAGATGCCGATAACTTCCAATCCGCAGGAGGGCCCTGCTAAAAAAAGAGCTGAGATAACTTCTCTTTTAAGGTTTCCCCAGCTGACTGATTAAAAAAGTCACAACAGAAAATTCAAAGGTCACATTTTCTCAAGTGTCGCTGAGAACTTACTGTCTGAGAAATTAGATGAGATTAAGATGCAAAACACTAAAACACTGTGAAATCAAATTTAATCTTCCAATGTTCTGCCGCTTTATAAAAAAAAAACCAACAACAAAACAAACTAAACAAGGTGGGGGGAATTGCATTTTAGGAAAAACCTTACTGGAAATATGCCACTGCCAGTGGAGCTAATATACTTTTACTAGATTTTGTTATTTTGCTTCCGGAACTGGTCTAATTTATATCAGCTAAAAGCACTTTTTAAGATGAATTGAAAGCAAAAGGATTTACCGGAGTTTATACTCTCATGAATTTCTTTTAGATATCTCTGAAGGACAAAATTGAAGGTCAGTTTTACTGCCTATATAAGCCAATCAGAAAACTTGAAAATGATAAATTCTCTCCAGATGATAACTAAGAAAAGATTGAGGATTTTCATCCACATTTAGCAAAATCTTCTACTATTACAAGGTAATTTGTTCAGCTGCTCTCGGGCATCGCAGCTGAGAATGAGACTAGAGGTTTATTACAACAAATACTTGATTTGAGGGGCAAAGTAGAAGCTTCTAAGGGAAAACCTTTTGAGACAGCATGTGTGAGAAGCCGCACATGGTCTCTCTTCTTGGCTTATTCTCCCTGCTCGTGCCATTCTTGGGGCTAATCAGAGGGTTTTGTTTTCCCTTTCTCAGTGTTGGCAATGGGTTATACCCCTAGCATCAGGCACGTTTGGGGAAAGGCAGGAAAAGGGGCCCAAGCAAGAGGGTGTAGGAAGCAGGAATTGTGGGAAGGAAAGAGAAAAGCAATTCTGTACAAACAGTTGGAAAACCATCGCTGACTGTTCCCATAGCTCTAGGAGGCTCAGGACATCATCAGTACTTGAATAGCAGCAGTAATTGATGATCCTGAGCATCACATAGGTCTGTCTTGAGGACAAAGACCTGAAGCCAACGGCTTTCTGAAGCCCTGTCTGGATTCCAGCTGCCACAGAGCAAGACTTGGAAATTTGCCCCCAGAGTACACGACTGGACACTTTCCTGCTCAAGCCTGCATCTAGGAAAGAGTCACAGCATCAGGACATCCCACGGGAACCACATATGCAAGGTACAACACTGCCTGATGAAGTACCCACTAGCAAGAGAGATAAATCTGTAAAGCTTTACTGAGCTTTAATTTTTTTCATTTAGTATTTTCAGATGCTAACAAATCCTGCAGTGATTTGGTCCTCCTTGCAATATGAGGTGATTAAGATCTTTTCTATCACAGAGTGTTCAGTTTTTCCTTCGTGCCACAGTCTTTATTCCCTGTGTGGTAATGTGGTAGCAAGTTATAGTACCACTCAATTTGTCAGGAATATGTTTTTTTTTTCTTTTTGAAAGCATCCCTATCTTCTAAACACGTGCTCTAATCCTCCTGGAGCAATCTCTGTTTCAATTATTAAAAGTAACCTCTTAGATGCATCCAATTAAAAATGAAATTATTTGAAATGCTGGATTGCTGGTTGGAGCAGACTTCAGTCTTGCTGTGGGTTTTCATTCCTTGAGCAGTGACAGTGGAATCCGGATTTCAGCAGGTATGGTGCGGAGCCATCCCACCACTCTGTGTCTGTGAACCCCTGTAGAAATATTTATCTGTCTATCTACAAACTCACGTTTGTATATTCTACTGCTGGAGTAAGTTTCCTTGAACATGATGATTTTTTTTTATAATTTCCATCAGTTTCATGGAATTCCCCTTCCCTTTCTAGCAATGGACTAACTTCTTGAGATGCCTAGATAAAAACTTCTTCCTTGTCCTGATAAAACATCCAGGCACAGAAATATCTACATTCTGAGGGCAAACACAGACAGCTGGTCAATTCATTAGATAATTAGGCTACTAATAGATCAGACACACTTCTTCCTCATCTAATAATAATAATAATGGTAACTTCCCACACAATATTTCTCTACTTTTTTATTTTCACTCTACTATGTTCAAGCTCATTTGTGTCCTTTCTCCTTGCTTCACTTGGTTCTCTTCAAAGCTGGATGCTTCTCCCTAAAGAGCAGTATGGCATCCTCAAGGGTGACAGTCTAAGAAATGGAAACTTGGCTCCTATTTCTTATTCCTTGCCTTCTTGCAGTGCTCAACTGTGCAGTCTGGAGACAGGACCTTGACGTTCAGTAGGACCCAACTGTCCCAAACAAAGCCAGAGCAGTTCCCTTCCCACTCCCGATACATCTCATATTCTCTAAATCCATCTGCAGTCTTTGGACTGTTTTAGCAACGTTGGATCAAAATCTGTAAATAATTTGACTTGGCAAACACAAAAACATAACGTGCTGAATTTTGCTGTTTTTCAAGCAGAACATTCAGAAGTTTAATTTCCAAGCAATGCTTCAGGTTGAAGAACAATGTAACGACTTCCAAAATGACCGGGAAATGATATGGTTTATTTTGCATAGCAGGGAAAACAGCTCCATGATTTTCTCCCAGTTTCATTATTTATTAAAATAGATATAAACAATAAAAAAAGCACAAATTGACTTTTTTTTTTTTTTTTAAATTTTGACTTTTTCATCCAGCAAAAGCATGAAAATTAAACATCTGCTAGAGAGGTTCTTAAGATGACTGTTCTCAAATTCAGTGTTGCCAGCCTTGGGGTTTTATGATGATTCCTACCCAATTTACTAAATACCTTAAAATTTCACTTTCTTGAAGCATGCAGTCTGTTAAGAATCTCATCTTTTTCCTTCAAAAGTCTTTTTCAAGCTCTCCCAGTCTCTGTGGAAAGACTGGAAGCATGGCCTAAGTACATGCCATTGGTTTAGTAACTAAAGGCAAACTAAAAGGTCCCAAATGAATTATACTTCCAACAGCAGCTTTGAAAAGGGGGGTTGGACCCGAGGGCCCCTAGAGATCTTTTTCAACTCAATATTTGCTTTGATGTTCCAAAATTCTCACTTCAGAGGATAGTTTGAGGGTATTTCGGTGTCAGTCTCAGGATTTGAAGAGCTCACTGTTGATATTGCAGCTCCCACAGGTTTCAGTGAGAGCTGTGGATGCTCAGACCAAACTCTGTCAAATCTCCATCTGCAGAGCATCATTTCTCTCCCTCCCAGGGTCTCTCTGGTCACTGGGAGTAAGGACCTGTCTGCATCCAGCTCTGGGTTCCTCAGCACAGGAAGGACATGAACCTGTTGGAACAAGTCCAGAGGAGGCCAGCAAGATGGTTAGAGGGATGGAGCACCTCTCCTATGAGGAAAGGCTGAGAGAATTGGGATTGCTCAGCCTGGAAAAGACAAGGCTACAGGGTGACCTAATTGTGGCCTTCAGCACTTGAAGGGAGCCTCCAAGAAAGATGGAGAGAGATTTTTATAAAGAACATGTAGTGACAGGACAAGGGAGAATGGCTTCAAATAATGGAAGGTGGGTTTTAATAGATATTAGGACGAAACTCTACTGTGAAGCTGGTGAGGCACTGGAACAGGTTGCCAGAGAAACTGTGGCTGCCACATCCCTGGAAGTGCAGGCTGGATGAAGCTGTGAGCATCCCGGTCTAGTGAAAGGTGTCCCTGCTCACGGGAGGGGGGTTGAAGTGAGACAATTTTCAAGGTCCCTTCCAACCCAAACCATTCTGTGGTTCTGTGGTAACACGCACTTCATGCAAGATTTGAGAAGAGCAAAATTACAAGAACTAGCAGGGAGTCTTGATGAGGTGACAGAATGATTTTGTTGTTCAGGGAGGACATCTTGATATATTTTTTCTCTTTTCTTTATCTTTTTTTTAAAATTTAATGTAGGACATCCTGAAATCCTCTTAAGCACTAAGAAGACTGAAACTCAACAATGTGAAGCTTTTGTAAATGTCTGGTGAACCCGGGAGTGGGAGCAGTAGTTAGTCTCTTTTGTCTTCATCAAGGCTGAGCTTAGGCTGTGAGCAAACCATTGACACTAGCAAAGCAAAGCTTAAAACAAGAAAAGAAATGCACCTTCAAAAATCCCCACAACCAAGGTCAAGAGTTTAGGACACCAAATGAAATCAGACTTAAAGAGAAATCAAAGAGAAAATAGAGGCAAAGGTTAAAGAACAAGCTCATCAGGCAAGAGGTTAAAACTAAATAAATACAATTGTTTGCAAGTTGTCCAAAAGCACAATCTTTGCATGTATCCTTCCCATGGTCACTGACTGGGTGAAGACCTTTGAGTTTGTAATTTTATACGTGGTTGCCTGAAACAGAATAGATGTGTAAGTGTCACTGTTGTGACTGCGTGGCTGACACCAGCTTCTGGTGTGTGCATCGGGGGGTTCAGTCCATCGTACAGCCCCCTCTGCCACACCCTGGGACCCCCTTGCTTTGTAACTTGTCTCCACTCCACTGGTCTGGATGGCACTTGGTTTTGATTTAGCAACAAAGAAGGGAAAGCCTGGCAAAGAACTGAAACGACAAAAGTGGTCTGTGACTCCTGACAGCCAAATTCCTCACACAAGGACTCTTAGGCAGCTGTCAGCTTGTGAACCTCTAAGAGCCCACCTCCACAACAGGTACTTAAAGGGAGGGCAAATAAAGAACAGTTCTTTCCACCATATGGTTAATCTGCAGGTTGGTTGATTTGCTACTACTGTATTTAATTGTTCTCAATGAAATCTATCTAATTGCTTTTCTTTTTACCTATTTGAGTAATAATAAGAATATTAATAATAAATGTGCCAAGACTTCTAAAAGAGAAGAAAATTAAAAAAGCCATTTCCCATGCAAGCAGGTGAAAGAAAGTGACTACTAGGATGAGAAATGCTTCTTTCCGATATGAAACAGAAGAGGAATAATAGGGGCTGGCACAGGTAGGCTGGCACAACTACTGCCTTGTGTAAATCACTGGTAAATGTGGGTGCTGGGAGGTGAAATAATGACCAGCTGCCTCCTTTCCCCAGTATACACTGGAATAAAGGCTTTGCAAAGTTGTATGCTGATAGTATACACATGTCAATATAGCCACATGAATATTCATGAGTGAAAACTGTTCTACTTCTTAATAGCAGCTTATAGCCAAATGCCAATGCTCTTATCCAGAAAAATCTCTCATTTAGCTGGGTGGGAGATCTGCCCAAACTCAGGCGTTCAGGAACTGATTTTAAATGCATGCCACGCAAAACAGTTTCCTGTTCTCCTTCACCCCCAGCACTAGATTAGCACCTAGAAATACCAAAATTCTGTAGTGGCAACTGTATTTTTAGTCCCTTGGGGAGCTGCAAATAATCTGTTCCAGAACAATCAAGGCTCTCCCTCTAGAAAAATCCTCTCCTGTACCAGACAGCTTTTCCAATGGCTTGGTGTCAAACAACATGCTGGAATGCCATGCCCAGGGCAGAGCCTCAAGGTGCTGGTGGATGGGACAGTGGCAGAATATTGGAGTTTACACACTCCCCGAGTCCCAGCTTGCTGGTTTGCAGAGTACTTAGTGATCCTAGTATGGAAAAGGCTATTGGAAATGCACAGTTACGCAGTGGTTCCGAGGCAGCATTTCCAAAGCGAGCAGCCCTGCTCAGCTCACTGCTCTCCTTTGTCGGGTAGGGAGAAAGCCAGCCCTTCTTAATCACCCCGAAGTCAATGAGGGGCACTGCCACCCTGTCACTTGATGATTAATTACTGCATCTGCAGGCAGGGCTGCCAGCAAACCAGTGGGCATCATCCATGACGCATATACAGCCATGTATTTGAAAGGAAATCTGTACAGCCACGGCAGTAGCATGGACTCGGAGGGGGGGAAGGGGGGGCCTTGCCCCAGCAAATCGGCATCTGCAATCCAGCAGCTGCAAGACCAACAAAGCTCCTTCAGAAGGAAACAAGAGAAAGCCCTCAAGCCACTGGAGGAAACTGTGCTATTATTCATCTTCTTCCCAGTGCAAGTATTCAATCTCTTCCCACCCAAATGTTCCCAACATAATTATTACCATGGGTACATCTAAAGCCACTGGTGCTGGAAATTCATGAAAGAAACACACTGGGAATCTTAGTGTTTCACTGGACTTAAGAGATCAGGCACTGGGAAGACCTTTAAATACCACAACAGCTGGAAATTCTGATTTGATGCTGTTTTGCTGTATTTACCCTAATTTTAGGCACCAACAGAACTGGGGGGAGGTGATTACTTGTGAAGATATGGCGTATATATCTCCTCACAAACACACACAGCCCTATTTTAAAGAGGTGCCCAGGAGATTCAGAGGAAGGGGCAGGTTAGGATTTCTGTTTTCTGAGCTACTGCAAAACCGCTTATGCCGGGGGGGG
>VZRE01010796.1:67111-247111 GCA_013396775.1 Cephalopterus ornatus
GGGGGGGGGAGGAAGTAAAAAAAAAAAAAAAATTTGGAATTAAATAAAGGAGATTTAAAAGTGTTACTTTCTTATAATTGTATCTTCTCTGAGCCTGGCACATACTGGAGGGCAATACTTCAGTTCCATCCACTCCCCTGGGCCTGTCCCCTGGCTTAGAGAACACATGGCACAAGTGGGTGGCGTTCAGTTTTCATTGCTCCTTTGTCCCAAAGCTGGAGACATCTTTTTGTTTTAATGGCACATTGTGTTCCTTGACAAGACAGAGCTAATGCCCTGAGCGGGATTGTATTCACACAGTAGCACTGTATTAGAGATTTGATTTTCCTTTATAACAAATCAGTATAGCAGATGGTTTTGGGAAAAGAAAATGCACGCACTCCTGGGATGTAGCAGAGCTTCCCAGATCCTTGCTGCACAGAGAACAGCACTAAAAGGCTGCTCTATGCAAGCCAAGAACTTACGAATGCTGCCTCCAATTTTTTTTCCCCCTCTCAGAGCAGAGACCCCATGTGCCCCCAGCTGCTATAAGGTCTCCCTGGAGCCTTCTCTTCTTCAGTTTGGAAGGCAATTTGAAATGGCACTGTCACCACCTGATCAGAATAGTCACAAGCAGTGTGAAAGGTAATTAACTTAGGGAAACTCTTCGTATCTCCAGTGCTTGACAAGAGACAGTCTGTAGGAAAGATTCCTTTCCTTTCTGCATGAAGCCACAGTTTTATTTCCCACCCAGCCAAAAATGAATCTGCCAGGTGTCCCAGGATACAATAGCATAACATATTAACAATATTTTCACTTCTTGGCTTTTGACATCCACTTACTATTATGGACTATTTAATAACTGAAGGGCAAAGGAGATGCTGCAATTTTCTCTACAACAGCTGCATCTTCTCTTTGTCCTGATCAGCCTTGTACTGGCTTCTTACAGCTAAGTAGCATCAGGAGGGCATTATCAGCAGCAGTCCCCTTATCAAACAAAGCTACAAACCCACTCAAAAGTCACTGCATAGATTGTTTCTTTTCACCAAGCAAAATATATTTCACTGCAGTTCTTTTTTTTATTAAAGCATTTTGAAGCCTTTGTGTGCTGCATGCTTGACACTTAGTCAAGTGTCCTTTGCACTGACTGCTGCTGTAAGTTACTTCTTTGGAACAAAATTTGTCTCTTTCAGAGAAATAATTGGAAGAAGGAGACAGAGGGTGACCTTAACACTGCAGATTCCCCTGAATTTTATGCAACAGGATGGGGGATGTGGCTCCAAGGTTTCAGATAGGGAGCAAGGTCCCCCTCTTCATTCATGGCATTACCTAAGGGACAATGGAGAGTTACATTTTATCTGTGAAATTTTGCGAGGTGAAATACAGAGATCTATTTTCCCCAGAACAGTGAACCTGGAGTGCTGCAGCAGCCCCGGGTGGTACTGCTCCCTCCTGCCTGGACCACCACGCACTTCCCTCCAAGCAAGAGGCATGACATAACTCTGAGTCAGTTCTAGCTCTCTCCCTGCTGTCAGTGAGCAGCTGCCAACTTCTTCCCGCAGCACAGCCCTTCTCCCGAGGCACCTGCTTTGCTGCAGTAGTGGATGTGTGGGTGGGGACTCCTCTCCTTACCCACTCCATGCCTTGCTTTCTCCTTGCCTATCCAGCTTGGAGGCATAGGAAACAGCAGTTATGCAGACAAACATCCCTTCCCATGAACAAGAGAAACAATGAATCACACAATTAATCCAGCAAAGGGGGAGGGATGCTTTATGCTCCTATATTACATTGCCAGACCAGTCAGGAGATGTGTTACACCCCGAGTCTTTGTGCAGATGGAACAAATTCATTTCAGCATTCAGTCTTTGTCTCTCACTCCTGACTTTTCCTGTTTCTATTACTTTTCTGATGCAGGTGGATCTTTGTTCCAGACAAGTAACCTGTGGCAGTGAACTCAGCCAAGAGGGCACTGGCTGTGAATGTGTAGCACAGACAATGAGAGAATTGGTGGGGGGAGACCTGCAGAAAATCACAGCAACAAGGAAAAGAGACCTCCAGAAATACAATCCGAATATTTCAGCTCTGTTTCAGCAGGTGTCTCAGAAGACTCTGTTAAAGCAAGAATTTTTGTGCTGCAACTTGCTACCTGAAAAATAAATTGGGAACAAGAAAAGGAAACAAGAGTTCTCAGACTGGTTTATCTGAATGAGGTGCTGACTTTCTTATGGATGCAGAATTTAAGATTAACAAGGAGATGGATGCTTCTGGCATGTTTTAGGAGTGGCTCCAGGGACACAGAGGTTTTGAGAGCAGTGTGTGTTTAAGTGCAGCCCCATCAGCTTGGATATAGAGAGATTCATTTCACATCAGCCAAACAGAGAAGAAATGAGAGGCGATTTCTGCCCTTGCTTTGGCCATGGCTGTCCTTGTTGTCTGTAGTTCTGAGCTGGGTTCAAAGTGCTTATTCAAACCAGTATAATCACTATGATGAATGGCCATTTCCAGCTTTATTTTTTCATTTAATCAAATAGGTAATGCTTGAGGAAATAACCACAAGAGGTCTTAATGTAATAGACATTTAAGTACGTGTGTAAATGTTTTGTTGGTTTATGCTGAGAAACACGGAACTTTTGGGACTATGTCTTTATTGACAAGTATGGGAATTCTCTGAGCTTTATCTTTTTTTTTTTTCTTTCTCTATGTGTCTGTCTGCACTTCCTATAACTTTTTACATGGCCAAAAATAAACCAGAGTATGGTCTCCTTAATTTCAGACTGGAAAAGACTAATCTTCTTGTGGGATCTTGTGACTAGAAATCTCAGGCTGAGCTTCCCAAACAGTTTTCCTTCCCCTTCATTTCTTAGTATTAAAGGGAAAACTGATAATAATTTTCACTGTGGGAAAATGCAAGTACTGGTTGCACTGCAGCATAAAATATAGACTTGCATGAGAAGGTCGATTTTTTCCCTGTCACATGTGTTCTGGTGAGAAGCAGAGAAGTACATAGCCTCCAAATATTACTATCTCAGACATTCAGCCCAGCTCTCTAATGAAAATATTTTCTTTTAGCAAATTCAGAGTGTCTTCCAAAGAGTGTTTATTATGAAAACCTTCAGGAGCAAATAAAGGATTTGGCAAAGGACTTTATGGGCTGAGAACTGCTGTAGGCAGTTTTCTTTGCCAGGCCAAAGAGAGTAAGGTACAGCAAAACAAACATCAGTCCTACAGGTGCTGCTGATGTCTCTGCTCCGTGAGCACTGGAGTCACTGGGGAGGAGTAAAACAGCTGCAGCTGCTGGTCCTTCCACCCCCGGGAACTGCAGAGTCTTCAAGGAGATGGAGACAGGGTGGTTTCACACAGAAAGGCATCTGCTAATCGGAGAGGGGAAGGCAGCTTGGGGGATGAGATAATCACAGCCCATCACTAATGCAGATAACAACCTTTCTCAGCCATCTCACTGACAGTGTATCTTTTTTCTGCCTCATTGGAGGCCGGGGCGGAGAATCGGGGTTGTTATTCATATATCCAACCTGGATCCTTTTTCCAAACAGGATTCCAGATGGCCAACGATTTTGATTCAGGTGAACAGCTCATTTAACAGGATGGGGCTGAGGATTCAGCGATTTCAAGAGCAAACATCAACTTGGAAGCAAAAAAACATAGGGGCAAAGCCATAAAATATTGAAATAGTGATGGATGTGCACCTGAGTCTTGCCTCAGAAAAAGGCTCGTGAATTTTAAGGATTTTCAGACCTACCTAAAGGAAACCTTTCCTCCCTATACAACTGCATGTATATATGAATTAAAAAATAACTGAGACAGGCTTTCTAGAATATCTTAAGACAATTAAATGTTTTTTTCATAGTACATCCATCATGCAAAATGTCAAATGCAGTTTGCAGAGAAAATCAAGCAGAAGCCAAAGAGGAAAAGAAGGTCTGAAGGTGAAGAAGCAAGTACCACTGAGGAGTGACAGAATGTCAGAGAGCAGGGCTCCTCGTGCCCCTGCCTGTTTATTTATTTTTATAGCTGATAACTGTATATTGCAGCAGAGACTTATTTATATATTTATTTTTTTATTTAAAAGCCTGGATTTACAGACAAATAAATGACCCTGAAGTTGTTTATTGGAAAATTCTCTCCTCCTCAAGTTGGATATTTCACTACTTATACTGAGCCCTTGGTGGAGCAGAGAGAGGCATAAGAGGAACACTTGAGCTCATAGAGTCTTCTTTGGGTAGTTACTGCTCCTGCACTTAAAGATTTTCAGATTCATTTTTTCTTGGGTTTCAGGGCACAAATCTCATTTGGCTTTGTTACTCAGCAAGCAATTTAGGCAGATCCCTAAACATGCCCCATCCCTGGAAGTGTTCAAGACCAAGTTGGATGGAGCTCCGAGTAACCTGGTCTAGTGGAAGGTTCCCTGCCCGTGGCAGGGGTTGGAACTAGAAGAGCTTTAAGGTCCCTTTCAACCCAGCCCCCTCTATGATCTCCTCTGGCAGTGGGAGCAGAATTGGCTGAAGATTTCTGTCCAGGCACCTCTGTCCCACTGCAGCAGGACTCTCTGTGCAGGAGGAAGAAGCCAATTGCTGTAGAGCTGCAAATATCTCTCCTGGTTTCCACTGCTGTGTATTTAGTCACTGGATAGCCCCACTGGGGGAAGAATCTTTCCCCACTATAGATTTATACCAGTAAATATGTAGATTTTTCCCTCTGATGTTGTTACTCTGAATTAAAACCTATATGGGAGCAGACTGTAACCCAGAATGATCATTTCCAGGAAGGGCAAGTATTATCTAAGCTCCTAACTCTTGGATGAACCCTTTTTTTTGCAGCATTGTGTTATGAAATGGAGTCTCTGAAAAAGTTTATTAGCCTAGATTTAGACCCAGATGGTTTCACAGTAACGGGCCCCTCCTCACATCAGCTGCCTTCTCAGAGGGCAAAGGCAATTAGAAAACAGTGGAAAAGAAACACTACTGTATTTACATTTTTAATAGCATTGGCTAGATGCCCTGACTTCCTATGAAATCTGCTGTGAGGATGGTTTTTAAAAACATAAGTGGGATTGACAAAAAGAATGAGGAGTCTCACTTTCAGGGCTCTGGGATGGCAGCGACCAGAGCTCATCACCTGGCTGGCTGGGCCAGTTCCTGCATCCACATCCTGGCTAAAAAATATTTCCCTGTGGATCCCCCTGTGAGAAACGTCAGTGGGTTGGTGTGAGAAGCCTGAGTTGACCCAGGGCAGGAGCTGCAGCAACTTGGCACCAATCCTAGAGACATTGGTAAATAGAGGAACTGCTGTGAAGTCCTCCCCTGACCCAAAAGCAGGTATTTTTATGTGCTGTGAGGCTGTGCGCTCACTGTCTGTGAAAAAAGGGAAAGAAAAACCTCAGGTCAGTGCACGCTCATGAATTAGTTTAAGATCCTGGGTTTTCATCCTCAGATAGTTAGGTATGGATTCTGGTTTGAATGTGGCTTTTCACAAATTTCCAACAATTATTTCCAGCACAAATAATGCCTGTGGTGTGGGAGTAGCATTTATTTGGTACAGAGGGAATCAGTTCAATCAGTCATTTCCATAGCACGAAGGTAGAACACCTCTGAAAAGAAAAAAAGATAACAATATCACAATAAAGAATTCTAATCCCTTAATTAAACAGAACAAATTAATCCCTTGGACAAAGAAATATTTGAAGGTCAATTTATTTCTATTTGTTCCCAGGAAATATCCTTTCTTATTCTGATAAAATAAAAAGACCGCAGTTTGAAAATACCTGTTACTTTTCAGGGAAAAAAAAAAATCTGGGATTTTTTTTCTCCTTACGTCCATCTGTTGTTATTTCGGTTTTGACATCAGTACAAAACATAATGCATCAAAAATTACTACAAATGGAGGCAACCTGAAAAGATCGATAAACAGTTCAGTGGATTGGAGAAAGAACAGTTTTGCAACCTCCCAAAACCAGCATCCTAATGTTCTATTTTAATTAAACACAGATTTTCAAAAGACGGTTAACAGAGCAAGTACAACCCAGCAGGTTGGGAACGTTGATTTCTCTTCCTTAATTGTGTTGTGAAGCCACCTCCACAGATAATAGAATAACAAATTAGCATGGAGGACAAAAGAACATAGTAATGACACAAATGAATAAGAAAAAGTGAGACAGAGAATAAGGAAATGATGGGCACTAAGCCGTGCTAATTTCTCCCCTCCCTCATCCACGTACACGGGCCTGGCCCAGAAACCCCCAGTGGCAAGCAGCAGCCACTCACCTGTGCCACTCCATCGTCCCTGAGCTCGTGGTGCCCACAGGTGTTCCCTTTCAGCTGTTGTTTGTCACAAAGCAAAACACCCACTCCTTGTCCACCCACCCTTTGCTGGTTTATCCCGGCTAAGACATGGAACACACCTTCTCAGAGTTCCTGGGCTTAAATTTAATTTTTGAGGCAATCAACTTCAACAGAGCTGCTGATTGCAGCAGGACAGGGATTAGATCCTATGTGAACACCTAAAATAACATTTCTCCATCTTCCCAGTATTAGTTTCCTCAAACTGCGTTCACTGGGGCCATTGTTGGGGGGAAAAGAACCACTATAAAATAGTTTAAAAATAAATTTTAGGGAATATCTCAATGGACAGGTTTTTCCACAAACTTTGATTTTTTTCCCCCTAAAAGTTTGTACAGAAATCAACATTCACAGCCTGTCACAGAGCTTTGATGCTCTTTTTAATCATGAATCAAGCAAAAAGATGGCAACAGGATGCACTGTGTCATGTTTGTGTCATTGTAATGTGAGGTGTCAGATGTACTAAATCACATAAAAGTTTTCAGATTCAATTTGGATAAGCACTTACAAATAATCTCACTGATCAGTTGAAGTTTTCTTTGTTGGACATACTTCAGGCATAGCCTTTGCCACAGGATTTCCATTTCAGCCCTGCTGAAAGCACCTTGAGGAATGGTAATTTCATAGCTTTCTTCCTTGGACCACTGGAAATCAGAAGTGCATGAAAATGAAAAGTGGTGGGAAAGGAATCAAACTTTTTCAGCACTTATCACGGTTTATATAATTTCAAGGCATAGTAGAATTTTTGGATTTCTCATTTTGCTGGAATAATTTTAACCCTCTCTGACAAGGAGAATAGGCGCTGGCTGCATGGAGGTTTCCTAAATAACTAACAAACCAGCACCCAAAGTTCTTTAAAAAGTCATATTCTGATTAGACCTGAAAATTGCAGATCTCTCATCACTTATAGTGCCCTAGATTAATTCTGATATAACATCAATTTTTCTCCAGGCTGCAGTGGAGAGCAAAACTGAATGTCTATTCGTTTTCTGTGATGTCCAGGTTACACGTGAAAGGAAGAGACATGCAAGGAGAGGAAATACAGAGGCATCAAGACTCTGCTGCCTTTTCTTTTGGAGAAGAGGGCTAGTGAAGCTTGGCCAGTGTGAGAGCTCTTCTGTTCTGGGAGCCAGTGTCCCCTGGGGTCCCATCAGAGGCTTTACTGCTGATCTAACCCAGGCATAATTTTTTGCATGGTTTCCTCTTGCATATTCTAAATCATATAATCTAGCCATGATATAAAAGTTAGGTCTACATGATCTTTCACAGTCTTATCCAGAGCTTGTGCTGGACCCCCTGAGCCACCCAGGAGCCGGATAACCACATTAGCCTTCGTGCTTAGTCTCAGTCTCCTGTGACCAGGGCTCGTAGCTGAGGCACTTCTCTGCTGTGAACATGATGCCAGCCTGGAGCATGGGCACTGCAAACTGTGATGGCTTTGCTGGGGACACTGGAGTGCCACAGCTCTCCCATCTACTCACACTCCTTTCTCTTCTCAGGGTGGCTTCCCAGCTCCTCTTTGTGGTGTGTTTTCTGCTCCCCTCACTCTGCTGCACTTGGTGGTGCTGCCAACCTGGAGTGCAGGTGCTGCCGGTCCCGCTGGGCCATGCCCAGCAGCTGGCACATCTCACAGACTGCTCAGCTGCAAATTCCGAGTGCACCTGCCCTTCTGCCTTCTCCAGCCGTCTGGTTTTTGAGGGCTTTCTTTTGTTGTTTGTGAGGTTTGGGTTTTTTTTTTTGTTGGCAGAAAATCCAAACCAGTGCTGGGCAAACCTGCTTCTCCAGTGGCTGCACAGCTGTGTGACAGGTCATAAACAGAGGAACAAAACCATCACGCCGGACAAGCAATTTCCGTGCGACTCACAGACTGTGCCTCAGGCTAAGAAGACAGGAGACAGAAGGGGGTAGTAATTGTTGGCCAGGCAGGGCACCCATTTCATTACTGCATTGGGAGACCCCCCCCAAAGAAACACTGCACACAACTAAGCCATCAATTCATATTTAAGCAGTGAAGAATAATGATAAATATACAAAGGAAGGAATATACACAAACAGTTCTTACTCCTGCAGCAGTATCCTGTTGCTCTGAGGTCTTATAAGGTGCTGGCAGGGACTGTTCTCTCTCCCTTGCCATAAATCTGTGTGCCATGTAGAAGAAGAGACCTCTTTGAAAGGGTTTCTCAAAGTGCTGAGCATTTCAAAATGTTCTGCTAATAATACATTGTGAATTTTTGTCTAATGACGCTAGATCAGATGCAAACAGTAACACTGAGTTATGCTCTGCAAGAGGTTAGTGAGGACATGGTAGTTCCCATTCCCCTGGCAGTCAGAGTATCCTTCTTGAAAAACTATCATCTGGCAATGCCTGATGAAACTCGATCAGGGCATAGTGGAATGTGAGGAATCCAGGGAGAAGTCTTGGAAGACCAAAAACTACCAGGGAGGAGCATTCACTGCTGAGAGTCTGTGAGCTGTTCATGTTCATGCCCATGTGCTCCTCACACTTTGAGATGGTCAACATCTCTCCATTCCTGTGATAATTGGAATGTTCTCATGTACGGGACATAGCACTGCTGTGTTATTCTGAGTACAGCACAGCAAATACTCTGGAGGATTCAAAGACACGTCTTGCTGGACACTTCTCTGACACTTCCATGTTGTTCACCAAGCAGCAGTGAGAAATACGAATGCCCTTTTTTTAGGTCCATGACTGTGGGAAAAAGAAATACACAAATGTAAAGTCCAAAAATGGATTAATTTGACCGAGTCCGGCCAGATCTTGGATGCAAATCAGCCAGCCTCAGTTCATGGTTATGATTGAAGTGTCAAGCAATGAACTGGAATAGTTTGTTCAGGCTTGGAATCTCCTCCTAACCGAAGACGTGAGGGAGCAACTTTGTTTGCCTGATCATCCTCCCCCACACCCTCCTGAAGAGCTGGTTGTTGGAGCCTCCCCCCAGCACAGGAGATCCGAAAGGGGGCCCTGAGAGACCTTTTGTGCAAAGCTCATGCGGGCAGAGCAGTTGGAAAATGAAACTTCCTCCAAGTAAAAACATCCATAATTTCCTCCCAAATGCCTCCTCCTGAGCCGAGGAATAAAAACTGCAAAATCAACAGAGGCATCTATTTTCCCTGAGGCAAAGCACAGGAGCTGACCTAGCAAAAGCTTGTCTTTGTTTTCCTGTTATGGGTTTTTCGTTTTGCTTTGGTTTTGTTTTGTTTCTAATGGTACCAATCTAGCTGTCCAAACTGTCTCTGTTCCCATAGAATAATAATCAACTTCCTAGTTCAACAGCTTTATGTCATGAATAATAAAAGAATATCTGAGTAACACAGCTCACCAGCATTGTGTCTTACCCATTCTAACCTCATGAAGGAATTCAGGAAAGTTAAAACGTCATCAGGATATTTTTTAAAAGGAAGGAATGATGACAGAATTTGATGACACATAGGCATATTAGCAATGGGAATACTAATTTACAAATATTAATATTCTTCTCTAGGAAATGGATGTATTTACTTTTCCTGGAACCAACATAGTCGATTACAACAAACAGAGCAATATGAGTTTAACATTTATCTCTCTCTATTGTTTTATAGCTGCTTTAACATGAATCTTTTACCTTCTAATACTGTACAATTTTAGAGAAAGTCTTCAATTAGCTTCTGTATACCTGACAGAAAGCTATTTAACCCCCTGTAGGTGTGATTTCTGCATTTAGGACAAATAGTGTGTACATTTTCACGCAGAACCTTTCCCATGCTGGGGACCACAAAAGATGTGTTCCTGGAAGGTGAAGCAGTTGTCGTGACTGACAGTGGGTCACCTGCACCCACGCACAGCACAGGGGCCAGGACAGCACAGGATGGCCCTGGCTGTACCTATGAAGGGCTGCAGAAAGCTTATGTTGCATATGGCCTTGAGAAATCTTCTGATAAACATTAGTTGCAAAGGAAAAATATTACGCCACTCTTTTCATGGGTAGGTTGAACTGTGTCATTCCATCAGTTTAGCTGTCAGCTTCCGTGAGCCAGGGCTGCCTAACTGGGGCTTAGAGGATGGCAAGAGAACAGCAACAAGGGTAACAGGGTTTTATATGAACTTCTGCAACACTTGGATCGGGGGGATGATACAATAGCAACTGGAATAGTATTTCCCAAAGCTGAGACAAGCTATATTTACTGTGCTTGTGCTGGTTCACTAACTCTGCTAGCAGTAAGGAGAGAAAGTAGAGGAGATGAGCAAAGGGAGAGTGAGTCAGTGTCAGCCAAGATGGGAAGTTGGATTAGAGGCCTGGGAAGAGAAGGAATATAATAGGACTCTCACATAAACTTTAGGAATTTTTGGGGGGAGCTGCTTAAACATTTCCTTAATTGTAAGCACATCAGAAAACCACACAGGCTTTAAAAAGTAAAAGCCAGCATTTTCCAGACTGCCAACTGGAACCATTAACTTGTATAGGGAATAAATGGGTTCATTAATCCATGCCCCTCTCCCACCATGCACTCACACAGAGCAGGCCAGGTCTCTGCAGCTGGCTCTCAGTCCAGCAACTCAATCACTTTTTGGGCACAGAATTTTTGCTTTTCAGTCCTTTCTCAAGAAGCTGCCCTATCCTTGTATGCTCTGTACCTTCCAAGGGGCACAAACATCTCCCTAAGCTGGTTAATACCCTCTAAACTGGTTGTCATCCCCTAACCTGGAGGACAGCAGATGCAGTAGAGCCATGAGGGTGGTTGTCTGTATCAAATACACTCTGACATCAAATACATCAGAAGATTTGCTTCCTGTCGGGTGTGAGATCATCAGAAGAGTCTAACAGCAGTGAAGGTCAGTCAAACTGAGAATTAGAACCCTTTTTCCCTAATTTTTCCTGCTAGTCAGACTCAGCAAAAAACCCACCCTTCCCACCCATTCACTTCGTTTATCTCTCCCATAAGGATCCCACCTTTATGCTCTCCTCTCTCTGAATCCTTGGACTGTTGTTTTTGCTACTGCTGACATGAAACCATGACCCTGGATGTGGAGCTGCTGCTCTCTCCTTGCTGAAGTCAACATGCAGGGCAGGCTTCAAGCAGCAAAGCTGTCAAGCCTTCATTTGACGTGATGGAGAGCCTTGCCAAGGAGAAACACTCCGTTATTTATCACCATGTCGCAAACACCCGGCACGGAGACCCAAAATGGCTGTTTGGCTGAAGATAAGTCTTGCTGGTGTTTAACCTTCCCTCTTGGGCTGCAGAAGAGGGAAACTGTGATTAACAGCCACCATCTTTCTGTGTGCTGGAGACTGAGCTCTGCCCTAAAAAGGTGTCCGAGGAGCTGAGGTACCAGAAGTTATCATGGCTTTGGTGTCCTTTGTAACAGCATTGAAAAAATGGTTGTTGTGCTGTATTTTCTGCCTGCACTATTAACCTGCCCAGCCTGCTGGACCCAAGATTACTTTGCCCACTGGGTCACCAGAGAGATAAGAGCCTTGCCCTGAGGTGACAGGGCAGGACAGCAAGCCTAGAAGCTGCCACATCCTGCCTGGCAGATCAGGCTGCTTCTGCAGTGGGCAGGTTGCATCTGCAGAGCACTGCCTCACGGGTGGATGTGAGTCTGGATAGGAAGGGCTGAATGAAATGCTTGTTATCCTTCAACTCAGCACAGAGGTGGAAGGGAGGTGGGAGGTGATGGGATGTTAGGGAAGGTTTATAAGGCTCCAGGAGAGGAAAGAGTAGAGCTGTAGCTGCATCAGCTCTGCTGGGCCTCTCACTTGTGAGTGCTGACTCACTGCTGCTCCCCACTTCAGGAGGGATGAGGTCAACCATGCACAGAACTGCAAGGAAGGATGCAAGAGGGTTATAACTAAGAGTGTGACTGATGGTATTGGCTACTTAAGGCAGTACAAGCTTAACCAAGCCCTACACTCATCAATTCTCTGCAAATAAATAACCTGGAGTATTTTGAAGGCATCTCTGTGGGGAGGACTGGGTAGCTGTGCTGTCCCCTGAAGGATGCTGAGATGTGGAGGTAGTGACTAGTCTCCCTTGGTGCCTGTTGGGTTAACTGGAGGTGGTAAAGGTTGTATGAGCTGCTGCGTGGCTCCTGTGGTGTTGGATTTTCACCTGGTGTTGGTATTGACAGGTGGGTTTAGAGTGACTTCCTGCTCTGGAGCTTCTCTCCCCTTTTGCTACAAGAAATTATGCTCTGAAAGGTATCTAATCTCAGTGGGAAGGGGATGCTGAGGCAGAGGAGGTGGTTGGAGATGTTCTGAAGGAAAGGTTTAAACCTGTGGTTATTTTCATAAGCTCAAAGTATCAGGGTGGCTCAGGCTGCTCTCAGTGATTTTTTTCCTAATGCTTTGTTTCAGTCATCTGCACCGATTGTTTTATTCCATACCATTTGGGCTCCAACAGTGGCATGGCATGAGTCTTCTTAGTTTTTTTCCAGCACTACTGAAAAAAAAAAAGACTTAATTTCATGTTACATCAAACCAGCCTTGAATTCCCATTGCCCAAAATCTCAACTGCAGCTCCCTTGGTAGCTACCAGAAAAGCTGCAGGGGACTTGTTCTGACCTGCTCTCTGCAGGTCCCTGAAGAAAGGCTGGTTCTCCTCAGACAGGGCTCTGGGCTTGGCCTAGAGGTAGCCTGCAGCTCACAGCCGAAGAGGTGAGAATAACCCAGTGGTGTTCTCTGCTAGAGCTTTTCTCAGAGGGCAGCTGTGATTTCAGGCCATGTAGGTAACAGTGCTAGCTTGTAAGAGGGAATCTCCATCCTCCCTTTCACCAGCTCCACTGGCCAATTGCCCATTTGCTTCCCTGTAATGGTTTTCATTCCTCAGCTGAGCTGTGACACAACTGGTGCTGGAGGAGTAAGAGAAAGGTTTGGGATGTTAACAAGCATTGGCATGAGGATTGAGGGATATTTTGACAGTACTATTGCTGCTTTGAATGATGTTGTGTCCGATCAGAGCCTTCAGCCCCACCCATGCAAGGCCTCTGATTCATCCTGCTGCTTGAATGGATGGCAGAGAGATCTGGAGAGGCTGATGCTGGGGAGTGGACACACATTTGACTGTGGTGTCTCACAGACTGGGAAGTCACTGGTCTTGGGTTAGCTTAACACTATCAGATCTTTGTCTCTTAAGCGCTATTTAGGTCTCCTGGGTTTCGAGAAGCCAGCAATTTAGTATGAGTTGGCAATAATTGTAGAGCACTGTAACGAGTCTCTAAAACTACAGTGTAACTAGTCAGCTAATAGCCACAGCAATCCCTTTCTGTGTAATGCTGTAAATACCTTGGAGAGATGAAATAGATAATCTTTGTTCTTTATTGAATTTTTATGCTAAAAGCTTTGCTCTTTTGCTCAAAGCCTAGGTTTTGTCATTCTGGGGGAAAAAAAATCCAAAACTGAAATGAAGTTTTTGAAGCCGTTTGTGAATCTTAAAAAGCACATTTTTCATGTTAACTTGCAGCCCTGGAAAAGAAGTATTGTTCTCTTTTGTTGAATGAAGGAGAGTGGCTGAGGAGAGCTTTAAGTGTCCTACCCACAGTGCTACCAGGGACATCCTGAGCTGATGGAGATTCCAGGCCTGCCTGTACCTGTGTCATGCGGATGCCATTTGAGTCTCACTACTCTTTACTGCAGTTTATTAAAATAAGAAATCACAATAGAAGAGTGCACTCGTGCCACGCAAACTTTGACAACTCTGTCATGACTCTATTTGCTACAAAACTCCTCCATGAAACTCCTCAGGCTGGCACTAACTAAGCTGGCACCAATCAGACTCAGCTGAAAATGAGAAGCTGGAGAAGAGCATCCAATCTTAGACAGATCTTGCCTCCCAGAGCTCTGGGTGGGATCTTTCCACTGAGATTTCTGTGATGCTGAGTTGTTTTTCCAGGAGATGCCACAGAGTGGCTTTCTTGATAGATGGCAATGAATTGACAGCTTAAAAGGGCTTTTTCTCTGTCACTTTTTTCTTCAGTGCTTTCTGACTAATAGAGATGGAATTGGTGTCACTGATGTAGGTAGTGGATTCTTCAGGCAAATGTGTTACTTTGAATTTATGTAGAGGAGCTGCCTGAGGCCTGTTCTGGGATACCCACTGTGCCTGAGTAGAGGGGGTTTAGTGGGTGACACTGGAGGGAGTGATGTGCTTTACCCGGGAAATGGACAGTCAGAATGGTTGCTGGGCAGTTTGGACATGCAAATATGACAAACGTCTCAAGTTGATGCTTTATTACCTTTTTTTCCCTGAGCTTTCCTTGGTTTGGACCTTGATTTCCTGCTTTGAACGATGAGGCATAATCACTTCATGCAGGATACTAGGAAAATAATCTAAAATTCTCTGGAATCCTCTGCCAGGTTTAGCTTTATAGCCTTATTCATTTTAAGAGTCCCTCTGGCTTTTTGAACTTGGCCCTGACTGCTGTCACCAGCAATCGCCAGGAGGGTTTTATCTACATTTATAAGCTGTTCCTTGTCACTAGAGCATTAGCAGACACAGGTTTCTCAAGTCCTGCTTTGCATAAATGCTTTCTCAGAACTCCTGGAAGCATTTTTTTTTCACCTCTCAGTATCATTATTTAGGCAAAGCGTTTTTACCTGTGGAGGTTGGAGACTGATCTCTACCAGGTTTCATGTGGGCTGCGGGGGTATGTAGGTGAAATAAAAGCTCTCGAGCT
The DNA here is from genome assembly GCA_013396775.1 of Cephalopterus ornatus. Lineage (NCBI taxonomy): Eukaryota > Metazoa > Chordata > Aves > Passeriformes > Cotingidae > Cephalopterus > Cephalopterus ornatus. The sequence continues at coordinate 82,115 of VZRE01010796.1, forward strand.
TCCCAAAGGAAACTTTTGCTGCAGGATGGATAGTAAACAGAAGGAAATGTGTTCAAAACTCTTTGCATCTGAGAACTGTTTATAATGACTTTGCAATTTTGGCCTCCACCAAGATTTCTTTTGTTTTCCTTCTTCCCTCTTGCTTGATTTGAAGTCCTGCCCCAGCAAAAAGAGGGTTTCTCAGTCCCTTAATAACAGAGCTCACCAGTGCCATGTCTTAAGTTGTTGTGATGTATACCCTAAAACTACATGGGGCATTTTCTTGTGTACTTTGTTGTGAAATGTGTCTCAGACTGCATCAGGACTTCTGTGCTACACTTAAGAGGGTTTCTATTTGTGTGCAGTGATTGAAGAGCAACAAAAAAACAAGCAGAAAAGCAGATGGCAGTACAGAGATATCCTTGGTTTACTCAGATGAGCTGAGGAAAATGAATATCCTGATGATGGGATGGTATGTGTCATTAAGCATATAGGTTAGTCACCACTCTGAATTTTGTCTGCCTGACAGAGTATGTAAGCCTTTAAACATAGACCACTATTTTTGCAGTTATTTGTGTTGAAAGTATCACGTTATAAATGGTTTAGTAGCATCCATTAAGACTGAAATTGATGGGAGATTCTGTTGATGACGAGGATTTAAAAGAAGCCGCACTTAAATAGAGTAGCCTCAAAGCAAGCCCTGGTTCTTTCTTAGGCTTTTTCAACTCCTTGAGGGAAATCTTTCATTGTATTTTGTATATTACGCCCAGACTCCTGTGAGGTTAGAGCGATCACCTTTCATCATTTCAAAATAGAGGTGTAAGTTGATTTCTCTGCTCCCCATACGTTTTTAAACAGCAAGATTTTTAAATGAGAGTTTTCTATTAAAAAAAAGGAATAAAAGAAAGTTCTGAAGCTAGCCATAGGTAAAAAGTGTTCTAAAGTCAAGGACTTCTAGTAGAAATAGCCTGTGAATGAGTCTTAGTACACATGGTGTTTGTAAGTTTAACACTGAGTAGGTGACTTACTTCAAGTAATTCCAGAGTTCTTGGAAGTGATCTTGCATCAAAGATATGAATGCAAGTCCTCTGATAAGAATGGATTCTGCAGATGAAACTGAAAATAGAATGAAGTTTAAGAGCAGGATTTTTTTGGGGTAGGATTTTTACTGTTTTGATCAGTTTATCTACTCTTTGTTCCATGTAAGCACTATATAGAAACTCCACAAAATCTAAACCATGGCAGGAGCTGGTCACCTACGTGGGCTAGAGCCAGTATTAGGCTGTGGTTTCACTGGTCAAAACATCCGAAGTGTTATCACTTGCATGATTCTCGTACCACGTCAATGTTTATCTGGGAATCCCTTCTGTGGGCTTGTGCAGCACCACTGAGAACCAGATAAAGGGAATGCCTTGTAAGGGGTGATAATAAATAAGCAAGACTGAATTAAATCAGTGTTTGTTAGGGTCTGAGGTTTTAATTTTTAATAGTGGAATCCATAAATTTAGCCTCTTGAAAGAAAAAAAATCACAAGTTGCCTGTGAATCCTTACTAGTTGACAGGCAAAATCTGCTCTGCTACAGGCAACCACAATGCAACATGAGTTACATGGATGTAACACGGGGAAGAGGGGAAGACTTCCCTCTTGCCTCTGTGCAAATTGCAAAATCCACATTTAGAGAAACTTTGTCTGTGCCTCTATGAGGTTCTTTCCCTCATCTGGAACATCAAAGTGTCTTATTCACTTTTTGTGGTGAAATTCCTATAAGTCTGCCAAGCTTTACACTATGAAAAGAACAAGAAACTGGGAATTATTTCTCATTCACTAGGACTAATAACTGAAGAATAAAACACTGAGTAATTTGATCAGCCAATTCCTACAGGGAATAAAAAGCTGAAAACTTGAGCTTTTTTGAACAGTGTTTTTAAGTGTTTTCTCTACTGAGCAGTAGAACTCTAAAGCACAAACCACTTTGCTTGATGATTTCGGCTTAGACTTTCTCAGTTTGTCATAATGCAAACACTGTAATGGAATATAAATTGTAAAGAGGAAGTCAGACCCCAGTTACCTGTATGTTAATACTGTTTCTAAATACAGCACCTGAACCCATAGGTGTCTGGAGGTTTAGTCAAGAGAAATTAGATTACAAATATATGATGCCATATAGCAATTAGAAACATTCTAATGTCTGCGTTCCTTCTCCCTGTTGTGGAGAGTTGCTTTGAGTCTGTGTTTTGGGTGGGAGAAAACACTCTCCCTTTGAGCATGAGAGGTGGTGGAGAGGCGCTGGTAGATTATCCTGATTTGGTTCTCTCCTAAATGTCCAATGAGTGGTTCTTTTTCCTCTCTGAATTCAAGAGGAACCTGAAAAATATCCTTCTAGAGTTGGTTAGATTAAAAACACTTGTGCAAGGGTGTCTCGGGGTTCACAGGGAAAGCCCTGAAAATGTCACTTGAGTAAGAGCTTTTAACTTTGTACTGAAATATTAAATTGTCTCTCAAGTTTATCTATTCCAATATTTTCAATAAAAATACTGAGGATATGGGAGGTGGATCTACTTAAAATGTTTTTATAGTTGGTTCATACTTCAATTTGTTAGTGAAATAAAATGACTGGACTTCCCTGGGGCTGAGGTAGTCTCATAGTAGGAATGTCCCAGGTGTTTACTCCGCAGGTAAATGTGGTAACAGGGTATACCTCCCTTCTCTGAGAAGTGAACATATCAATGTGCCAATGAGATGGGGGGGCAGTAGCTTTGTGTCTGCCTTTAGCTCTCCTTTGGCCCTTATGCATAGGACCAGAAGTTAATTGCCACTGCAATTTAATTAAAGATATTGGATGCCTCTAGATGCGTATCTTAAGGAGGTACAAGCTATTACTGATAACTTTGAGTTTTAATTTTGCATTGACATTTAAATTTGAAACCAGCATTGAAGCTTCCAGTGAATTCATGGGTGCAGGTTTATATTTAGACTGCACTTGCAGAGGAGCCCTAAGGCTGCCCTCAATTCCAAACTCAGTTCTCCACAGTCAAAGAAAGCAGGCTTGTCCCCTGGCATAGCTGGAGGCCTCTTCTCAAAGCAGCAGGACCCCAAGGGTCCAAAACATTCAGTGCCTTTTTATCCTGCTGGATCCCTTCTGGATGCTCCAGCCTCAGTCTAAACAGATGAGCTAATCTGGGAGTATCAGGCTCTTTAGGAAGAATGTTTTCATCCCTTGAGCATCCTGTGTTTTGTTTGCTTTAACCTCAGGCTCTGTCCATACCAGCAATATTGCCATCATATTTCTGTCCCCTTCTGTCAGGAAGTGCTGGTCAACCAAGAGAAGAGTTTGCATGGCAGATGTTCAGCCAGGGAGACTTTCTGTTTAATCAGAGCCTCTGGGGAGTGTTTACACACAAAGGTCTTGTCCAGACATGGAGCACACACGGCACTGACTGTCTGGTGATCTGGAAGGTGAACTGAGCTTTGCTGTGTCGGGTGGATGTGCCACCAAGTGCTGCCAAGTCCCTGTGCCGTGAGCAGCCGCTGGGGGACTTCATTTTTCTGCCACCCAGCTCGTTAGCTTTCAGTAGCTCTCACACGTTTATTTGTATAGGGTAAACCTGCGAAAACAAGACAGTATGTCAAAGTCAACTTACTTAGTGTGAATTCCTCCTTCAGCAGGAAAAGATGGCGCTACTGTCCTCATTCATCTCCCTCTCATTCACTGTGAAGTAAAACAATTAGCAGTGAGAAAAGTCTGCCAATCCAGTGAGTAATCCTGGAGATCTCCAAGCAGTTAAGCGTGTTAATTAAATTGGCATTGCAGCAGGAGTTTAAGTTAGCAGACTACCAGCAGCCTTTTGGAGGAGTGTTTCTTTCCCTACACAGTGCTCAGAGGCTTCCCAAGTCTAGACTGATTTTGCCAGATTCTTTGTTGCCTTTCAATGTTTTTTTCATTTCAGGGGATCTGTTCCTAATCTACATAACTCTAATCTGAAAAATATATGCATTAATTCAGTGTTTTATTCCTGTTTACAAGCATTTGTGATACTGTATGAGATTTACCATAGAGTCTCCCACTCGTACAATCTGTTCTTTCTAATGCATTTCCTCCTGCTCAGGTAACTGTGGGACTCAACAAGTACAACTCCAACTTGACAGACCTTTTGACACTGATCTTATGAAACCCACCATGTAGATTTCTTATCTCTGCATTAACAACCACAGAAATGACTCCATGTGATGCTGAAGAGTCTGTGATGCCATCACAACAGCTCCATGTTCAACTATTGTTTACCTCCAGCTACGTAAAGACAGACTTCCTTTGGGATCTTGCTTTAAAAATATTGGTGCTTGTGTTTTCAAGAACTTACATCACTTACTCCTTGCCTTGAAGAAACCAGAACATACCCTCTGGATTTGAGGCTGCGTTCTGGTTTACGGGTGATAAATGCATGCAACCATGCTTTGGCAGTATGAATCACGTAGCTCTGTGGAGGTCAAAAGTGCAGTGCAGTAACAAATTTCCGTGCAAAAGGAGAGGGGGAGAAAAGCCATGAACTTTAAAACTATTCTCTATGAACCTTACACTGTAACATTTTCTGGGAATGTTGATACTCCAGTGGGTATTCACTGAAGTAATTAACTGGTAGTCCCTTGTGTGACTGATCACAAGAGGTCAGCATTGAGGAAGTGCAGCTGCTTCTAAGATTCTTGAACAGTTCAGTCCTTGGGTTTGCCAGGTCTTCAGCAGCCTGCCCCCTTCCCTGCCTCTGTACTGCCACTTCCAGAAGCCGATTGGGCATGTCCCCACTAATCAGTGTCAGTGAGCAGTGAATAATTAGGAGTGGAAAAGAGGTAGGGCTGATCACTGTATCCTAGGATATTATGGCAAACCCTTTGGAAGGGAATTTACATGCACATTCATGTGCAATAAAGACAATACCTTGTCTACAGGTGTCTTGTCTGAGCTGTCATTTGAATTCTCAACATTAGTTAGGGGCAGGCAGTGTGTGCCCATCTCCCTTAAACTCCCACATGGGTTCTGTCCCACCCCTTTAGCATCTGAGGGTCCCCCTTCTCCTGTCCCATTTTAACTGCTTTGCTTTAAAGGCTGCTGGAACTAGTTCATGGGAGGAAATCATTGTGCCTCTTCCTCCAAAATGGATCTGTAGGAGGCTGGATGTGCTGAACCAGTACATTTCTAAGGACAAAAACTCCTAATGTTTTTTAAGATTTTCTTTCCCCCCCACCCCGTTACCATGTTGCCAAGCAACATTTTTACAGTATCAGCAGCTGGGGAAACTGAATGTCTGAAAATGTATTAAAGGAGAAGAAAGAAGGCACCTGTGTTGTCTTTTGGGTATACCCTTTCACTGCTGAGAAGATGTCCCTCTCACTCTACTGGTGGACTCCCAAATTAATGAACTAGATATTGGAGTTATTCATCCTCATCTGTCTTTAAATGTATTAATACTTGAAAGAGATGCTAGATAGAGATCAAAGTCAGTCGCTAATAGGTTCTTAAATAAGAGGGCTGGGACAGATCTCAGAGGTGCTCCCGTCATTTTTGCCATGGAAGGTTAGTTGCTGTTATCCCATCACTTCCAGTGGGATGGTGGGATGACATCAGCACCAAAGCTTCTTACAAATCTAAAGCGTGTTTCACCCTGTACTCAAAAGGCCCTTTTAGACCCACAGCAGGTTACAACTATTTGCTCCTGCAGCAGAAATCAAGGAGGCAAAATACGATGCAGCACCTGACTCCTTCCCATGCCACTGGCAGCAGAACCTGCTCTGACTTCATTATGATAGCCTGAGGCATGTGCAGACTCCCAGGGCTGCTTTGGCATTTCTAGGGAAGTCTCTGTCTTGTATTGTTTTCCATGGATAGGACACCGGGGACCCCAGTGTACTGAATGCTGTTCAAACATACAGCAGTAGAGACCTCTTGCTCTGCAGTGTTTAGTTGAACTTACTCCCAGACTTTCTTAGAAGTGCATATATTACCATAATATCCAGAGACTGACAAAGTTCAGTCCCGTTGAGCCGGCAGTCTGCCATTACAGGAAAAGATGGTTTCTTCTCCAAGGGTGCTTTGCAGTCAGTTCTCCGACTCTTCTGCTCAACTTTAACACTGAAATATTTTCTAATCAAGGTCCAAAATTACACTGAAACTCCACCTCAGGTAACCTTCTAACCACTAAAAATTAATGACCATTGAAGAAAAGCTGGGCTTTGGCTCTTCATATTTTGTTTTACAGTCTGAGTGATCTATGTTTGCTCTCTACAGGGTAAAGGGAATTCTCTCCCTCTTTGAGCAGACAAATTGAAAGTAATAAACTTTGAGAAGACATTTGGATCACCACAGATGGTGGTCTTCTGATGAATAAGATGCAGTGGATGGACAACATTTACAGATAGAAAGCAAGAAGAAAAACATTCTCTGAAAGAAACTTCTTTAAGGTAGAAAAATCTGCTTTTAAAAGTCATTACTGTAAAGGCTTTTATGTTTCCACTGAAGGTATCTAAATCCTAGAGCCATAGAAAAAACCTGCTTAGGATACTGCACAGAGACACTGGTGAAATTTAGTTGAAGAGTATTATATATGCATTAAATATTTCCAGGACTTAGTCACTTCCCAGCCACTAAAACAGAGGTAACTTTTCAGCTGATAATCAAAAAAATAACTACTGTCTCTAGGAGCAGCATTATGTACAATACGAGGTAGAAACAACTACTTTCAGAAGAGTTGCTTGAAGATATTTCAAAAATAAAGAAAATATCTCCTTAACTCTCTGATGTCAGAAGCTGAGGCTGCTGTAGATGCAGCTAATAGGGCCCATTGCTATTTGACTAGACAGGAATATTAAGCTTTCTGTAAAGCACATTAACTATTTCTATTAGCAAGTGGTGTTAGATCTGTGCAACCAAGCTCTGGAATAGATTTTTCTTTTGGTAACTTCTGGCAAGCTTGCAAGGAGAGCTTCTGAGTTATTACTTTCTCCTCTGGCAATGTTGCCTCTTCCAGCTCCATATTTCTTCCACTCTTTTGCTGTGTTTCAACTACATCAGAAAATGAAAAAGTTCATCTCAATGGCTAAGGATAACCTAACAGAGCACTTGGCACCTTGGGGAAGGAGAAAAGAGAAACTATTTGTTTCCCATTTTGTTTTTGCAAAGACTTTAGATCCAGCAGTCTGACCTTCTCCACAACACTGAACAGAGTCTTTGTTCCTTTCTTCTCATCTTTCTTTGAACTGTTAAAATATCCCTATCGCTGTGTTTAAAAAAGACCATAGAGGGTGGGGGTGGGGAGATAACAGCTTCCATAGAGCAGGTTGTGTCCTCTTTTTAACTGCAAAATACTGATGAGTTGCCAGTGACAGTTGCTAAAGCAGCCTGAGCTTTTACCTATGGATGTTAGAGCCCCTCACCTTGTCTGACCATAACTTGGGGAAAATATCATGGAACTTTAGCACCAGGGCGAGATCATGACAGGAGCGGCAGACTCCTGTTCCTGAAGATTGCATGCACTGTTGACACATTCTCCAGAGAAACTTTCTCCATTCAACCTCGAGTTCTGCAGCTCTCAAATGCTATTTCTCATCTGGGTCAGTGCTGGTTACTTTAGGAGTCCCTATCCCAGCTGACCAGGGGAGGGGGAGGAGGGTGTCCCATCAAAGAGTAAATAGAGCTTCTGTCTGAATTCACAAGATTTAACCCAGACCTAGACAATCTGTTGTATGAAAACCTGTTGTGTCATTAAATGTTGCAGAGCTCTAAAGCTGGCATTGCTGCTTCAGAGTTCAGATACGTGTGTTATTAATTACGAATATAACATAGTCACACTTTGATACTTTCTGGTGGGGGAAGCATTGCCATTTGCCTCTTATTCCAACTTATTATTATTAATTAAATATTTGCTGAATTTTTCAAATTAATCTTCAGCAAATGTATCCAGCAAGGTAACTGAGGACTTTATCCAAAGCCCATTAACATCCATGGAAGAATTCCTGCTCGATTTGGCAGGTGGTGAATAATACTGTGAAAAGAATTTATGAAAAAGGTTCCCCTCTCAGAGATCTGACCTTCTGCAATAATTACTCCATGGAATAGAATTCAGTACAGGGTATAAGTTTTTGTTAGACCTGCACTAAAAACTTCATTCATTACTCACTCTATTTGCAATGTGTGATCCACAGTGACTACATCTCTAAACTTGGAAAGCAAAAAAAAAAAAAAAATCTATATTCAGAAATATGACTGTAGGCACTGCAGAAACAGCTTCGAAATATCTCATGGCATAACAGTGATGTTACAGCTTTTGGACCCATGCAGACTGGTGAAAACTGGGCCAAGGTCTCATGCATTCCTTGGTGAATCACCAGCTTTAGGATATGAAGTTCCAGTCTACATTTGACCTAGACTAGAAAAAGCAAAATACTTTCCACTTATCCACCTGGTCTGAAGTTGGAAGTCAAAATGTCAGTGCAAGAGTGCAGGAAGAAGGCACAAATACAAGGCAGACCCCGGTGTGAGGCCACGGCTCTGAGCACAGCTGTAGAACTCGTGCAGGGTGGTTTTCCCCAGCTCTTGGTGAAGTTTAATGCAGCGGGCTTTTTTTGTGGTGTAGAAAGATCTAGGCTATTAGAGGCAAGTGCAGTATATTGACTGACTAAAATCATCCCAGGGCTCTTAGGGGGAAGGCAGCTATACCTCAGTGTGTGCCAAACTGCGCTTGGAGCACTTTCCTGCTACATGGATGATGGTGTCACACTACATCAATAAGCACTTCCGTAGCTGCTCAGGAAACAAGCATGTGGTGAGAGGCAAAGTTATGCTATAGATTAGAAACTAGGATCAATACTAGGATCAGTGGGGGATTTTAGTGATGAGATTTTTTTTTTTTAAACTATTTAGCAAGAGTCTGGAAAGGGGACGAGAGATGAAGTGACAATATCTGAGAGTGTATAAAGAAACGCTGCAAACTAAAACAGCTTTCCATCAGGGTAGAAAGTGCTATCCCAGACTAGCTGAGCCTACTGCTAAATGAACCAGCCATCTCCAGGCTGGAATGTGTTCATAGCTGCTTTGGTGTTGAGATGCTGCATGACCAGGCAGCAAATAGAAATGACTGAAAGCAGAACCAGGACTTTGTAGGAAGAATAAAGGTGATGAGAGAGAGAGAGAGGCAGGAGGATGAAGGAAATTGTCCTGGATTAAGCTAAATTCACTTGGGCTTTTGGTCTGTTTGTCACAACATCACAAAAAGCATCTTGGGGTCTCCATATGAGAGAACAGTTTCCAGTAAATTCACTTGTTGTGGCTTTTTCTTCACCTACTGGCTGTTCCATATGGCTGTGATTAATAATGGTCACAAATTATAGTACTGATCATCACAGGAATGGACTAAGGACTTTTATTAAAAGCAAATCAGCTTTTAGCTGAGACTTGCTAAGATGAAGCAATACAGTTTATGTAGATGTGAACTGCACCAAATGATTCCACAGACATTTGCTGAGAATTAATTTTGTAACAGATGCAAAGGCCAAAACTGTGGATGTAAACTGGAGACAACTTGTCTCAGAGCATCTGGTACAGTTTTGCTGTATGCTCTGGGCTGAATCACACCTTTGCCTAACCTGCTCCTGCCTCCCCACCAGCAGCTGTCTGCAGGCATATTTGTACAACTGCAGCCTTGTGCCAGTGCATGTCATGGAGTTTTGACATCTGCCTGAAATCCTAGAGCTGGCTGGTTAGGGTGTTAGGAAAGGAGTTAATTTCATGCTGGTGGTCAAGGATGAAATAATCAAATTTCTGCTAAGGCTTTAAAACCAGGGTGTGACAGGGAAGTCTCCTGCAGATCCTGTTTTTTTCCCCTGTGCCTATATCTGGAACATGGTCAATATGTTGTGGTGGCCTGCGTCTCACTACAGATGGCTGGTTGTTGCTTGCTGCTGGAAACAACACCACTGCTCCCGTTGTGACCAGCACAGATGGATACAGAGCCATATGGGGAGCTCCCTGCTCAACCATCCTCACTCGTGCCTGCTGCTGAAGCATCCCCACTTCCTACCAGCTCAGCAAGGAGGACTCTAATGAATTTCAGAAAATCCAAACATACTTAACATGGGCTCATTCCCACTCCCTTACTTGTTGTGTAGCTCCAGTGACTGCAGTCTATGTACTGTCAATAACAAAAATGAGCAAAGACTTGTATCAACAGTGAAAGCTTCACTATATGATCAACATGCGAAAAGTCTGACTCCTCTAGACAAGGCTTTCATTTTGCAAGTAATAATGTAGTGAGATTGTACTATTTTCCAGACACATTAGGAAGTCCCTTGCAGGTCAGAGCTGCCTGATTGCCCCAGTATCTTTAATGTAATTTTCACGTTGCTTCTTGGAAATGCGCTATTAACTTCCTTTTAGAGATGAACTGAGGCAAACAGAGTGAATATTAGATAACTCCTCCTGTCCAGAGGTCTGACATCTCTTTCTCCTATCCCTACAGAGCTGTTCCAGTATGAAATTAGTCCTCTATATAGGAGTTATTTTGAGCTGCAAGCATCCTCATATAAAGCATTGCCTTTTCTGGAGTGACAGAGAGCAGATAAATTTATACCTAGAAATATTTCCATTTGGGATTGAGTTTTGGTTCAAATTTAGATTTGACAGTGATGGGAATAAGAATCCTATCCAATACTAATTGCTAGCAATACTCTTGGGCCCTTATTCCACTCCTGGAGGTCCTGAGCACATGCTTGAGAGCCCCTGTCCTTGTGCTGTGTGCAGTGAGCCCCAACCTGATGGTGCTGTTTCTTTGCTTACAATGTCGTGTAGTCTGCTTTGTGGTCTAGTCTTGTTTTCTTAGACTTTCTGCTAAATCCAGCAAGACATCTCCAGAGGAGCTGGACTTATGGGTTGCTATCCAGGAGATTCAGGCCATGAAATTAGGCTGACATTTTTTTACAGTCACAGTATCAGGCAAGAATTCACCTGCTGCAGGACTGTTTCTGAATTAAAGCCTTCCTTTAAGGAAAAGCAGTAACACATTTCCTTAATTGTGAACGTTAAAGAAATGTTAAAGTAAATATGTAATGGGAATAAAGTACAGAGATTGACATAGCATCATTTATTTATGTCTTTCGAGACAATCAGAAGAAATAGCACCAAAAGATATCACTTTATATTCAACACAAAGCAAGGTTGATAGATGAATCTAAACATTACAACTACTCCTTGATGGATCACAAATGTGCTGGTCACTGCACATCTTGCAGCCCCTTGCTGCTGTGGGTATCAGGAGTCTTGTTCTCTTCTATTGTCAAATAGAACTTCTCCCAGACAGCAACTGAGAATAAATATGTGCTATTACGTGGCACTGTTCTTGCAGACAGCCATTATCTAAGAAAAGGATTTGTCTTTAGACCAGTGATTACAGCCCTATGCTATGTACAGGGTTTTGGCTCAACACGTACTTCATTTGTTCTGCTACAGATAAAAATAAATTGAGATGAGAAGAATGGTTGTAGGTATGACCTAATTATACTAATCAATTAGGAACATGGAGTGGGAAGGGTAGTCAGTGCTTCTGGAGTATCATTGATAGAGGTCTTGTATATTTGAAAACCAGTCTATTTTTTTTCCACCAGTATCACTTGGTTTATTAAAAGGTATAACTTCTCCCTAGCAGTTTTACCTCCCTTATCCTTAGGCTATAATGGTAGCATACACTTTCAACATTTATATTACTAAAAAGTATTCAGTATGCAGAGAACATAAAATAAGATATCACTGAATAAATTGAATCAACTATCAGAAATAAGGCTGGGCTACTGATGGATTTTTAACTATGCTCCATTTATTAAATCTCCCTACTTTAAATTTGCGTGAGAGACTACTACAGATTTTCCCATCTGCTGTAACTGTGTCACAGAATCCAGAGGTTAGAGCAATTCAGTGAATTCTGGTGTTTTACTTCTAGTAATGGCATCTACCTGACACGTTCACTCTTGGCCCATTTCTGTTTAGTGGAGTTGAAGTGTTATTGCTGTCAACTGTTTCAAATGCAAGACAAAATGTTATCTGTCTCAATGAATAAAAGAATTTTCTGCTCCATGCTGCAAAACTGACACTTATATTAGCTGCATTTAATACATGTTGATGAGATTAAAATGTGCCTTTATGAATAAAGTTTCCTGCTTAGGCAATGAAATGCTCTCTGTGTAAGTGACAACATCACTAAGTGCAGAAGGCAAGGGATTGGTTTTACTTGGTATGCATTGGGTTTAGAAGGAAGAATGCACTGATTTAAGCTGTTTTCATAAGGAAGCAGCTGCATAACTTCACTTGTTTTAGTTTATGTATTCTAGTGGTAGTGGTAATTCCTACAGAGGCACATATTGGTTTTATTATCTGGATATCTAGCAATATTTTCTGTATCTAGAGGCAAAAAACCCTTCCTTCCTACTTGAAGACTTTTTCTCTATTCCTGAATTCATATTAAATAAAGTGATTTTCTGGCATGTAGTAAAAATCACAGGGCTTACTCTACATCCAGGTGCAGATCTTTTTTTTGGAGCAAATCTGCTAGGGGGAGAGTATTTATATACCAAATGCAATGACAATTCATTATAATCGAGGCTGTCTGAGTCACATGGGGAGAGGTGCTGAGGTGTGAGCTGTGCACAAGTGTGACTGTCTGAGGAGGAGCAAAATGGTATAATTTCATTCTTTGTCTGATATTTCCCCTATGCTACAAGTAATGGAATGCAAAAGGGAGGTCGTGCTACCGAACTGGCTCGTGGGATATGTAAAGAGATTAAGCGCGGTGATCATGTCAGCAGCGCAGTGCCAGCCCAACAAAGACTTTTGGAACACACTCTAATTTCCTACCCGTTATTACTCTCCTACACCTGCAGCAGTCAGTGCAGCTGAAGGCATACATCTTTTCTACCTGTACAACAGAACTGTGAAAACAGGCTTTACGCGGGGATTTCACACTTCCATTTTGACCACTGCAAGTGTATTCAAACAAGCTTGCCTTTTAAAAGCAAACAAACAAAAGAAAATCCCCCAAGATTTTGAGTAAGAGTTGAAAAAATAAACCGCTGAAGTCACAGGCATTATTTGGATCAGCTCGAGTAAAAATTTCAATAAGAATTAAGTGCTTGTGGCGCTTTTCAAATGCGTAAAGGCTTAGTCAGCACCAAGGTAAAAAGCAGGCTCTGTGATTTTTCCACTCTATCTGAAAAATACCTTTATTAAACAGTACAGAAAAACCCCCGTTTTTTGCAAACATAAGTGACCCCGTTTTGATTTTTTTTTTTTTTAAATGTTTTTCAATAATATATTTGTGCCAGGTGAGCATGGATCTGCTGCTCTAGCACCTTTCCTTGAGTAATTGATTGCCCTTGCCCCGCCCCCATCCAGGTTATGATAATACAGACTCACAGTTTGTTACTATTTCTTTCACACAAAGCAAGTTGGACCCCTCTGCCTGTCTCAGTATGGTTAGACAAGGCATAAGTCATTTAGGGCCTCTTCAGGCTTGTGGAAGCAGATTAAAATTAGATGTTTGAAACTGTTACCACCCTTATCCATCTGCCTTGCTTTCCCTCCAGATGCCACTGCCCTGGTGATGTATGAGCATCTCGTGAATCAACTCCTGAACTGCTGCAGTTCTCAGGCTGGTGCATTAAAATAAAACAGAAGAGCCAGTTTTACCCTCACATAACACTGTGTGACAATGTTAATTCTGATTGCAGGTTTGCAAGCCAGTATTTTACAAGACTTCCAAATTCAAATACAAATCAAAATTTTTAGGATTATTTAGAAAGCCCCAGACAACCACACAAATTTCTTGTTCAGATTCACAACACATACTATCTGTTCTCTTTTTAAAAGAAGTTGCATAAATACCTGTTTTTCTGTGAGCTTCCTTTCCCTGCTGTTCCAGACAGACTGAATACTGATGCTGTGTTTATTCAGGATAACAAAATATGTTCTCTAGTGAATAATAAATTGACTTTTTTCCTTGTTCTTTTAGATCACTATGAATTTTTTTGAAAGGGGAACAGCTTTTTCTTCACTGCTCCTGCTGCAGCAATTTGCTGTCACTTCATGGGACTGAAGGGTAGTGAAAAAGTCTTTTTAACAGACAGTAAAATAATTAACACCACCAAAAGAAAATTAACTAGATCAGCAAGATGGCACAAAGTGAGCTGATGGGGGGAATTTTTTGAAGCAACCTAAAGAGCTGCAGTGCATCCATCCTCCTGTCAGGAGTGACACAAGAGCAGCCTTTAACAAATGCTATCAGTCAGCTGCTACCCTTCAAAAAAAACTCAACTAAGGGCTTATCAAAGCACTTAAATTTTAGGTGGCTCCTCAGATGCTTTCTTTGCAGGATTTTTCTTGGGAGAATGAGTTGTGAATAGAGATGTCTACATTGTCCACCTCTCCTAACAGGAGAGTCAGCTTTTAAATGTCTCAATCCTAAAAAGCAAGAATTCCCCAAAGCCACTCAGATCTTGAGGCTCCAGCTGACCCCTGTGTAACCCTGGTGTGGACAGTCTGCTGCCAGCATGTGACTGTCGGTCAGATCTGCCACCCTTCTAGTTATTAACATGCCTCCACAGCCTGGGCCAGCTGCTTCACAGGGAGAGACAGGAAACTTGCTTTTTAATAATGTCTTCAGTTACTAAACCCTCTCAAACTTCCAACAGATGGATCAGCCAGAGGCAGCTTAACTGTTGGTTACAGCTCCTGTTTTTGTTTAATAACTGGAATTCACTGGAATGAAGAGAATACTGTGGGATTGCTCTTATTGGTTAATAAGACTTCTCCTTTTAGCTTCAAACTCGCCCAAGTTCACCCCAGAGATGCACAAACCTGCCTGCCAACTTCCTTTGTAGCAAGAGTGCTGCCTATACCAGATGTTCAGAGCTCCTGAGTCAGAATTCCAGAGACAGCAAAATTGCTTTAAACACACATTAATAATACTTAATCTTTGGACTTCTGAGCTCTAAAGTTCAACGAAGCTATGTCTTTTTTATACCCTTTCCCAATTTCAGGACTGAAAAAAAAAAAGCAGTTTTGTTTTTATGAGCAGATGCTGAGACTGCATTTAAGATTCTGCATGAACTTTGAAGATGGAGCACTGAAGGAAAAGCTCAGCTATCCTGAAGTTGGTCATGGGATTTAGGTTTTGTATTAACAGAAGACCAAATTGTAAGAGAGCTAGGGAGATCAGTGTTCTGTGTTTGGTAAATTAGAGCCTGTAATAAGAACCATGTGGAGAAATGGGCTTAAGACTCAAACATTTGCAACACTTGCACCTGACATTAAGGATTACACAAACTGAAATAGGGCAAGTGTCAGCTCTGAACCCTCAGCCTAGTTCAGTTGATATCTGAGTCTTTAGGCTTCTCTGTGCTCAAAAAGAAGTCAAACGGACAGTTGCTGAAATGATTCCAGAACACCAATCCTACCAAGACTTTTGCTGATCTACAGATGAACACTTTGTGTGTTTTTCTTTTTTTTTTTTTTTAAATAATATTGATTGCAATCCTGCTTCTCCTGGGAGGATTGCAAGTTAAAAAGAAACTATCGCAGAAAGATGTAAGGAAATGTGAGGAAAACACCACTTGTAAGATAATGCAGGACAAGCTCTCCTGCTTCCTGTAACATCCTGCCATGAAAGGATGGCTTCGGAAACACACCCTACAATCCCTGGAAGAAAATCTGTCTACTTCTCAGTCAAGTTATGTTGTTGGAGGTTGCTAGTGTGCCCTCAAGGAGGATGGTGATGGCCCTCAAGGAGCCTTGCATCCTTTGGAACAGGTCCTGGAAAGTGCTCCAATGAAGGATAGCTTTTGCTCGCGTTCCCCTGCATCATATTTTTCCCAGCAGGACCCAGCATGTGCAGTCATTTTTAGAAAGCCACGCTTCTTTTTGCTGCTGCCTTTCAAAGGGCTGAGTGAGAGTATCCAAAAAGAGGAGAAAGATATTCTGAGCAGCCTCCCTCCAAGTCACACCTGGCCTGAACGCTGCTTGTGCTGCTGTTACCACAAATGCGGATTGTTTCCAGCATGGGGTCTGTTCTGTTCTCAGTACCTCAGTGATGAACATAAATTTAGCTCTTGTGTCATGTTTGAAGTCGCAAGAAAAAGATTTCACCATCTATTATGGTAAGCTGGTTTAATTTTTGGGAGGTGGAGGCACGTATAGGCTTTATGCATTTAGCGGTGTTAGTGCTGGTCTCCTCAGGCTGGAAGAATTGATGCACCACAGTCCGGTGTCTGCAGCTCGTGATGAATCTGTCCCGGGAAAACTTATTCCAGGTTAGCAAAAGGGGGAGTGAGTCTTACATGGGCGAGTTATTTTGACATCTCCTTGTTTATACTGATTTGGATAGGCACAGATGGAAAAGGCTTTGGCTAGGCCTGCCAAGTTCATTCCAGTCCAAAGGAGGAGGGGGAGGAGGAAGAGGGAAGGTAGCTCACTTCTGTGAGATGTCATGGGGGAAGATCCTGGAAGCTGTAGAGGAACAGTTTGCTTGTCCAAGCAGGGCACTGAAAGAAGGGAAGGGATCAAGGCATGCTGGGTGAGATTTGAAGCTGGCAGAGGGTATGGGAACAACTTGCCCCCCATTCCTCATGGGAATGCAGGAGATCAGAGCAGAGACTTTGCTCCCTTCCTCCAGCCCCCATTGCAGAACAAGCTGCCCCAGAAAAATGGGGCTTCCTAGATAATATCTTCCCCATGGCAAGGGAGCAATGAGGATATACAGGCAGACAGTGTCTCAGGCATTGCCTTGCTCCAAAGCCTGGCCAGCAATGACTTGTGCTGTGCTGCTGGAGCCCACTGTCCCACTGGGTTTTGTGGGTTAAACCTGCCCAAAGCCCACACCTGACAGTGCAGAGATTATTGTGCCTATTCTCTTTTGGAGAGTTGCATGGGCCTCTTTTATTGACAACGCTGAGGCGCTCCCAAACCTGACAGCCCAGCCTGTAGTGGGTTTCCTGCTCCTGGCAAAAAGCAAATTTTCTCAATAGCTCATATTTTTAGCCTCTCCTTGTGTTATTTGCACAGGCCAGTATTTAATGGCATGATCCATCAATGCATCTTTTCAGACAAAGGTTTTTCTTCCAGGGGCAAGGAGTGGAGGGGATACCCTGCACAGAACAGAATAAATCTGTAAGTTGGTGAATGTGACACATGAGCAAGAAATTCTCAAAATTAAGTGTTTCTGCAGTCATGCTGGGAGAACAAGGCAAGATGCTTAGACCATAAGGGGTAGATAGATTGATTTGCTGTTCTGTAAATCATTCTTATACTGCAGAGAAGCAGCTCTGAAGATTATTTTTTTTTTTTTTAAATATGAACAAATTTCCTTTGTGTAAGGAAAAGATCGACAAAGTACCAAGGTTGGAGGTGGAGAGTAACAGGGCCAGACTTATCTCATGTTTAGATACACATGGCTGCAGCAGAGAAGGTGCAAAGAGACTGTTTGGTCCCTGGAACAGGCAGCTGCTACAGCAACTCAGGGAAAGTGTTATCTGTGGGGCAGGGGGTCTGCTTTGGTTTGCCAATTGGCTGTGCCATATCCCACCGCTCTCCTCATGTGTCTGCCAGCTCAGTTAAACTCTCAGGCAGTGATGTGGGCTGGGGATGGAGGGTGCAACAATGAAAGGACTTCCTTTGCTTGGTGAATATGTATTTGGGCAGCTGAGTGCAACTAAGTCCATCCCTACCCCATTTCCCAGCCTTCTCAAGTGCTGCTCCTGTGCCCTGTGGTCCTAACGCCTTTGCCAGTGCTCTGCTGTCTGAATACCTTCTCTTGCACACTGTCTCTAATTTTTTGCTTCATCTGTGGGCAGAAAGAGAAGTTCTCTGCAGCTCCCTTTCCTGTATTTGAAGATGATTTCCCATTAATCCTAACTCTTGATTAAGCAGCCTCAGACCCTCGAAGTTTCCTGCTCAGCTGTGTTTGCCAGGCTATGTGGTAGGCATAGAGCTGCCAGATGAGGTCTGTGCATGTGTGATAGCTCAGCTGTGGAGAGCTGCTGTGTAAGCGTTACACCCATGTGCCACCAAAGCATTTTGTGACAGCAAATAAGCTGCTACTTGGCAGAGATATTTGGGCAGGTATTGAGGTAATTCAGCACTGTCATGTCCGTGAGCTCTGTGCTTGGCAGTGGTGACAGAGCTGGTGCTCTAATGCTCACGACCAACAAATGCAAGGGAGGAAGGGGATACTGAATATTTCACTTCAGTGTTGTGAATTGACTGGGAGAGCTGGAAGTAAAAATATTTGAAATGGAGAAGGGAATGGAGCTGACCAAGAGTCTAGCTAAAGCTGGTTATAATGCTGTCCTAATGCTGTACTTCACTTGTGTTGAGAGGTGTCTCTTGCTGAAGAATATGCTCAGTGCCTTAATTGGAGATCATAGTAAGGGGCAATATGGTAACATCCAAGTGGAAGTATCAGAATGGGAATAAGTCAGCCAGAACAGATGATTGAGCTGGTAATGTCCTTCTCTGATTTAGGTTGATTCTAATTGCAAACATAAGTCAGTTGATTGTATTCAGTCTTTATTTATGATCAATTCTGATTACAAAATTATGACAAATATGAATTAGGTTGTAACTAGCCCAGCAATAAGCTCCATGTTGCTAGGTAACAGGCCAACATTATTTCAAACAGCCCAATCAAGGGGAAGCAACTGAGCTATTGTTTCTCTCTGTTCTTGCTCCTTGTTCTTTAGGCTTGTTGTTAAGAGCCTTTTAAATGTCTTCTCCTTAGTATTGGATTTTTCTGGGAGGAAGAGTAAAGGTTTTGTTGAATATCAAGCAGGCACCTTTGCACAGTGTGCCGCTTGACAGAGGCTTTTGGAGCAGTGGCTGTGGGAGCAGCTGTCTCACTGCTGTGAAGTGATGCACTCCCAGATACTGAAATTGCTGCAGAGCAGCCCTGAACCAGCAAGCTCTGGTGTCATCCAATTCACTGCTCACACCATGTAACTCTGCTCTGCCTTCACTGCTGCCAGTTGGTCTGCTGTCCTTCTGCTATTGGAATGAAAATGGTGGGTCTTTGTCTGACCCAGTTTTGGCAACTTTATGTGAACCCGAAGGGTTTCCTACACTAGACAACACCATCCCAGCGCTGGGGAAGCTGGCTGAGATCAGGTGCAACTCAGAAATAGCTGCCAAACCTGCGGAGCTTTAGCAGAAATTAGCTTGGCATGAGGCTCCTGCTTGATACGGAGCCACATCTTGTA
The DNA here is from genome assembly GCA_013396775.1 of Cephalopterus ornatus. Lineage (NCBI taxonomy): Eukaryota > Metazoa > Chordata > Aves > Passeriformes > Cotingidae > Cephalopterus > Cephalopterus ornatus. The sequence goes on from VZRE01010796.1 coordinate 101,370, forward strand.
TGTGATGGGCAAAATAATTGATGGAGGCCAGAACAAGTAGATTGGCAGGGCAAATGGTAAGATGAGCTTAGCACAAGGCTTCCCTACCTGGCAGTGGGCAACCTAACAAAAGGAAAAGCTCTAGGCTTGCTTGAATTGGTGTCCTGGAGGCGATAAAGCCAACAGGCAAACCCCATGGAGCCTGTTCCCTACTGAGGACTGGAGAAGGTAGACTTTAATCAACCTGAAAATAACCTGAACAGTGCACTGAGGCATCTTTACTTTGGAGATATGTCAGGAACACTTTCAATCTTTTATCTTCCCTGGAACAGCAGGAGAAATGCCACTGAAATAAGCCCTGTAATTTCTCCTCTGTAATTATACCTGTCACCACTTCCGATGGAGCTGATATAAATAGCCAGTTCTGCTGTCTGTTTGCATTGTGTTTTTTAATACAAAACAAAAAGGAGAGATGCAAACTGTCTACTCCTATCCCTAATGGTAAGAACAGCCTAAGATGTATAAAATAAATGAGGTATTCAAACACTTAACTTGCTCTGTATTTCTAAGCTTGACACTGTGTGCAACACATTACTTACTGTTGTAAATAATCTTGTTTGCTATGAGTGGTTGTCTGTAGGATTTATGTCAGGTGATCAAACCAAAAGACATGTATTTTAATGTATGGTTTTGCATTCTTTGTGTCTACTGTGAAATCCACATTTGTCTGGAAACAAAAGGCAGGCCTGTGCCAATGTGAAATGCAAATCTCCATGCTTTAGTCAGCATTCCTCCGAAATCCTCATGTAAGCCAAAGAGAATTCACAGCCCTTCCCTAGAGCTGTAGGAGTTCTCTGTGTTCAGCAGAGAAAAGACATTGCAGTATATTTTAGTTTGTTCCAGTTTGAATATATTGGGCCAAGTTTGCAGCAGTGTAAACTAGTACTGCTTAATTGATGTCAGTGGAGTAGTAACAATTAATTGTGCCAGGTGAGGTTCCTAAGAGCTGATCCAGTGACCAACACATTACGACTTTTACCCTGTGATGGGAGAGCCCAGTGGCTTGGCTGATCATTACTGACCCTTACCAGATGCCAGCAGATTCGCTAGGACATCTAACATGATGAATTTAAGAACCACTGTACAGTGGGATCCATAAACTACTTCCAGCTTTACCAGTTTTGATGGCAAACACAACATGTAGTTCTCTGACCTTGCCTTTAATAAGCAACAAGCAGTCATAAAATAAACAAATAATTGCTTTAAAATAATAGCCCTCACATAATTTCAACATTAACTCTGTTTCCAAGCGGGGAAAAATCATATGGCAAAAAAACTAATTAACGCATTTATGGAGGATGTTCAGGTGCTGTAATGTTGAGTTATCAGAACCAGAAATGACTAGAAAGAAGAGAAACAAATGAGACGGCAAGAAAGGTTTATTTGTTTTAATGCCAGAAGTCTAATAGTTCTCAAAATCAGGTTTGGGTTTTTTAAAAATTTACTAGTTGCTAAAAAGAGCTTTACCTATCACAGACTCCTACCTAAAAAGGGGATAAAGTCAAGCTCAGCAATCAAATCTGTGCAGAATGTGTCCCATGGCTTAGACCGCAGGTTTTACTGGGATTAATGTTGAAAAACACCACTTTTTTTTTTCTGCAGAGATCCCCAAATTAACTTCAAAGCCTGTGATAATCATTAAAAAGCCAAATAGCAAAGACATTTCTCCCCTGCTTACACAATGCAACATGAGGACGTTCAGAATCTCCAATTTCTTCACAACACCCACTTCTATGCTCCAGTGAGTGGTGCTGTCTCACCCAGATGTTTTCTGCTCCCTGAAGTAAAGACGTCATTCTTCCATTTGTGACTGAGCTGAAGACAGCCAGAATTCAGCTATGACATGCAGTTAAGGATACGTTCCTTGATGTGCATTGCTGTGTTTAGAAAGCCCATCAGTGACTCTGGTGGGTGCTTGCAAATAGGAACTCTGCCATCTCTGGAGAAGTCACTTAGACAGGCCCCAGGTTTGATGCAATGTACACCACAAACCTGTCAGCACTGCTTCCCAATTTCGATATTCTCGGAAAAACTACACTAGGGTTCAAAGCCTGATTTGTCTGAACAGCTCAGTAGCCACAAACTCTTTGCAAGAATCAAGGCAGCACTTGTTACACTATCCACCGCTTCTTAAGTGAGCCACAGAAGTAAAACTCCTCTAAACAAAATTGCATTTACTAAGTGGTGAATCAGGAATGTTGTTGTACTGGGTGCCAGGGGGAAAAGGTAAGAGCGGAAGATTTTTGTGTGCTTTGTGCTGAAGCAGTTGAGTGTTGTCACTTAGGAGTAATTGAAGAGCCCCAGTGACCCTTCTGCAGTTTTGTCTGGCAAAACTGTGCATTGCAGAAGCAGATTGTTCTGTTGGTGAAGTAATGTAGGGTGATAAACACATGCTAATAAGTTTGGATTCGATTTAAATTTGGAGAGGCTGCTCAGGGAATCCTGCTATCTTATGAATGGAGACTGTATGTGTGCAGCTGAACCCTGTGGCCAGGAGGGGAAATTCCTTGACTCTGTGAAGTGTTAAAATGCCTATCATTTCACAGAGAACTTACTACATACACTAGGATATTCTATAACAAGCTACATGTCAAAGATGTTGTTGTTCAGGGATTCCTTGCAAGTTTTTCAGTCTTGCAACCCCATTTAGGAATGTCTCCAACTGCCCTTGAGACTTCTACATCTCAACATTTCTTTTTCTGAGATTCTTCCTCGAGATTCTTCCTTCTATCTGGGAACAGAGGGAACTCATTTAGGAGGGGGACTAGTTTCTTTCTTCTACATCTTATTTCCCCCAGTACTTGCCCTGGGAGCTCAGGGGATCCATCTTGCTTACTTCAGTGCTCAAAGCTTGAGGGGTTTCTTCCAGGGCTCTATCTTTCTGCAATACAGGATTAACACTGGCACATCTCAGCTCTGAATTCTTATTCAAATAACAGCATTTGCATAAACAAGATTTGTTCCTTCTGACACCTTGTTTTGGCAAATGTCCTCACCATCTTTTTCTACCTGCTTTCAGCACTGGGTAGGTACCTTCAGCCTGTCCTCTCTCTCAGGGTATAATTTAAATAGCATTTTTTGAACCCTTAGCCTGCTTCCAAATGACAAGCCCATATTGCCCAATCAGAGCATTCACGGATCAGAAAACAATCTCTTCACCTCAGCAGCAAGTGACACCCTTCTTCCCTTGGTATTTCCCTCCCACTTCTCAGGATGGAATTCCTTGGCATTTGGCAATGAGCTCAGCAGAACCCCAGCCATAAAGGAGGCAGCAAATCTGAGACATTTAAATGCCATAGGCTGAGAGGGAGGTAATAGCCTATTGATGTATCACCACCCTCTCTGTGGGACACCCTCTTTCCTTCCTTGGAGAGCAGGTGCTCTTCCAACACTGCTTCTCATGCAGCCCTCTTTGGCACTGCCTCCAATACCCACTGCTTGTTTCTTCTGGAGAGAAAAATAGCTCAGTTCATGGATATTTTATTTTCTTTTTTAGTCCCACAAACCCTGTAAGTGCATTTTCCTGAGCACATTCCTGTTTTTGAGGAACTGAACTTACACACATTACTAAGCTTTGGAAAAAAACCTGAAGAAGCCCTGGTGGGTTTGGAGAGCAGAAGAGTCATTGTAAGTGATGAACAATTAATGTGTGTGAATGTTAGCTATTTTCTGCAAGAGTTAATTGATATAAATGTACAGAGAGTGAACATGCCTGCTGCTTCCCTGCATCTGAGAGCTCTGAACTTGGACCGTGAGGTGTAAGGAAAAAGCTCCCTGACACTGCAGCCTTTACTGAGCTGATTGAGAAATGTAATATAATCCACTTACAGGACAAATTCATGAAACTTGCAGGTTCAGAGGATGTTTTGCAAAAAGCTAACAGCCACTTAAATATGCATGAAAAAGGAGCACAGCGTGACCCTCATGAATAGCAGCAAATCAAATCCAAGCTGTGTTTCTCCAAGAACAGAGCCAAGAAAACAGTTTTTCATTTCTTTTCTTTACCAGCTATGATATTTAGCGGCTCTGAAGAGAAGTCTAGGCATGTCTCTTTTGTACAATATTGACTTGAAAAGCAGGGCCATGTGTGGTTTTTTAATCACGTGGAAGGATTATGGCAAAGGCCGAAGTAGTCATATAAAATTTACCAGTTGCTGTAAATTGCCTGAACACCTTCTATAATCACTGTGGGTAATCGTGTCCACAGAGAAGCTCATTCCATCTATGTTACCTTGAGACTCCTACTGTCTATAGGCTGGTTCTTAAAACGCAGTAGTTGGGCCAATTTCCAAGCTGTGAGTAGTAATCAGTGTCTTGAACCTCTAGTTTAGAGCTGCCACTGAGAAGGTCACTCTGTGTGCCACACTGGAGCCGGCAGTGTTCAACGTTGACACCAACAATGAGAGAAGGCATCTTTGAGGAACTTGTGGACAACAAAAAATGGGATCACAGTGTTGATAGGACAAGTGATAGGGCATGAGTTTAGAGGGAACTGGGGAAGCTTGAGGACTGAACCAAGGGAAACTGAAAATTCAGTGAGACAGTGGAACTATTCCCCAGTGGGACGTTGTACTACAAAGGGTCGTTGCAGCTAAGGAGGTGGGCATCAGGAAAAACTGATTTGCTAGAGGTTGTTGCAGCACTAGAGCAGTTTACTCAGAAGCTGTGAGTTCTTATTGCTGAAGCTTTCAAGGACTCAGCTAGAGGCAGTCACAGTCAATCTGGGGTTGGTGATGGTCTTGCTCTAGGAGAAGGTTGAGTCACCTCCAGAGATGCCTTCCTGCCAGCATTTCTCTGATTCTCTGAACAATCAAGGACAGTCTGTGGGATGTTACACAGGAGATCAGACTCAAGGCTTGTAATAATTCTGTCCAACCATGATTGACAAATCTATTAATTCAGAGAATTACAACTCCCAGTGATGAACCCAGGAACTCCCAACAGGAACACAGGGATTCTTGGTGGAGCTACTGTTAAAGAGATATCCTTACCAGTAAGGCATGAGAAAAGTGGTGTGAAATGATTCCTTATAACATGCAGAGATTTTCCCTAAATAAGATGAGTTTCAAATATTTCTGTTGGGATTAAACTGTCTTTCAGGTCATCATTAATAGTCAGTTGGCACAATTGAAATTTTAGACTTCCCGCTATGATCACGTGGCCACATCCTTGCACTTCTAAGGTGAAGAATCTTGGTCTGTGAGAATCTTGTCTAGCTGAGGACTCAGCCTTGCATATTTAGAGCTCTGAAGTCAAGGCAGAAAAAACCTGTACAATAATAAAGATATCAAGATTGCTAATGACAAACCTCTGGGGTGTTTGGCAGAAAAAAACTTGCATGTAAAAAAAATATATACTTTGTTAGCATAATTTATGAATAACAAACTAGTGAGGTGCCTTCACCCCTCAGATGCCAGGGAGAAAGCTTTTACACTATTTGTTCATCACATAATAACTGAATTTTAAAGGTGGGTACTCTTACCAGCTTTCCTGGACCCTCATGAACAGGCCTAAATAGTGGGTGTAGACACTCTGGAAAGGACAAAATATCTCTTGAAACCAGTTTGTTACAAAAGGTAGTTTTTAATAGAAATATTAGAGAAAAAAAAGGGAACAGAATATATGTGAAGAAAAATAATACTAAATAGGAAAGGATCCAAAGGTATCAATGAAGCCACAGTCTCTTATTTTGTGTTCTGAATCTCTTTTGGCTCAATGTTGATTTCATTAGACCTGCCAGGGCAACATAACAAAACTGAGCATCTTTTGGGCTGGAAAGCTGTACAAGTAATTGCCTTGTATAAGCCTGTCTCTGTACTCTGAGTTTCCAGTCCTACTGAATCTGTTTTTCTTTATATATCCTTTGGTTACTTCACTTTTTTCCCTTAGATGTCCTATACATTGATACTCAGTTATTTTTCGAAATATGGATTTTTGCACATGGTTGATTTGGGAATTATCTCATACCATGATTCAGCCTTCTACCAAAACTCTGCAACAATGACCTAGGAGTTAATGTTCCGGGGGACATATCAATTTTGTAGTTATTAACTGAATTTTTAAATTCAATTAGGGTTACAGTTCATCGTGATGTGGTTGTTAGCTGAGTAAGACCATGTTTATTCCTGTTGTATAAATAAAGAGACAATGAAGAAGATACATCTGCAGCATCTTCATAGAAATTTGTTTAACAGAGGGGAAAAAGCAGGAAAATTGGAGAGAAAGGATGATCCATTTTTCTGGCATATATTTAGCACTTCTAACCTTCCTCTCGGTTTGCTTCTTGCAGTTCTTGCCAGCAGAAATGCATTCTGTTCATTTCTTCATTTCTCCATTTCATCCTAATGACCTTCTTTAACTGGAACTCAATTAATCTGTTAATAAAAGTTGACAGTAAGAAAACAAATTTCTTTGTCTTCTTGGAGCATTAAAAAGGATTTGTATAGCACTTGTCTTCCATTAACACAGCATTTGAGGAGCCCAGATGCCTTGCCATAAGTCCTCTCTCTGAATCTATTAGCAACCTTAAAAAACCAGAAAATAACATGATGAGAGGGAGTTTCTTTTTGTCCAGAACACTGGGTGTTTCATTTCCGAGAGATTTATGCATCAATGTTCTTTGAACCCCATCTTTCAAAATACACCCATATTTGATCATCCGGAGAAGGAGATGTGACTAATGGTACAATCAGTGTTATAAATGGTGGGCACACCGAGAAGCACATCTACTTTGCACTCTAAATCTCTTCTGTTTTCCTTTGTTTTTCTCACTGTAATCAGGGATTGATTCTGTCATGGCCTTTTGAGATCCTTCCAGGCACCCCTTCCAGCCTTCCACACAATTCTGGACTACGTTTCTCTTTTATGACCCTCTTCAAACTCATCTTCTGTAGTTTCTCTTGCCATGTCCATCTCAGTAGAAAGAACTGTGTTCACTTGCATATTCTCTTTAAAGGTTTGGGGTTTGGCTTGCCAGTTTTTTACCGTCCTAAAAGCTTCACCACATTCCCCCACAGTGCTCCTGAATAGTGAGGAGTTAAAGAAACTAAACTGATTATCAGAGAGGTTGTTTTTTCCTCTGTGTTTGAAAAAATTAAGAAAGCATCTAGAACCCAATGCAAAAAAACCTCTTATGAGTCTTTCCATTGACATTCCCAGGTAGGGAGCAGGCTTTTCTATCTGGAGCAAATCCATTGTAGATCTTCCATGGGCTCAGAGGAGCCACTCTCTGAAGTTCATGCCTCTATCTCCTGTTATATTAAAAACTTAATACTCCAAGAAGGTGACAGAGAGCTGCCTAAAAATAGCTGTGATGAAACTGGGTTTTCATGGTTGTGCCAGGAAGGACAGTTAAAGCCAGCTATGGAGTGGCCATTTGCTCGTTGCTTCCCTCGTGTGTTCTTCAGATCTGCTCTTGCAAGCTCCAGCCATTCTTGGTGCAACGCAGGACAGCTTCCAAGCAGGTTTTTGAAGCAGGATATTTGGTGTACCCTTTATAGATTTCTTCTGGGGGGAAAAATAAAAATCTTTTTTAAAGCTAGCTCTAGTTCCTTCCACAGATCGTCACAAAAATTCACTCCTCTGTTTCTTTCAGTCCTGCATGTCTTCAGCAGGAAAGCTGCTCTCTGTGCTTGTTTGCATCCTTTAAACCTTTCTGAGACAGTGCTCCCCTTGCCCTAGCACCATCAGTAGGAGCTCATTCCCACTGTGCATCCTGGTCACTTGTCCCTTTGCCCACTATGGCAGGATTGGATCAATTTTAGGGGCACCCTCCAGCCCAAATAATAGATTAAATTGCTTTTTTGCTTACCTGCTGCTTGGTGTAAATAAGGTAGATTTTCACCTCCTGAGTTCTCATGCTACACAAGAACAATAGCAACTAATGACAAGCAGCGCTGCAGCTTTCAGATTAGCATAATACAACAGGGTGCTTTTGCAAGCCAGCATGAATTGGGTATCCAGACTGGGTGAACATGTATGGCAGATGATCTTTCCACTGACGAACTGGTATTTGCTGAGCTTTTGAATTTGCAGGTCTAGAGAACATTTTATTTCTAGAGCAGCAGGTGAGGAACCCTTGGTTGATCATATATATCACCGGCATCTCTATATTATATTAGGTCACAGGTTCCCAAGAGGGGAAAAAAATCCTGAGATATTTAGCCTTTCACCTTTGAAAGTGTTATTGCAGTGACAGAACAGCTTTGTTGAACTGGTAGTACACTGCCTCTGGGCTGGGAGGTCAGGAGTTTGTCCTGCATCATGCCTGAAGAACATATCAAGGATGACACTGCAATGCAGCCGCTGGGGAAGCTGCTCCTTCAATAAAGGGTTCCTTGGATGAGATGTTAAATATAGATCCCTTTAGCTCATCCCTCTTGACTGGGCAAGCAGAAGTTAAAAATCTCACGTCACTGTTCTCACAAGATAATCCCAATGTCTTGGCCAATATTTCCTCTCTTAGTAGAAACTAGTTCTGATACACAAGACAGAGCTAGAACATCCTGAGTGTGTGCTGCCTGCAGAAATTGCCTCCACAGCCTTTGCACTACAGGTGTTCTGTCCTTGGATTCTTTTATCTTGAATACAGCAGGAGATGCCTAAGCATAAGAAGTGACAGAAAAATCCAAATTCCCTGATGCTTTATCCTGCGAAGGACAAAATTATTAATGCTATCGCTCACTGACTTTTGCAATATTTTTGGCTATTTATACTGATTGAAAAGAGCAGTCTCACACGGTCGTGGATATTTCAGGCAACTCTCAATCTACTGTGGACATCAGTTCCTCAAGTGTAAAATGAAGATAATATTTTTCTGTCGCTTAGGGTTGTTAGGGGAATAAACTACTAATGCTTATGGCATACATGGAGACAGAATATAAGACTCTAAAAGGTGTGTGTAGTATGACAGAAGTGCAGCATAGCAGAAGACAACAGTTTTGCTTTCCTAGTACATAGACAGACCAAGTAACACTTTTTTAAAAAAACCCAAAACATACATTGAGCATACAAAGCATATATTATTTTGTCCTACTGACATTTAAAAAGTAAAAACAAGCAAACAAAACCAAAGCTAGCAGCAACTCTCTGGGATGCAGATTGCTTTTGGAGTAGGTGGTGTTAGCTTTATTCAAACTTCTTGTGAGTACTCTTCAAAATGAACAATCTGGTAAATTCAACACAGATAAATGAATTGCTTCAGTTGGTCCAAGTGTGCCTTTTTACTGTTTAAAGTAACTTTCCTGATTGTTTTATTGTAATATTAATCTTACGTTTTGAAGTAAGAAATGACCTGGGGAGTTAGGGGTGTTTTCATTCAAAACCTGAACATTTTTTTTTTTAATTATTATTTGGAATGTTCTATTTTCACAGAGGTTCTGTTGTATCCTTTCAAGAAAAAGTCCGTTTAAAAAGCTGTTGGGAAATTGCAGAAATACAGATCACATCCTGCTGTAGAGAACTGCTGAATGGGGAGCAGGAGACATCCTGGTGCTCTGCCACATTTCAGCAGAAGGGTTCAAGCAGAGAACTCGGTGGTGAGTGCATAAAAAAGAAAAACCCACGTAGGTGGATGATTAGGTGTATAGGAACAAAAAGTGCCATGTGTTGCTCTTCAGAGCAATCATTTTATCACTCTGGATGCAGCACTCACTGTATTCTTCCTTCCCATTTTCATTTAAGATGAGACACTGTGTGAAGCGTGCGTAGGTTCATGTGCAGGTTTCTAGATAGTTGCACCCTGAAGAGAGCATGCTGGATCAATTTTTTTTTTTATTATTATTATTCTGTACCATTGCTCCCTTCCAGTATTTGTTTTTCTTGACTAACAAACAGTGTTTGTTTCGCTCTGAGCTGTAGATCCCATCCACTATGCAGGCACGTGGAGGGGAGTGTGTGGTGGAGCACAGGAAGGGTACATGCAGGTTTTTGGAAACATCAATGAAAGGAACTGCCAGGCTTTGAGTAGTTTTGAAATTCAGGCCCACTGGTGGGTGCTAAGCCCTCGAATGTCTGGCCAGGAACTCCTTTGAAAATCTGGCCCAGATTTTTCCTCTGTCTAGGAGCAGAGAGTGAACACTACATCTGTGTTTCCCAGCTGGGGAGGCAGGTGAAGCAAAGGGTCCAGGAACATAAGGTGTAATGGCCTTGAGTCCTGCAGGCACCGGCAGCCAGCCCATCTCTGAGCTGTGCTTCCAAGGCCCGGGGGCTGAGGATTTTGGAGCAGAGACAGATGGCTGGATGGGGTTAATCACATGTGCCCACACCTGGCCACGTAGACATATGCTCACAATCAAGGCAGGATTTTCCTCAGATGTTTTTTCTCTCCTTGAACAAGGAGAGCCTACACAGCGTAGTCCCGATGGTGGGAGTGAAAGTGCTGGCTGACAGAAAGAAGAGTGGTCTTTTACATGAGATTATCAAGGGACGGATGTGGGATTTGGGGGTGTTTCTTCTTGTTCCTCATAGTGGAAGTAATGGCAGGAGCTGCCACCCCCACCAGAGCACTGCCGTGGAAGAACCTGCCCTGCACAAACTGGCAGTGATAGCACTGGACACCTGGTATGAGTGAAACTGAATCTTGGCACAGATGGGATTATACATTTTCAGCATGGAAGTTTCAGGCTTTGATGTCGCCCTCTAATGAATGGAAACAGGAATTTTTTCTTTCTCAGTAAATCTGTCAGAAAACCATCTCACGGGGTTTTACTGCGTGATACTACACCTGAATGCTGTAATGACAAGTTACAGTGTTTAGGGATCAGGAGTAGTGAGTGATGCAGGACAACTTCTGTAGTATTTTCATTACCCTTGTGTTGCACACAGGATAGCACTGAATGACACTAATGCACTGGGTCACATTAGATGCAGGTCCTGTTATCCCAGGAAAGAACAGAATAGACACAGAAGTGACAGAGGAACTTGTTTCCCATCAAGACCAACCAACCGTTATTGCTGTATTGGGGTTTTTTTCATGTAAATATGGGATGACAGCAGTTTACACCAGAAATCAAAGGTGATAATTCTTCTGTAGAATTGTCAAGCAGGGCATAAAGTCTCCTCCTGCTGTCCTGACAAATGTGCTTGTTGCCATCAAAATCACCAGTAAAATTATGAAGTGCGTTTTCTTCTGCAAACAAGGATAGCTGAACACAAAGGAAAGTTCTTTTTGATCACTGTAGTATTTAGATGGTGTCTAATGGGATAATACTACTGCAGGGTTAAATTTGCCATTCATGATAGGTACCATTTAGTTTCTGTGTGCGTTCATTATGGTTATATGCCTGTGACAACCACATAACCCTGGCCACACTGGTTTATTGGTGGCTATGAGTGAAAAAAGCAAGAACCTGATGGAAACACCCTGAGGTTTGACAGCAAAATCTAGGACAAAGGCTGTGTCCATTACACACGATTCTGTGAAAAAAGAAACCAACGTGCTGGGGCAGCTTCTAGGTGTTTCATTTTATCCAATTGCTCTGCTAATTTCTAGGCTGTGAGGAAAGGCTGAACTGGAGGTGAAGGCAGGGGTTGGATTGGAACAGGACTGGGAAACCCACAGCCAGATTCAGGCAGCAATTTCAGGTCAGACAGTCAGTAGCAGTGTGCCATTTGGATTCTTTCTCCAGGCTTTATTACAGAAAAGTTTTAAAGTACATGTTGATACAGGAGCCCCTAGAGGTGAAATGAAGGCTTCTCCAGCCCTTTACACGAAAACACTGAGGGGGGAAGAAACTCTTACCTTGTAAGTCCAGGGTCTTTGCAGCAGAGCTCATATTGGAGGGACAGACCAGGAAAACAGCAGTTGCTCATCCAACCTGGTGGCACAGCTGCAGTGTGCTCAGGCTCGATGAGGTGAATGGATTTCAATTCTGCAATGCAGCCATGCATTCCCTCTGCAGAAACCTGCCTGCCTGATTGCACAGGCAAAGTGAATTTTACTCCAAATCTCAGAGGAAGGATAGAAGCTCATGAAAAAAATATTTGGAAGAAACACAAGCACAGACTTTTGGGGACTGCACACTTTGTGCCTGGGTGATCCATACAGATATGTCCATTCAGCAGATTTGTAGAAGAGGAACAATTTTCATCATTTCAAATTTGCCCTAAGCAGGAACATGACTCCAAAGAGTTGAATTTGTTATCTTATTTAAACATTAAACCAAAACACCAGAGGTGGGAGTTGTACCCCTGGACTTTATAGGCAATGGTGATAATGCTTTCAGAAGGAGGTTCTGATAATTTTAGGGGTTAATTACCTTCTGGAGATGTGTTTTGTTTTGTTTTGCAATGGAGGACTTCAAACTCTGTCTCTTTGTGCCCAAAGGCAGGAGGATTGATGCCACACCTGGTGAATCAGACAAGGAGCAGCAGAACTATGTACTACCTAGGATGCTGCGAGTACACTTGTCAAATATCCCGCAGCAGAAGGGGAAGGCACCCTCAGGGATGAGTAATTCCTTGAGGTCCTGCATAACCCCCAAAGCTACTTTTCTGGTTCAGTGGCTCATAGATGAATCTGGGATAAGCAGATAGCACCTGAAGCAACTCTCAGGGAGGATTTTCTGCCTTGCAAATGGAGGTTTGAAAGGACAGAAAAGAAGTGGAAATAAATTACAAGCCTGCCCCAAAGTGTTCTTACTCATGGTTACTAAAGTTCTAGTCCTTATCCTGTATTAGCACTCTGTGGTTAACATGGGTGCTTTTTTAACAACTTACTGGCAGCTGTGAGGGACCAAATACCTCATGAATAAAGCCAATTTCTGGTTTTATTTTTGTTACTGCACAGAGAACGGTAAGGCTATGTAAAAGGCTTTGGCTGTGTTTGATTCACTCACCCCTTCAGTTAGGCCAGGGGATTTTTATCTAAAGCACTCAGATAGCCAGTCCATTAAAACATGGGACGGACAAGGACACATCATTTGCTTAGTATTGCAGTGAGTGGGGCTGCTGTGAAAACTTTGGCTTTGGTGATGAATGTTTCATGACCTGATCTCTGGAGAATAGGATACTGACCACGTAGCAAGTGGCTGAATAGAAAATTGTCCAGGTTTTCCTCGTTGATTGCCCTGAGCCATATGTTGCAAAGCACTGACAAGTGCAGCTGTGAGTTACAGAACTTCTCTGCTTAAAAAAGTAGCTTCTCTGACAAGGCTGTTCCTTCTACCAGAAATGTGTGTATTGCACAGTCAAATTCTGCTCCACAGCCCCAGAATCATAGTGCAAGTTCTTACAAAGCAGCTCCTCGTCCTACAGATTGCTGACCTTTTGAAGAGGTGGCAGGGGAGCTTGTGTTTCAGATTATTCCCGAAGGCCAGCAAAGATGCAGATCCTCTAGCAAGCCTCGAAGCTCCAAGGCTACTCTTAGTATAGGTGCAGAGAGCTGACTAAAAGTGCATCTGGCTTCTTCATACAGGAAGGCTGATGTCAATGTTAAAGGAGGAGTTTCTTGCCAGGAAGGATGTGAACAAAAATCATGTAGGCCCTACAGTGCAGATGAGGTATTTTCTGCCAGCAAAATCATGAAGAAAAGTCTGTCTACATAGCTCAGTGCAGCTACAGGGGATACCTGAGCTGGCTCTGAACACCCAAAAGGGGTATCACAACGTTACTGGGGGCACTGCGGAGGCTCTCATAATCTATTTATCAGCAGAGGCAATGAGCCTTTACAATGCACCTTGCTAACACAGAGAAACCACTTTCAGAGTCCAGGAGCAAGTGTGTTAGCACCTAGTAGAGGTTCTTGTACCTGATGCTTGAATGTGCCATGTAAGCAGAACTCAAATTCTAGCTCTTCTCCCATTTCTGTGTGGTTTTGGATGCTCACAGAGCATTTGCCTTCTCCCACTCTGACTCTGTGAGTAGTATGCAGCACTTTAAACAGCCCGAGAGGTGTCCGTGGGAGGAATTGTGGTGGATCTCGGGGTGGTGAATGGGTCGTCACCTCCATTTTTCTGGAGGAAACTGGGGTTCCATAGGAGCATTTATTAAGGTTAGGCTGAGACCCAGTGTCCTCATTTCTTGGGCTGTCCTACCTTCTGCTGAGCAGCTGGTGGCAAGGGATCCTGTGGGGGACCCAGCAGATGGTATTGAGGAATGGTGCGTAACGAGGCGTGCAGGGAAGTGTGGGAAGTGGGCGCAGCACAGAATGCTGCCCAGATACCACTGTGATACTCTCTTTAGTACTAGCATCAAACGTAGCAAAACGACTCCATGCGCTTCTCCTCAGTCTTACACACCAAAGCCTTTGCTTTTCGAGAGACTCTCAGTTCTCTTCTCCAGTCTGTTCTTCTATAGCTTCTATTGGAATGATTTAATTGATTTTAATTAGCACTAATGGGGGTCATATCTGCCACTTGCCTGAGACACCATAATCAAAGAAAAGGTCCACACTGAGGAATACCAGAGTTGCTCTTGTCCTCTCTAAAACAAGAAAAATATCAACAACCGAGCCTCAGGAGAGAATTCATCATCCACCAAGCCACTGAGCACAGCTGTATCAGGTCTCTCTTGTCACTGCCTGGATTAGTGACATATCATTTGTTTGCTGCAAAAGGCACATAAGTTGAGGGAACAAAGCTAGTAATTAGAGCAACACAGCTCAGATGTGACACGTTCTGCCTGAGCATCCAAACCAAACACTTGGCTCTGCTTCTTTGGATGGCATTTCTCTTACGCCTACCCCAGAACAGCAACCAAGCTGATTTCAGGCCAAGAGAAGAGAGCAAAAGGGTTACCAAAGGGACATCCTTCTGCTCCACACTGTTACTCAGTGTTTTATACCTACATCCAGATAGTAAGCTTCCAGGTATTTTGTGAAATGAAAACGTACTGCTATTTTAACTGTATAATCTTAGCACCTAGTGTGTACCAAGACTTAAAAGCTCCTCATGAAGATTTTCCTAACCCGAGAATATAGTGTACACACAGAGTTTTGAAATGCCTGTAAGCCCTGCAGCATGCTCTGAGAAATACCAGCTCTGGGCTTGCTTGAGCCAGTGGAGAAATGAACTGTAAAGCTCAAGAGGACTAGTGCAAAATTTCTAGCATCAGCCTTCTCTACTTCAAACCAGATGCCCTTTATTCTGATTTTCTCAGACAGAAGCAAAGTGCCCTGCTATCAGAGTAAGAGCCTCTGCTCCATCTATGCAGGCAGATATTTATCAGTACTAGTCAAGATCTGAACTTTTTCCAGAAATGATATGGCCACCATAACTGTGATCTCTCTAAGCAGCATCTAATGCTTTTCACCAGCTTTAAAAATTAATTACATCCTTCTTGCTAATGTATCTGGCATCTCTGTGCATTAGACAATTATTTGGAAAAGATATTTCAGCTTATATGACATATCCCTGAAAAAAGACAAAATGTTCTGTCTGTTGCTGCTTTTAAGAGTCTCCTGCTCATGGATCAGAGAATGTTTAAATTTAGGTGAAAACAAAAATATCAGCTGTATTTAAAGACATGGATGAGCAAATCAGAAAGTACCAGGCAGTACTTGTTCCTTAAGCAGTCAGCTGCCTCTGATCCTCTCAGATCTATTAAAGAACGTGGTGGATGCGTCTCTTTAATGTATAATTGCCATTTAATGTCACTGAAAGGTTCACCAGGGGACCTGAGTGACAATATGAGACCCAGCATGGACTCACAGAAGTTCCCTCAAAGCCCCCCTGAAGTGTTGCCATAGCAAGGTCTGCACTGATCTCTGCTGATTCACACGAGCCGTGTGCTGCTGGCTGTGCTGGGGCAGGGGAGGCTGAAATAGGTGCATTTCTGCATGACTTTAAGAAGCAATTCATGCAGCAGAAAGATAAGAAGATAGACATATACATGGAAGTATAAACAAAGCAACCAAAACCTCTCAGAGATGGCGCTGTTGCCAGCTGGGAGTATCTGCAGCATTAGCCAGGGGGAAAAAACAGGAAAGTAAAAGTGTAATTCAGAGAATGACTAATGACTAGAGATAGGGAATAAGGGCAACTTAAATGGAGTTTGGGCTAAAACCTTAGTTAGCAAAGTTAGCCCTAATTGTGGGTTGGTCTGAATTTTGTAGGTGACAACACAGAGGTGTACTGGAATCTAAATCCACGGGATTTGTGTTATACTGTTTTGTAGCAGTGTGGTGAATGCAAGTTGAAGTGGCCGCCTTAGCTAGAGACTGGACATTCACAGAAATGTAACTGAAAGATTACTTGGGTCTATTTTAGTATACTTAAATGTGCCTTGCTTTAGGCAGATATCTGTACTTCTCTTCCTTCCATCTGGTATCTGCAAGAAAAATAAATGAAATCACAAAAAAAAAGTCTAAAAATCTCCCGATAACAGTATATCTAAATGAGATTCCCAGAAACATGCCTTGACCTTCAGCCATTCTCAGTGATTGAAAATACTGGTTTCCAACATTTCTTGTTTGCGCCGAGCGAACGAGAACATTCTCTCACTCTAAAAGTTCTCCATCTTCACTGGACTTTTCAGCTTAGTCATCAGTACAGACCCATTCTCAGCCAAAGTACTGCATTTTGCCACCTAAAAGATGACAGGCAGCTGAAGAAGTACACTTCGTTTGCTGACTGAGAGCCAGCTCTTTTCAGAGGCAAGGGCAGGACTGTGGGAAATGGCAAGAAGAATCCATTTTATTTTCTTGTGCATCTTTAAGGACAGGAGTTGGCACTGCTGTAATTATCACATTCTCCACTGGCCACAATGTGCTGCATCACAACCTGCTGCACTGTCTGTGGTTCTTCATCATTTCATATTTACTGCTGTTCTGCTCTGGGGTTTGGCTGCACTGGAGTGAAAGAGCAACCTCTAGAGTTACTTACAGCCCTGCTTGCTCCCTACCTTAATCCAAACATAAAGAGTTTTCTGAACTCTGAGTCACAGGTGATTGACTGATATACGGCTTTACACCAATTTTAGCCACGTGAAAAGCTGATGCAAAGAGCTGGGGGCTCCTGTTATGCCCTGAATGAGGTATCAGGTCAGATCCACAGGCATTGATGTAGCTCCATAAACTGAGAACAAAACATCAAATGTATGGGATTGCTCTGCAGCTCTGATGCAAAGGAACTGAGCAAAATATTATTTTATGCTCAGAAAAGAAATACAGCCGTTCTGAGTGTGCCCAAGCTGGCCCCAGGAGATCAGTGAGGTTAGCCAGCATATGCCTAGGTAGCTAATTGGTACTAATTTCTCCCAAGTAGCAAAGAATGAAGAAACTAACTGCAATGAATACATTTCAATGTCTTTTCTTTTATTTTTTTTTCTTTTAAAATGAATTAGCCAGATTATTAGTTACAACATACATCTCAGGGTGGCATTTTAACCTCAGAAGTTTCAATTCTCCTTACAGGCTGAGAGATCAAGGTTTTACACAAAGATTTCTTAAAATGCCAGGGGAGCTGGCACTGTTTGCTGCTGGCTGGAAGACTCCTCTCTAAGCCTAGTGGGCTCCTATCAAACATGATTCATTTGACTAGTGACAAATAGAATCTGAACTCAACAAAATTTAATCAAAATGGGATAATGCCTGCAATTTCAGTTCAGGCTCTTGCATGGATTTAGGGTGAGCTTTTGCTTTCATAAGCTCTCAAGTGTCACTTTTCTCCTTTTTTTTCCTTCTTGAAATTCCTTCTGGGCCTACATTATTGCAGCAATTTGTTTCACCTTTCACATAGGGTTTTTTAATCTCTAAGAGCCCACTCTGAGTGACTGTAGCTGAGGTGCTTTGTAAAGTAATTGTTGAAAAAGAATAGGTATTTAATTACCTTTCCCTTCCCATCTCATTTCTTCAGTAAATTATGAAAGTAATCCCCAAATCATAATAATTTTGAGTTGTTTTCTTTTAAAATTCAAATCTCTGATAAAAAAAAACAAACAGCTTTTTTTTTTTCAAGCAATGATTTGCCATTTCCTTTCCTCTGACTTTTTTCTTCTCCCATCTCCCTTTCCTGTTTTTTTCCCTCGTTCCAAAGATGAGGAGGAAATTATGTCTGGCTGGATCACACTCGAGGTCTTGTGTAGCTGCATTTCAATGAACACTTAATGCTGGCTTCTGAACATCCCCAGTTTTCCATCGCTGAAGATTTAAGAGAATGGTGGGAGACATCTCAAGTTTAGGATTGGTTGTTGAGAGAAAGAAGATGGGCCAGGGATCATATGAGCCAATAACAGAACCCAGAGTTGGTCCTGTGTGCTCTCCTTCTTGCTTGAAAGCCTGTGGACTCCTCGTCCTCATGGCCATTGTCTTTTGGTTTGGTTTGACCTTGAGCAGGAGGGCTTCTCACTGGGCTCTTTGTTTCCTGGCAAGTCTGTTTTCTCAGTGTTGAAAAAAGAAAAGAGAAATAGAAAAGGACACATCTCTGCCTGGTTTCTGTGCTCCCACATCCACACTGCACCACAGCTGCCTCTCAGGAACTGACAAGCCAATAGGGATCCCAACTTCTTTGCTGATGTTGTGCTTTCCCAACCTTTTCCCACTCCATTTCTCTTCTTCAGTCCAATTTTCTACACTTTGTCTTTGATTGTGTTGAAAACATTGCACAGGCTTCTATAGCCCATTTTAAAAATGAGGTGCTAGCTTATATAGCCCTTCAATGAGATGATCCATTATGTATTTGAAAGTAAAGTGGCAACTTGTGTCCATCAGCCTCATGTAAAGCTACTCAGCATCATTAAATGGTTGCTGTGTGAAGAGCCAGCTGACCATTAGTTGTACTTAAAGTAATCATGTTTCTCTAATGCACACATCATTTTGTAGAAAGGCTTAGCCTATTTTTGATGAAAGATAGCATGAATGTATCTCCATGAACACTGCAATAATAGACTAGAGAATAAGCTGGGATTTCAGTTCACAGCCCTTGTGATAGCCCAAATCTAGAGCTATACATTATAGTTCCTCTTCAGGAATTTACATCATGACTGCTATGTGATCATGTAAATAGCTGTAGCCTAAGCTCAGATGGATGATATTCAGCATTTAATCTCCTTTTAGAAGCTCTGGGAAGCTTCACCTCAGATATGGTAAAATTTCACTTCTCAGCTTACAAGAGTAAGTAGGGTTTTACTGAGAGATCAGAGAAGTGCATAACCACAAAGAAGGAAGGTCCATTTGAATTAGAGACCAAATTTGACTTCATCTTGGGCTTGTTGCTGTTGTGGTCACTGTGGATGGCACTGATTTTGTACGAGCACCCACTGTGTGATATTACCTAAGAAATAATTGTCACTGAATTAAAGACAAACCAATGTTGAGATGAGATTCCATGTATGATGCTCACCGCAGACATCCAGGAGGTGCAATAACCAGTGCAGAAGCTATAGCATTGATAGATGTTGCCTAGAAAAAACTGATGCCTTTTTGCCATCTATTGTATGTAAACACTGAACAGGAGTTCAGTTTCAGGCCCTGACACGAGCATTTGTCCCAGATTGTTCTCAGAGCACAAATGAGGTGCAGTGGGGCAATGCCTGTGAAACCCCATGTGCATGCTGACCTGCTGCTGAAATCAGATGGTTGTTGTAATTCCCACCTATTTCCCCTGAAGTTTTACTGATACCAGGTCTCTAAAATGCGGTTTTAGGGGGGGGAATTGCCTTTTATAAATGTAAGACAAATCAGAACCAGTCACTGCTGGAAGATCAAAGATCTTGGTGAGGATGTGCTCGGCTGGTGACCTCTCACACCTGCAGTGGGAGAAGGACTGTTCTCAGCCAGGCTTGCAAAAGACTCCTGAGGGATAGACAGAAGGTCCAGGCTGTTATGTATATCACCATGTAAAGCCAAACCAAGGAAAACGCCAGGAGAAGCAGTAAAACACAGAACACTCCCAAAAAATTGGGACAGTGGAAGGGGCTAATCCATTAGAAGTAAAGGTTTCTGGTTTACTGGTTGCAAAAGTCTAAGAAATATATCACAGGTCTGTCCAAATAAATCCCTGATAAAGCAAGCATTGACCTGTTCAAGAAGAAAGTCTGATAAATGAATACATTTTACAGGCATGGATCCAAAACACGTTGCATAGTAGCAGAGCACCTTCTCTCCTCCCTGTATTTTCATGGTTATCTACTACAGAAATAGATACATGTGCAGTGAAAATCAGTATTAGACAGGTTTCTGCTGTACAGCAGACAGCTTAGCATTATGGAAGGATTAAAGAAAAAAAAATTTAAACCCTGTGGGTATTCATCTGACTTCATTTTAACTTCTCGAAGTCCAGAGAAGTTGTACATCAGCCTTTTTCTTCTCTCCAGATCTGAAATTGGTATTGGGGAAATAGTGAAGTGGGTCATGCTAGGTTGGTGTGAGATATCCTTGGAAAATCCATGTTACATATCAACCTATTTCCTAATGAAGCATGTAACTATAAGTACAATGTTTGAGTTTGTTTTAGAGCCTGGAATGTTACTGAGATTACAGTAGCAGGGCTGTTGTTGGCAAAACATGGTTTCCTTTGTTTCTATATAGGCAATATAGAGAAGTAAATTCCCTTGATAGACTTCTTGGATGTCCATGCTCTAAGGCTGGTGATTTTATAGAGCAGTTGTATTATTCTTCTTGCATGAGAGGTATGTCATCTACTGCTCTTGGAGACATTTACTTCCGTCTTAAGTCAACTGCAAGCCCTTGTCTCCACATTCAGCCCTTCTTGCTCGTAATGAGACAATTCTGAGTCACACTTTGTGTTATCTTCACTTAAAACTCATACTTTCCGTGCAATGTCCTTGATTTGTCTATTTTTGTCCTCTCTTTACTGCTGTGTCAGGGAAATTTCTACTCTTTGGTTTCCCCTGTGTGACAGATCTCAGCCTCACTGTGTCAGTTCTGACCTTGGCTCTGCCCAACAGGGCACAGCTGGATTTTTGCTGCTGCTTTTCAGCAGGACCAGACCCATTTGCCCTTTTCCCTCCCTTGTAGCCAAATATTGTTATGGAAGTGGTTTTTCTTTCTCTGCTCATTCAGCTCTCCTCCCTCTCTGGCTGTAGAGGAAGACAAAATGAATCGAAGGGACTTCAGTGCCTGAGAAGCAACAGGAGGATGGGATTATTAATGATTTCTATCCAGCACCTGACATGAGCATCTGCAGTCAGCAGCCTTCCTACTGCAGTGGGCTTTGTTTGACTTTTTTTGTGAGTCATAACATGGGAGAAAGAACCTGCAGTTGCCTCTACAGCAACCTATTTCCTCACCAGTGGTAAACAGCAACAAACCAGTAAAATCCCGCAACATACCGCAAAGGATTCACATTTATAATAACAACTTTCCCGTGGTTTAAATGACAGCACTCTGAAATCAACCATTCTGTTCTCATAGTATTCAGGTATTACATCTTAAAAGTAATAATTGATTATTGAAGAACAGTCATGACATAGCAATTGTGCAACAATTTTTCATAAATGACATTGCTGTTTACTTGCTCATAAGTCCTCATTCAATATACTTTTAAAGTCAATTACTGTTTAATCAACAATAGCCACCTTGTGCAGTCCAAAGGAATCCTCATGAAGCATTATTTCAAAATGATTGTGGTACATGCAGTGTTACTGTCACTAATATAGAAATTCAAGCCTACCTACTTTCCAGTAGTAAGACATACAAAACGGTGGCCTTAAAAATAAAAACACGCAGCTGATATTTAAAAAAAAAAAATAAAATTCTCTTCCTTCTGGACAAACAAGTAGTAAATTGATAGTGTCTTCGGGGTGTCATTGACTTATATCGCCTGGGTCTTAGAAAAAGTCACTTTCTCCTTGAAGAATCCCAGTAAAATCACTTAGGCTTGATCAATGCAGTTGTCTGAGTAGTTGGTGCCATCACGTGCAGTCTACAAAGCAGACAGTTGCCAGACAGAGACCAGGAGCTACAATTCTCTGTGCAGGCTGATGGTGTGAATACCGTGGGCAGCACATGGTGCTGCCTGATGCTGAGTGTACAAGGAGTGGTGGAAAGGGCCCAAACTCCTCCTTAGTGCTAAAACACAAAAGATGAGACTGCTTTACTCCTGAAAAGACTTGTCAATACCACGCAAGTTCTTGCAAAATTTCCTGCTTCAGCGAAGTGCATTCTAATCCTCTACAATTTCTTGAATGAAAGTGGGATAATTTGAAGATCACCATGAGATTTCGAAGCAAACATCTGGTTTGAAAGTTTTTCTCTTCCTTTCTTTACCCTTTTTCTTTTAGCTAGGTCTTTCAGACCTCAGATTGAATGTGATGTCTAATGCAGCCCTTCTCTGTGACAGTGTAGCAGGGACAGCCTTTCATTCTTAAAACACAAATAGTTATTTATGTAACAGTAGGTACGTTATAAAAAATAATAGAAAAAAAGACTGGGTATTTTAGTTGATGGTTTGCCTTCACCTTTTATTCCTTCATAGCTCAGAGATTATGAGAAAAAAATATATTAAGAGATGTAAACTATGTTTTCAAGTATTCATAAGTCTTTGGAAGAGTTGTGGGATTTTTTTTACAATCTCTTAGCATTATACACTTAAAATTGGCATAGTCATAGAAGCCCACCTTCCATCAGGCTGTATTTTCCATTTGCAAAATCTGAATTTTCCTGTTTTCCGGGGTTTTTTGCTTGCAAGGCACGTGGATTAAGACTGCTCCACTTTTTTTAGTCCTGTGGATTTACACTAGTGTCACAAACGTGCTTGGACTCAGTGGGAGCATTGATGGTCCTCAAACAGTGCTTGTGTTCGTTATTTTACAGAGGGGGCTGTAAGAGAAGGGACGAAAAGAGTTTACATAATATTGAGACTGGAAAAAAAAATAAATTTTTAAAAAACTTCAATTTCAAGTCCTGAAAACATTCTGGTGATACTAGGCCACAGTAGGTGCAAAGCTGTAGTAGCAACTCTCAACTCAGAATACTTTAGATGGTACCATGTCCCCTCCTCTGTGAAGGAAGGAAGTTTTCTATACAGGGCAAGAGATGCACTTCAGGAACATGACAAGAAACCTTTCAGTATTGTCCATCCATATCATGAAGATGTGGAAAGACCAAGCTGCTGAGCTGGGAATTGATGCTTCAGGGTGATATTTGTAGCCAGCGCAAGTTTTGCTTAGAATCTAATGGGTAACAAGTCAGCATAAATGATCATTAACTATTGCAGCATTATAGCAAATGGACCCATTATGCTTCATTCTGCTGCAGAGAGTGCAAAATAAATTCTGGATGATGGGACATAGTCAAAGAAAGAATTTCAAGGAAGGAAGAGCCTGTGTTAGTTGACTTTGTTTGTTAAACAGGAGATTATAAAAAATTATGATCCCAGGCTAAGTTATGGCATCACACACCATAAAAATACACAAGTTAACAAATCTATTTGTCAAAGCCAACATTATACCCAGTGGTTATAACTTGTCTTAACACACTTCTGAGTTTCACAGTGGATTTCCCAAAGGCAAACATAACAGTATAAGGGAGAGAATCAGATGGCAGGTCAAGAAGATTTTATTCCATATGGGCTAAGTTTGCGAGTTTTGACCCAGTGTCCCAATTGACACAATGGCTGATGGCAGACAAGAAACTCTGGCAGGGGTAATCTGTCTCCTACAAAAACACCTCATGATGTTGGTCTTGTGTAAAGAACATCTGCAGGAAAGGGCAGGACCAAGTGGAGCTCAGCAGGGATGGCAAGGCTGCAAGATGACTCCCTGTTCCTGTGTCTCATTGTGCACTGGACAGGGCAGGAAACAACCAGTAAACCCAGCACAGAGTCCAGGCAGCAATAACCTGGGACTCCAGCACAGGCTCTGCTCTCAGTTCCCTTAGGAAATCCATAGATTTCAAAATCAACCTTTTTAATCTTTAATAGCCACAGACTCATGAGAGATTATAATTGTTGATTCCAGTGGTATTACTTCAGTGGCAGAGAGAGAGAGAGAGAGCCTGGAGCCCTGAGCCACAACTTTTTAAAACACACCCGACCAAAAGCACTAGGAAAGCAGCGTGTCAAAGTCTTCCTCAATCATTTGCATTCTGGCTTACTGAAAACAAGCTTTTTCGTGCCAGTATTTCCACATCCCACACAGCTGGGCAGATGTGGAAGGGGTTGTCATTTAATTTTTGTCTTCACAGCCAGAGTTGGTTCCTGAAGCTTGTGTGGCTGAATATTACAAATATGCCTGGTGTAAGCACAGACATGTAGCAAATGTTTGCATCACTAGTAATCTCCTGGTAAATACTGTATGCCTTTCCAAAGGTTAATTCTGTTGTCTAAGAAAAGGCATTGTGTTGTAGTGCAGGAGTTCCTTGCTGAAGTCTGAGATGGTGTTGTCCTTTCTGGTGGGGGTGTGGTAGCTCTGCAGGGCACAGCATCCAAGGGTGTGAGGTGCTGTGCAAGGCACTGGATGCAGCATGGGAGGCAAAGCTGCCCCTGGGGCCTCCTGTCAGGCTCAGGAGGAGAAAGTCTGTGTCCTGGAGGCAGCAGGAGATGAAGTCATGGTTTGGGAATGCTGCCTTGTAGTTTCCTTTAGAAAGGATAGGTAGTTAAATTCTTTAAATTCTGCTGCTTGTCCCCAGTATCAGTCCTTTGTCCCATGACACCTGAGCCTCTTCTGAGAGCACAGCCCATCAGAAGGCGAGGAGACACAGTGGGGGAACAAGCAGACACTGTGATTTCTACATGAGGTTCCCTGTGCTCACTCTGTCTCTGGGCAGGGTACATCAATCTCTCACGTTCTTCAGGTGGCACATTAGCTGAAAGGCGCCCTGAGAGAGCACAGCCTGGCAGGAGCACACTGTTCTCGAGTGGGCAGAGCGCTATGGCTTAGGGATGACAACTCTTTTTATTACTTTTTTTTTTTAAAAGCAATTCTGCTTTCAATTTCACATGCAAACTATACCTGCCAGAAAGGAAACGAAGTAGCCTGTTGAGAGGAGTAGAAAATGAAGGGCTATTTTAAATCACATTTAAAAACGTGATTGTTCTGATAAATTTTTCTTAACCCTTGAGTCATAGGTAACTACAGAGATGTTGGAGTTTCCCCTAAGCCTGAAAATAGGCTGTTAGGAGTAAAATAATTTTTTACGCTTTAAATTAATCTTTATTCAAATTTCATTCTGCACAAAGTGGATATCTAATGTTATTTTACCAGGGAAGTGTCCCCTGACTCAAACAGCCTTGGATGATAGCAAGCTGTCCCTCCTGTGGCCTATTTTTGTCCAAGCAGGGGGGGAGGATTCTTGAGGCTGCTCCATGTCTGTGCTGCTCTGCATTCCTCACCAGCCTTGGCTGCTTCAGGGGCACAGGGAGGAAAATTGTTTGCACACCTCCTGTTCCCTATGGATGCAAAAGGGTGGGAGGGCTGCTGCCTGCAGCCAGAGCCCTGCCCATCCTGCCTTTAGAAATACTCAAGGGATTGGGTCTGTCTGTAATTTTCTCTTATGCAGGGAAAGACATATTTACATTTCCTGATCCTGTGCGTAACGTTTCAGCCATGGCAGTCTGGACCACAGCTTTGATTTGCTCTTTGCTTTTTCTGGGTGGTGAAAAAAGGATTAATTCCCCAATTTAGCCACCTTAGTGGTCTACCTAAAATGGTACAGAAGTCTCTCTACTCCTGCCTGAATGCAAAGGGGAGAGATGGAGGAGGAACAACCAGTTAATGTAGTGCTTGTGCTCAGGAATTTCCTGTTCAGGAGCCAAATCACAGATTTGCTGTTCTGTTCCTGCATTCAGTGCTCAACCACACTCAGCAGCTTCTCTTTGGGGTACACTTTGGCAAGAGCCAGCAGTTCAAAGGTCCAGCAAAAAACCACTCTACAATGACCTAAACATCTTCAAGTGCGTAGAAGATTGAAAGAGCCAAAAGCTGTAATCAGACCTGAGCTGCAGCTTCAAAGCTTCACAATTTCTACAGAGCCAGTCGCATCTCAACGAAAATCTAACATCCAAAAGATCCAGTCACAGCAGGCCCACTAGAACAATAAGCCCTAAAGGATGTTCAGTAACAGGCATAGCTTGGTGTGTTGGATTTTTAATGATTTCTCTTGATGTTTGACAGCTGCAGCTGCACACATCTTGCTGTATCACTCGTGGGTGGCAGAGGCCTTGCTGCCTGGCTTTTCCCACTGCCTAGGAGCGTGTCGGGAAGCAGAGATGGAGAAAGAGGAGGGACCCATACTGCAAAAAATACATTTCTGTAAGGGGGGGAAATAGGTTCAACTCACTGTCTCAAGTTTCTGTGTCACCGAGAAACTCAGGTCCTGTATTTATTATTTGTATTACAGTAGCACCTAGAGGCCCCAAGTTGCTAGGGTTTGTAGAGCAATTTGGAGGAGACAGCTACTACTCCTATGTCATTATAAAATGATGAAAAGCATGGGAAAGGAAGGGAGAAAAGTGACCTGTCTCAGGTGTTACGGAGCAGCATAATAGAAAGTAAAGTTCTAGCTCTCCCAGGGGAAGCTTGTGCTGTCAAGGAGTGGGGTCACAGCACCTCAGGAAGCTACAGTGCCTTCAGCTCAGCTGTCAGAAGTGACTGCCTGCTCCCTTTTAGCCCTTCCTCAGCAGTGGTGTTAGTGAATCCATTTTCCATCACATTGCAGTGGATTAAGTCTACAGTCATGACCTGGTTGAGGGCTGGTGGCATCTTTGGATGTGCTTGCTAGACTGTCTGTGACCAACTGTCCTCTCAAGTCTGAACCCAATTCAGTGGCCACTCTGCAAATTTTACTTGTAATTGCAGTTTGGAAAGGTGGTTGTTAATTTCTGCTTAGACTATGGAATAGCCAACTGTCTTCATTCCAGTTTTGACATGCTGGAAATCTGTCAGGTTCTCTCTTTCATTAGAAAAAGATGAATTTCTTGAACACAATGTAGAAGAACCACTTCAGACACAGCACCACTGTGTGAAGTGTGTACATATGCACATCCCCATAGCATGGACCAAAACAGTTTGCTGCTTCTCCTATCAGGTGCAAATCTGGCATTGACCAGGTTGGGCAGGTAGAATGGAACTTAAATGTATATTTTGATGCATTTGCTAAAATTCCTCTGAAATTCTGCTAGCATTTATAGCAATAATAGCTTTGTTTCTGAAGAAAGAGGTTCTGTTGCTATAAAACTGCAATCTCTGGTTTTCAAATAAAACACTTAAAAACTATGCAGTTTCTTTTTCTTACCTAAAGTTTCAGCACTTTTATAGGAAATGTGAGCTGTAATTTCATTGTTTTCCTTCTTTAAAATACATTTTAAAAGGAAGTCAAACCTCAGCACATTCTATAGTTGTTGAAAAGAGTGCAGAACTGGCAGTACGACAACTTGAATCTTACCTAAAAGCCTGACAAGAATAGGAGTAATAGGTGCAAAGTCTCTATTTATTTAGCTCCAGCCACTACCAGATCTGAATTTATCTTTGCATCATCCTTGCGCAGTGCAGATAAAGAGTCTCAACATTTTGTGACTTGGTAACATGAGCACAAGGTCCTGCCCACTGTCATGCCAGGGTCCTGCACAGAGCTGGGATGCACAGTGACAGTCTTGGCAAAGCCCAGCAGAAGGATTGGACCTGAAGAGACCTGCGAAAGATATTGGCTGGTCAAACATTTTTTCCCAATCTTTTCACTTTGTGTCAGCCTCGTTCAGGACAAGTTCATTAAGGGCATCCTTATAGAGATTAGCTCTCTGTTCTTGTACCCATTTCACCCTTGTCTGCTTTCCTGATCCTGACTAAGGCAAAGCCAGCAGTGATGAGAGCCCTAATAACTCTGCCATCTGCTTGACTGTTATGTGATGCTCCTGCTGTTGTTAAAGGCAGAGCAGCAGCACTTGACAAGACCTTCTAACAAAGTGCTTTGAAAGCCCCTTACGAAGCTCTCCCAGGCTGACAGGCATTTCAGTGAAGTCCTGTGCTTTTTGCCCTCTTACACATATTTTCCCTGTGGAGCTGCTCCGTGATAATCCTTTTCTTCGTCGTTATGAGAAACGGTAGCAGGAGAAAAGGGATGTTTTTATTCCAGACTGATTTGTAGACCTTTCAAATGAAGGTGGTGTGGGCATCCCAGAGCTATTGGCTGCACTGTGGCTCTGCTCAGATAGCTCAGCTGGAACGTCCTCCCAGATTGGAGAGCTCTCTGCCAAGGCAGCACTCTTCTGGCACTCTTTCATGGTTCTCCAAACCAACCAGAGTCCATGCAAGTACATCTGGTGTAAATGCCAAAAGATTCAGGTCCTATTTCACAACGAGCAGCGACTGACCCTTCTGTCTCGTATTTTCTCTTAAACCAGGAAGTTTTGAGTTCTTTAACCACTTAACCATCTGGTTGCTCCCTAGACTAGAGAAATTTGAAAGGATCAACCCCAACATTAGCCCATTTCTAATTAGCCTCGTTGCCATAGTGACTTGGAGGGGGTTTATTATCATCAGCATGGAAAACCGATGGAACCGTACAACTTCTTTTGCAGCTGGGGAACGTAAAAAGTGAATCCCACATTGAATCATGTTTGCAGGGCTGGCATTCAAATCACAGTCATTGTGTGCTCAGGAGAAATGACTGTCACTCATACAGAGCGTTTCACTTTAGGAGGAAGATGGGGGGTGCAAAGAAAGGTTGTTTTTTCCTTTTTCTTTTTTCTATCTGAGGCATTAAGACGAACATTAAAATGCATAGGTGCAAAAGAAATTCAGATACCTCATTTAAACTAGAAAAAAGAGTAGAGGAGTAACTGACCCTGAAGCACTCAGTACTGGATGTGGACTCCGTCTCGTTTATTTTCATATACAGAAGAGCTGGGCTATTCCCAAGGACTTTCTTATGAGGAACATGGAAACATAAAGAAAGTGGCTTCCATCCTTTATTGATACTGATATTTCCTTTTTACTACAAGGAATTGAAATGTGTGTGGTTTTGATCCTGAATGTTGTCATGGTTACAGGACTACTTGGATGCTGCTTTTTGCACCCAAGAGCAGCTGCCCATGGGTGCAGTTTGAGGCTGGGCATGGGGGGGAC
Organism: Cephalopterus ornatus; assembly: GCA_013396775.1. Classification (NCBI taxonomy): domain Eukaryota; kingdom Metazoa; phylum Chordata; class Aves; order Passeriformes; family Cotingidae; genus Cephalopterus; species Cephalopterus ornatus. Next base: position 130,368 of record VZRE01010796.1, read on the forward strand.
CAGCCTGACTGCCCAGATCACCATGGGGTCTGGCTGGAAACAGCAAGACCTGGAGCAGGGATTCCTTGGGATGGATTTTAGTCACAGCAGGAGGGATGGAAATTGTGTGATCACACTCCTACTACTCTTATAAATGCCTACTGGGTAATGCTCCTGAAGTACCTGCTCATTCCCAATGTGTATCAAGCCTGGAATATTCCTGCCTAAGCTACTCTTTCACCTTCTGGTTTGACTAAAAGTCTTGTTACTATGTATCTTAGGACCAAGACCTTTTTTTTTCAGCCTAGACTTCACTTTAAGCTACAGTCCACAATATTATACAAAGCAAAGCTGCATGAAGGAGAAAAAACTGGTGCCAATCTCCATAATGTCAGTTCTGTTTGTGCATCTCATGGAGAATCTCATGTCTGCCTGCAAGATCATGTGGTAGACACACTGTAGAAGCTGTTGACTTTTCACTGAAAAATGGCAAATGAAATATTTTCGGCTGAACTCCTCCCTTCCCATCTCTTTTTCAGGTTTTTAGCCAGGGGGGTTTCAGATTTCCAAACCTATAGAAAGGAAACACTAGGAAGAAAATTATTTTCTATGAAATGCAGACAGGCAGAAAACGCCAATTTTCTGAGAGGATTTTTCAGTGAAAGGTTGCAATTTTCTGTCAAAGGCATCTTCAGTTTTTTGTCAACTGTATAAAACGTCTTGTCTTAGGTCTTGCAGCACTTTATCCCACACAGAGTGCAAATGGAGACTCATAGGATATTAAACTTTTTGTTTGTTTATTCCACCCCGAAGTGGTTTTAAAGGACCTTTGTGAACAAAAGATAGTGCTGTAGGTTGGAAAAAAGCAGATTTGTGCCTTTTCATGCTAAGGTGACACATGGTCTTGTGCCCATGAGTGTCTGAAGTGCGTTCTCTCCCTTTGCTATAGACTGTCAAGTTGTTTGAAGGTAGATAGTCTGTACCAAACTCAGTACAATGTATGCTCTGCAGACATGCTTGTGTTCATGATGATCTGAGGAGGAGGGGGTGGAGGAGTAAATCATAAATGAACATGGGGGGGAAAAAATGTACAAACCAGTATTTTCTGGAAGCTGAAGTTTGAAACAGTGAGGTTAGTCAGTGAATACACACCAATACTGTATCTCAACTCACCACCTGAAGTAGGAAAGCTGTGGGTGGAAGTAGATGGGAACAAGTGGAGTGCCCTGTTTTGATGGACAGGCTTAAATATGACCGTAAAATCTACAGACAGAAGCAGTGCCATAGTTGAGCCTCCCACTCCTAATTCACCCTGCCTAAGGTTACAGGCTTGTCTGAGTGCCTTGTAATTTACTGATGCCCAGGTATGGAAGGGCGAGATTCCCTCATCACCTACACTGCTTTGATGCTGAAAGAGAATTGTCTAATAACTGGGGACAGCGATTTGTCACAGTCAGTTAGAGAAAAAATCCAAATCCGATTAGGGCAAAACAAGCAGATGCCCTGAATTCCTTTCCAAAAGGGGCACTGCACATGTGAAAAATGTTCAGTGGGGAAGAGGCTTTGCCCTACTGGATAACCCTGCAGGGATTCCGTAGCAGCAGGTGAGAGGGTGAGCACTGTTTGCTGCCAGGGATACCTTTGCACTCTGGCTCTTCCCATCACAGCTGAAGCCCCAGACTGAGAAGAGCCAAATCTAGGGAAGAACGTGAGTAGTTTTCTTTATCTCCACATGCTGGGGGGCCCTTGTGGAGGCAGCAGGTTGGCATGTGGCCATGGATGTCGGGGCTCCATTTCCACCCCTGCTGCTACCGAGGCTTTGAGCACAGCTGGATCTTGGGCTAGCTGCTCCTGTCCTGGAGCTGCCTTCATGCACCTCCCTGTGTGAAAGGTGTTTTGCTGCAGCGGATTGTTACAGTGAAGGGATCAGTGAGGCGGACAAGGGGGCATGAGTGATCCGTTGCTTTCTCAGAGAATTGAAAGCACGTCAGAAATAGAAGCAGTATTTAAATCGTGAGTCTTTTTGCTTCTTCTCCACCTGGTGAGCCTGGGAGTTACAGGAGGCTGTCACGTGGTGGAGAATTAACAATTCTAATGAGAGGCACTGCCAATTTGAATTGCTTATTTGGAGACCAGGGTGGGAGGGGTGTCCATTAGCGTGTCTCAGGGATTTCCTATGCTTGCTCCTGGATCATCATTAAAGGCACAAAGCAGCCGAAGAAATGGGTTCAGATAACTGGTATATGGCACCCAAACGACCTACTTTGGTTTTTTTTCTTGAGCTAATCTTATGGCAAAGTGCTATCAGATCAGCTTACACTGCTCTTACAGTGTGTAGAGCTGCTGGTGAGATAGCAGTGAGGACAAAAGCAACTGCAAGCCAGTTTATTGGAAGGCTATGGCTTGCATGACCACGAGGAAGCACCTCCTTCTCTGTGATCACAGGGTGCATCCCCATCTTCATTGCTGCTGACAAATAAGCTGCCATAGGAGATAAAACAGAAGCTGAGCATGGTACTGAAAAGCATCAGCTTCAGACAACTCTTGAGACTCCCACTTGGGAATCTTTTGCAGTTACCTGAAAGGCCCTGTTGGAGGTAACAAGGTCATATGCTCCAGCTGGTCAAGCCATCAAGGCGTGTTCCTTTGCCTTCCTTCAGCGCTAGTAAAGTCAGCAACAAGGGAAGCTCCTGCCTGGCTTCCCACCTCTCCCAGGGCAGAAGTCACTTTTTGTGTCCCCTTCCCTACCCCTGACAATATGCTGTGCCTGCAAAGCTACTGAAGGAACAATGTGTGCATGAATCTCACTCTGGAAGCTCAAAGCTTGCCCAAAATTGGAGAATATGTTGATTCCCCATATGATCTTGCCACACATGTACACCTGACCGTGGAGAGTATCTTTGGACCATTTCTAATGACTAGTGCATTGGAAAGGGTCCCACCAAGTGGGTCCATGTCTGCAGTCCCCAAAGCCCTGCTTCCTGAAATTATCACAACTGCCTGGGGGATTTTTATGTGCAATTCCCATTAATTAAAATTAACAAATACCAGTGGGCATCTAAATTCCCTTTGTGATTTTTGATAACTAAACCAGCATTCTCTGCCAGAGAGAGAGGTCTGTTCAGTATCTCTCTCTTGAGTTCAAATTTTCCCTTGGGTTTGCTTGCACATTCCTTACAAGAGACTGAAGATTTCTCTGGAACAACCCCCACTCTTTTATAGTGCTGCAGTCACACAAAATAAATATGAAGTGAGCTGATTATATTCCAGGAGCTATGAGATACCACGTGTCAGATCCAAAGTGAACTGACCTTTCCACTCCCAGGTGGACAGCTCTGACCTTTTGTGATGCTGATGAGAAGTGTGGAAGAAATCATGATTAGGGGAAAATTGTGCTTTATTAACATAGGCAGAGCACAAAGAACTCATCATCTAAAGACCTGCCTCTAGGTGGTGGGACACGAGAAAGAAAACCAAGATGTGTGTCCGTGTTGTATGCTCATTATAGCACTAATGGGAACAGGACAGCAGAGCTGAGGGGACAGCAGAGGTGTGTGATGGGGAATTATGCTTTGCTGTAGAGGCTTTCTTGCAGTGACAGTTATAGCAACAGCAGACCAGGATCCTACTGGCTCAAAGCCTCTTTATAATGCCATTTTACAGAAGTTATTATTTGACAGAGGAAGGCAGGAAGTCCAGTACCTGCAGTAACACCCAGTTGAGTCTGGTAGGTTTTGCCTTGCTACAAGTTACCAAGGAGCTGTTAATGAATAGGGACATTTTTGGGGGCATCTGTTTTTGTCACAGTAACTGTGAGGCACAGACACTCCCCTTTGCAGGTTTGGGGGGAGGAGGGGAGCAAGAAAGATTTTTCTTGTACTGCAAACATAGCTTCAGAAAGTGAGGAGGTTGGTGGGAGGGGAGGAAGGGTGGGGGGAAAGCAAGCAAGCACATATTATATTCCAACTGTTTCCACGGTGACATTTCATAATCACAACTCTGGGGAGAAAACACTTCATTGCAAAGCTGGAGGAGGCAGGACAGCTTTGTGGATGCAGCCAGAGAGGCATAGCTCTCCCAGCACCTGTGGCTCACTGTCCGGAGGACTTGGAAGCAGGGGCCAGCTAAACTCATGATGCTATAGCACAAACCCTGGGCAAGGAATTTAAATGCAAAGCAGTTATCATTATCTCTGTCCTTTTATTTCAAGGATGAACGTTTATAAATAAATGTGATATCATCACACTAGATGGGAAGTCTAAATATCTACTCTTTCTTGGCAGGAAGGAGGAAAAGAGAGATGTATGTAAAAAAGAGCCCGTAAGATGTACACAGCAAAGCATAGTCAAATAGCTGCAAGCAGCCTGTAGTTAATGAATTAGGTCACCGGGTCTTTGCATTCCACATTGTCTTTCCTTTCACTCTCAGTCCTGGAGTTATGGCATGCAAGCAAGCTCCAAGCAGATTGAAACCTGCCTTTTCATCACCAGGGCTGGTTGCACGGTGCCCAGAAGAAGCCAGTGCCTTGCTAGCAGCGAGTCTCACAAATCAATCGGTGGCATGTTATTCATTTTACAAAGCACCATTTTCACCTGAATCACTTCCAAATGTCTGTGGTTCCCTGTGTTGTTTTAGGCAGTGTACCACTTGTCATCATGCTGCTACAGATGGCAATAGCTCTTGGGGGCTTTCCTACGAGACGTAGGCAGGGGAGGCAAGGCCTGTGACAAGTACATGAGGTTTTCATGTTTGGGGACTTTCCTTCAGTTCCGGCAGCAGAAAGCTGCACCGTGGGTTTCAGTCCTGACCTTCTTGCAGGTTCTGTGAGTTTGGGCAAATTGCTTTGCCTGCCAGTCTCTCAGATGGGATAAGTGTTCTTTTTCTTACATCACTGATCGTGAGTAGCTGGATAATCAAATTTTTCTGGGCAAGGTGGCATGAGGCTATAGGTTGATTGTGCTGCTTCTCAGAGCTTAACAGGAGCTTAAGTTCCTTGAATAACATGACTCAATGCAGTTGCCCAATGGCCCTAGACTACATCCAAAGCAAATATGCAGAAATGTATATGATTTCTAAAGCAATTACTGCATCTTTATATCCCTGAAAAAAATTTCTCATTTGCACACCTTTTTTTTTTTTTTTTTTTGTGACTGACGCTCCTCAGCTCTGTGCCCTTTCTGTAGGACGGCATGGAGCTGCTAATGATCTGCTCTCTTGTGATTCCCACTCGCTCTAATTGCAGATGTTGTTACACTGGGTTGCAAACTTTGTGGTGTGCCAGGTGACAGGGTGTTTGTGTGCTTCTCTTTCTGTGTTGATCCATTGTTGGGAGTACAAAGGAAGTCTGGCCTTTTGTTTGTAATACAGCACTGATCTCTGTTTGTGTGATGAACAGAAAGTCTCAGGCAAAAACCTTGACGAGTACAGAAAGTCTCTAAATATGGGATACCTCCAGAAATACTTGGTGTAACAGGGCCTGTATCATCTTTATCTCTCCCTTCCATCCTGGAAAACAGGGTGATTTTCTGAAAAAGACATTAGTTTCATATTATATCCTTAGCTCTCTGCCATTTCTGTGGTATCTAAATGATGAAGAAGAGGAATTATAGACAACCTGCAGATCCTCATGCACCAACTAAGCTTTACAGCTCTTTGTCCAAATAGAGCAGCCTAAGTGACAGCTGAGCTGAAGACCTTGCTATTGAGTGTCTGCAAGAGGCAGTTCCTCTGCACCAGCCTGTTGCACAGAGGAGAGCAACTGCTGCTCCCCTTCCCCCTTCAGTAACCTATCTGTGGAGCTGGCAGCAATGTCCTCTGGCGAGTCACGGTGACTGGCCATGCCATGGAGGGCTTGGATGCTTTGGCAGAGAAGTGAGAAAATGGAACATCCCACTGCTATGGCCCTCTGCCACACATTTGTAGAAAATGACTTGGTAGAACTGAAAAAACTGGTTTTGGAGCTATAGATGAGGATCAAAGACGCACCCAATGGAGTGCCTCTGCACCAGGCAGTGCTTTGACTACAGGGTCTCTTCATTCCCCATTCAACTCCTGTCAGCTAATTGGTGCCAGTCTTTCCATTCTCCTCTCTCCAGCTCTAATGATTTTCTGTGTCCCACCCTGAAGCCTTTCTATTTCTCCTCAGTAGTTTCTCCAAGAATGGATGTGTGACTGATGACCGTTTATTCAGCAACTCTGCAGATCTCATTTTATTCCCCTTCTAAACTGAAACCAAAAGCATTTTGCTTCCACATCCTTTCAGAATTTAAACAACTTTTCCTATGAAATTACATTAATGATATTTCGTATTGCGATGAGTTTTTCTTCTGATGGTATTTTGAGGGAGTTCAGGTTATTCTTGGTGGGTCCACATGTGCAAATCTCCCTCTCTGAAGACTTTTCAGAGGTGTCTATCTCTGCTGAGTTATTAGCCCTTGTGAAATCCAACCCATTTAATACATACAGACTGCAAATGTGCTACAGACTATGTTGTGTGTGAGACTGAGATAGTCAGGCAGGGTGGGATTTCATGTGACTCGATCCAACACAGAAATTGCCATTTCCCTCTGAGATGGAGCATGGGTAGAAATTAAAGAATGAGGAGAAGTAACATGAATATCTGTATTGATTGCAGAAATTGGTGACAGAATGACACTGATAATTCTGGTGATTTTTCAAGTTTTCTCCTTTGTGCACAGACTTCCCCCTTCCCAGCTGGTAGCTGGCAGCCTGCTCCGGTAGGATGTGATGTAAGAACTGGAAATTGATACTTCTTTTCTTGACTCAGATACTCCAGTTCAAAACTTTGAGTCCTTTGACTATTGGAAAGGCCAAGATCAGCCACCCTAAAGCTCAGCCCACGTGTTTGTTTATCTTGAGTGTCAGCAAAGCAGCCTGGGAGCCACAGAACCAGATGGCAATGATGGGATCTTTGTAAGGCTGCTTGAATTGTGGCAATTGCTGCTGCTGCTTTTTGGGGATTTTTTTCTTCCTAAATCAGCATCCTTTTATCTTCCTCATTTCACGTTTGTTTTCTGCGCATCTTGAGTTTGATGCCAGGGATTACAAATGAGGGTTGATTCGTGTATCAATATTAAACTGCATAATCACCTCAGTCATTATTTGACTTCATCTGGAGCATTCACAATGTTTTGGGAACTTTGAGTGAAAGAAAACTTTATCATTAGATAAAACATTAGACTGAACTATCGATAACCAGAATTTCTGACTGAGGTTGCATTCCCTGTGTCTGGCTTTGCACAGTAAATAATCTCTTACCATATATTTTCAACATTTTTTTTAAAATACTTATAATTTCTTTGTTCTTCCATTTGATGAGAAAATAATGGGACAACACAACCTGTGGCAATAATCTGGGGGAATTTATATTCTCCAACAACAGTAGACCTACTGTAACTTTAATATATTACCAGTAATTTCTGCTTCCTCTGGCGAGGCTTAGAGAAACATAAGGTGCTTTAATAACAAACAGGGATCCACCCACAACTCTGATTTATCTTTATGACTCAGCAAAGAGCGTAAACTGAGACTAGGACACAGAGTGATTCTATAAGTAGTTATAAATCAACCATTCACTGGGGGAGGGGGGAAAGACTGCTAGCAGCATCCCATGTATGAGGAAGAGAGTGGTTTGGGGTTTGCAGATGGTAAAGTCTTCTTTCAGGGAAGCCAGTAAAGAGGTCAGCAGGCATTCATCACAGAGATTTGTAGTGTTTTCGTGAGTGCTCATGTAGGAGTTTACCCAGGCAGGGCTGTTTGCATCATTTTCTATCAGAAATGTCCCTGGCTGAACACGTCAAGTCCATTTGATGGAAGCAAACCCACCATCAACAGGTCAGCTGGCTGGTGAGGCAAATAACTTCAGAAAACAAAGTTGCAGATCTGAATTGGTAGCGTATTCGACTTGGACAGAGCATACAGCTTACATCCTTACCTGACTCCAAGAAAGCTCCTGGTCCCATTGTGACAAAGGCTCCCCATCCAGCTGTGCTGGGTGGCAGCAGAGCCCAGTTCATGGGACCCACAGCCGTCACCAGAGCGATCGTACCCCATGGGCGCTCCCAGCCAGGGCACAGCTCCATTTGCCAGCTGCTGCTCAGGAATTTCCAGCTGGAGGGTGCACAGTGTTTGCAGTGCCACTCTGATTGACGGGTTTATCTTCCAGTCCATTTGCTTACTTAACTATCCTAGAGTGAGAAAGAAGTTATTTCTTATAAATATGGTAATAAGCGGATCAGGATGTCAACAGAAGCACATTCCCGTACAGTTTGTGGAAAAAGCTGACTTTCCTCAGTTTCAGTTCACATCAGGCTTCCCTCATCAGCAGTAAGTAAATTAATAAACAATATCTGGTGGCCCCCAGATGTTTGGCATCAGTCAGGACCTGCTTGGAGCTGTCATCATTTTGAGTGTTGTCTCTGTCCCACATCTTTGCAATTTAGTACACACTGGAAAAGGACAAAGCTCGTATTTCCCTTAACTTCTCTGAGTTGCTTCTGGGATGTCAAAGCTTTTCATTTGACAGGTCCAGCTTCTGTATAAAGGAAAGAGGGTCCATGGATATCTCAGGCCTAACACTCCTTGGCGAAGGGGAAAGATTTTTCTGTCTGATACCAAACATTGCTGAGGCTATATTTGCAAAGGAGATTCTACAAAAAATTTTCAGATGAATACAGTTTGTAAATGCTGGTTTTCAGTGGTATAAAAAATACAAAGATTAAAGATTGAAGTAAATGCCTGATGCTAAAATCAACAACATACACACGCAAGAAAATTATGGCAAAGAGGCTGAAGTCTCCCTATTTCCACTTCAGTAGGAATTTTCTCAGTAAGGATGAGTGAAGGGCTAAAGGCTTAGCTGCAGGTCCAAAATCCCTGTGCAGGCTGAGACCTGCTTTAGAAAACAGGATGGGAGTGCAATGGGCTTCAGAGGTGCCCCTGTTCCCCCACAGCCGCTCCACGTGCCGGTGAGCATCCCTGAGCTGTGCTGCCCGCTCCTCCTGGAGCGTGTGTGAGCACACAGCACATGTACACTTCCCTAACCGTGTCTATCAGTGTCATTTCGGTGTGGGCGGCACCAGTGACTGTGCATATGTTTGCTGGGTGTAGGTGTGCCGAGGGCTATCTGCACACAGGCTTCCCAGTGCGTCGGTGCTGTGAATGGAGGGAACTGTCTCACCCCTTTTCCTTCTTGATTACTTCCACGTTTTCCTCACTTTGAATATCTGGAGTCTGTCCTCTCAGAACCTGTGCTGCAATCATTCCTTGAGCGTCACATTATCCAAAATAACAAAATTGAGGTGAACAAGGCAGGGAGAGAAATGCATGTCACTCCATCAGCATTCATTTATGCCAGGGCTCTGTGAAAACCATATGAGATTCTGCATTGTTTGGAGTTTATTTAGATTAATCACTATAATTACATTTTGCTCTTTATAAAAAGCCTCCTATAGAGATTGTCCAGCTAGAAAATAAAAGGAATTTTGGAAATAGTTATTTGAATAGCCTCTTTAAAGACATTCAGGAGCATCATGTAAAACACAGTGGGCACTGGGGGAAATAATTCTGCCGGGAGGTCGGACGGATGCCGAGTTCTGTTGATTTCCTCATTTTTCAAGGCTGGAGGCTTCTGCATGTGAATGAGTCCTTTGTTTTTCCAAGGCTTCTGGTACAGAAATATATCTGCTGCAACAACCGCTTATTTTCTATCCTGGAAACAAAAGCTCTGATAGCGAAGGCAGACCATGCTGCTTGGGTGGACAACTTCTTGCCATGCAAAGCAGAGCAGAGAGGAAGGTGGCAGACATCATTTTCAGAGCCAAAATTCTCTGGCTCTAAGCAAAACCTTGGAGCAGAAATGGGTGAGAACAAAGGTTCTCGCCCAGTACAGCAAGGTCAGCCCCAGACAGAACACAAGGGGAACAGTAGCTCTGACATAGTCATTTTCTTATTCTCATGTCTGGCAAAGATGTAAAGTGAACCAGCTACACTCTTTCAAAATGCCTTTATACCATTTCTTAAATTGGACAGAGTTTGTTTGGCTTTTTTGGTTTTTTTAGACCTATATTTACCTAATTCTTTACACTCAATTGCATTAATTGAAAACCCTGTTGTATGTTCCCCGTTGACCACCAGATGCCTGCCTGTCCCACCTATGCTTTAAAAATCCTTTGGGAAAAAATACAGGTTTTAAAAAAAACTCCCCTCCCTAATATTTTCAGTTGCTCCTGATTAAGATGGCACTGTGCAGTATATTTGTATTCTGTATTGAATGATTTTCATTGTTTTCTGAAACCTGCAAGGAGGAATAAGCTCCTTCAACTGTTTTTAGGAATCTAGATAATTCAGTTGTGTTCTTCTCTCAGAAGATTGGTGGATTGATCTGTGTTTCTATTGTGGGTACTCTTGTGAGATTAAAGAGTTTCATCAATTTCCCAGACTCAGTTTGGGTATTAGCCAACAGTTCAGAAGCTATATTGCTTTGATTTTGATTTAAAGAACCTTCAGAGCACATAGAGTTAATTCTGAACATCCTTATGCTAACAAACTCTGAATAAAATGTTGTTATCTATAGGGGAAAAGGAAATGAATACTTTCTTAAAATAATGATCTTATTACTACTTATCTTGTTACACTGTGGTGAGGTTCCCCTTGTTAAGCCACCTGCATTTTGAGAGGTTTATAGACAAAAGCAGCATTATTAATTAATGCGACTGTGCAAGCTTTCTGTAAGCTATTATAATATTTTATTGTTATGGCTACTATTATTGTTATCAGATAGGCTGTTTGGGAGTTTTGAAAATGTGCTAGCATCTTTCTGTTGCTCTAGTTATCCTTCAGTGCCTTCCTTCAGATTATAAATGCAGCTGTTTCTATTAAATTCTGGATGGAAAGCAACATCCCATAAAACCTATCAGCAGGTTATTTTAGCCTCAAATCAGTATTGCTTAAATTATACAAGGAGTGAAATGGAGGTCTGATGAAGGCGCTCTTATCAACAGCAGATGTGAATTTTTTGTGCTCGAATACGACTTTGGGCTGATGGTCACCCAGGCAGTGAGACGGGTCAGGGCACCCTTTGGCCACCTTTAACTGCCCCCTGAGTGCCCAAAGGACTGCTCTAATGAACCTGCAGTCTCTGGCACCGAGAATCATTGCCTGGTCACCTGGCAAAGGATGGTTTGGAGAAAAAAATGAATCCATGCTAGAAGGATATTTAATTGCTTGCCGTAAGGAAGATGCAAGTCTTCTGGGCTCCGTTTTTTGCTGTGTAACTATATGTACTGTCCTTGTAAGAGGCCACAAAGTTTCAGGCATCACTGCACAGTACCTCCGATGCAAGGTAAAGGAGCACAGTTCTGTGACCCTACACCAACTCTGGCATTTCTGTGGGTGCTTACACTTTTTGTCATCCCAGAAGTCATACTGAAATCCATAAAACTGTCTGGGAAGATATTAAAGATCCCAAACGCTTATTTGCAGAGATTAAATGACGGCCTGATGATATAAAGAGTAGTGTTATCCCTGCACCATAAGGTTATCACAGAGTCACAGAATATGTTGAGTTGGAAGGGACCCACAAGGATCTTTGAGTCCAGCTCTTAGCCCTGCACAGGACCATCCCCAAGAGTCACACCATGTGCCTGAGAGTATCATGTCACACCTGGGCCCTGTGGCCAACAGCAAACATCTCCATGCTACTGCAGATCTTGGAGGCTTGGTCACATCCCATTTTGGTTATCCCACCCTGCAGTGTGCTCACGTGTCCAGCTGTTCCTTACGCAGGAGCAAATCTTGACCTTTAACCGTTGGTCACCACTCCTTGGTGTTATTCCAATTTAACCACATGCTTTTGGAGATGGCGCCTGGTGACCAGGGCAAGGGACCCTACACCAAACCAGAACACAGGGCATCCAAGTCCTATTTCTAATTCCGCCCCAAACAGCCTTTTTACTGTTCATTTTCTCTTTGATATGTAGCCCTTGTGGGTATCAAGGCTGCAAACAGTAAGGGCAGAATCCCTGGGCTTGGACATGAGCATTCAGGTTCTGGTACGAGTTGACCCCAAGTTTGGTTTGGGACTTCAGAGGGAAACAGGTGAATTTCCTTTCTGAGAAGGCTGTGGCTCTGTATTCACTACAGTTCTTCCTCAAAAATTTCTATACCACAAGTTGTGCCTAAGAGCTGTTTTTTGTTGTTTCTACTTTTATTGTGTGTCCCCCCTCCTTTTTTCTTTTTGAGCAAAGCTGCTTATGGTCAAACAAGCTCCAACCTTACTAGAACTGCCACAAAACAGCTCCTGCAATGATCCCGGCTAAAATAGCCCCCTAATTTCATAACCCTGCCCTATCTGATGGTGCTGGTGAGCACAGATTCCTCCACATCAAGCACAGAGGTGAAAAGCCTCGTAGGTTAACAGTGGGCAGGAGAAATCAATGCAAAAGATGATGGGGGTTGGAAGTTTCCTTTTTTAATCCTTTGGGTTCTCTTGTTTGTTGCTCTGAAATCCTTCCCCCCAAGGCACCTTTGCAGAATACAACCCTCTTTGTTATCCTAATGAGCCGGCTGTAGAGAGTGATCGGTTCAACTCCCGGACCCAGGAGTGAGAGCCCAGGTTGGGAAGTGATGGATCAGAGGCAGAGGAGTTTCATCCCTTTCTCTAGAGGAGTTTGCCACCTACTGATTCACAGGTTCCTTTTAGCTTCTGCCAAGAGAAGTTCAGGGGGAAAGAGGGGAATTTAGGGGTAGGTGGGGATTGCCCTTAGAGATCTCAGTCAGGACCCCCGGGGGGAATAGCCGGGGTTAGGGGGATGCGATACCCAGCTGTTGAGCTCCTATTGGGAGAGGGGGAAGGAGCTGGTTGGAAGCGCCTGGTGTGTGCGTGTGCGTGTGCGTTGTGTGTGGCGGGGGAGGGATGTGGATGAGGAGCGGGCTCTCTTTCTTTCTCTCGGGGCTCAGTTAATCCTGCTGCCAGGCGGTGTTCAGCGGCAGTCTCAGCGCTGGATTCTGAGCGAGGGAGACGCGCATCCCGAAGGCGCAGCGGAGGGCAGGCGAGAGAGGCAGCTAAAGAGAGCAGAGCGGGGGAAAAATCAAATCTATGCTTGGAACTGGGCTTCTTTTTCGCCAATGCAAAAGGGAATATGCAGCACATTTTTGCCTTCTTCTGCACCAGTTTCCTAGGGGCGGTGTTAGGGGCCAATTTCCCCAACAATATCCAGATAGGTGAGTGTGGGGCTGGGGATGGTGGTCCCCGACGAGTGGGTAGGGGTGGAAAGGGGGCGGTGGGGGAAAACTGACCCATTCATGTGCTTGCAAAGGCAAAATATGTGTGTATGTGTGTGTGAGAGAGCGAGGGAGTGAACTGCGAGGGCTGGATGTGTGCGTTGGTACCAGCTTTGCCGGAGCAGAGATAGATCAATTTGGCTTTGGGGGAGGGGAAGATTAGGAATAAATGCCTGCACACACACCAACACAGAGGGAGAAAAGTGTTTCTGAAATGGAGGAAGTATGGAAAAAAATATCTGTTTCTTGCTCTGAGAAATGTCTGGGCTGCCATTGTGTGTTGCTGCATTTGCAAAATCGGCGTTCGCATGATACGTTTTTGTGAGGATGCTCTCATCTGTAGGTAACTGGGACGAGAGGTAACAAACAGGCGCTCTTCCTTGTTGCTGCTAAAGAATAAGGGCAAAGCTACCGGAGGAGGATTTTGCATTGAAGTCTCTTTCCATTTCACGCCACTTGCTTCCCCTGCACACCAGCAGTGCCTGTTTGATTCCTTTCTCCCTTCCTTTAACTTCTCAGTGCTCCTCTCCCTCCCTCCCCAGGTTTATTATTACTCTCCCATTGATCTTTATTGGTGGTGGTTTGTAACCTAGCCCCAAATTCCCTTCCCTTGCATGCCCATTTTCTTTCACGCCTCCCTTCTCTTTACAATGCCAATCAATTGCTAATCCACCAAGTTCAGGCAACTCCTGCCTGAGTCCAGCTGCACAATCGGTGCTTTTATTGCTGTTGATGCTGCATCCTTGTCTCCCTCCCTTCCTGTCTCCCCTTTACCCCAAATTTGTGCGACATCCCAGATTTTTTCCCTTTCAACTAACACATATATTAGTCTAACTTGGCTATGAGCATCTTATTCCTCTGACACCCATGATTAGGCTGTGGAGTGGGAGGAACGGGGGACGTAGGGGGATATTGATACACAAATAGCCCTTTCCACACAAGGAGATGCCCTCTATACTAAAGATGTGCAAAGTGACATTGATAGCAGGTTCTCACACATTTGTTTCTTCCTTGAGTCATCTTAGGCATTCATACTTTCTGCTGCTTTATTTTAATTCTCCCTTGTTGCTAAGTGCTTTGTTCCCCTACTCCTAAAATGCCAATAGCAGTGCTTTCTTTAAATACATATAGATTACAAGACAAGCTGAATTTAATAGCATCTTTCTGGAGGCTGTGAAGGGATCTGCTGCAAGCCAAGGTTCCTGCTGGGGGAGCAGCAGGAAACTTTTCCTAGGGCCAGGCTATTGCCGCACTTAGTTACAGGTCCATGGTGGAGGAAAGGCTCTGGGCCTTAGTCCAGCCTGTTTCCAGTTCCTATCCTATTTGTATCATTCTGTGATTCTGGGCTTGCCTGTACTTATGCTTAGATTGATCCCTTTGGGGGTCAGGCTTTCAATTGCCTGCCCAATTTGACTTTGGCCACCGTCACCTGTTAAATTTAGGGCTTTTTTTGGCAGCAAACCTCCAGTAGCAACAGTTGTTTGGTCATGGGTCCCACATGTCACTCTGCTCTTGCAGCCCTGTCCCCATCCACCCTGTTGGGCCAGGCTCAGCCAGGCTGCCCCATACCCCAGAGTCCCATAGCATGGGGGCACCTCTGCAACCCTTCTGTAGCAAACCTCTATTTCTAGTCAGGGTTTAAACTGAGCCTAATTACAAGCGAGGGGAGGAAGAAATACTCTGATTCTGCCTTTAGTAAGGTAACATCGACAGTGTTGCCATTTCTCCGCCTTAAAGTTATGTGGGGTGAGGAGTTTCAGCTGAGTGCCGTGGATTACCCCGATCCTGCAGGCTGCTCAGCCTGGGGATGCATCAGGGCCCCTATATGTGATCCAGGCATTACATAACACGCAAACTGGAGAGGTTTTCTGCTCCCAACCTGTCTGCAGTGGGCACAAAACCCTCGGGTCTTGCATGCTGGAGGGTTTCCAAGTCTAGAGGCACTCCCTGGGCTGGGGAGCTGTAGCCTCTGCTTGCAGGAACATTTTGGACTGAAGAGGTTTCTAATACAAGTGCGCTTAAGACCTTTCTTCATTTTGTTTTGTTTTTCTCCCCAGGGGGGTTATTTCCTAATCAACAGTCCCAGGAACATGCAGCTTTTAGGTTTGCGTTGTCTCAGCTCACGGAACCTCCCAAGCTCCTTCCCCAGATCGACATTGTGAACATTAGTGACAGCTTTGAAATGACATACACCTGTAAGTACTGGCGTTCACCGTGCTCTCCCTTACTTTTGGGTCTTTATTCCTGACGTGAGTTTATTTCGTGTCTGAAATACGAGATATCTTGCTCCAAACGTGCAACTCACCTTTAGGGTCCAGGCAAGAAATCCCCAAACACACAGACAAAAGGTTTCTGAATCATTTTGGTTTGTGCTAAGGCACAGGGATGAGGTAGTGCTGCAGTTATTCAGCATGTCTAGTGTTTTCTCTTCCATTGCATCCGAAGTGGTATAACCCCCCCAACAATTCATTTCTTCTTGTTTCTCTAACCTCTGCCCAGCTCATTATGTTAAGGTTTCATCCCCATATTTCCCATTGCTGTGGTGTACAACAAAGACACCTCTTTCCACCCACAGAGTGCACAGAAGTCTCTGTTTAGTGTGAACAGCTTCTTCCTCAGTCCCAGTTTAGCCATCTGTCCTTGTAATTCAAGAAAGACGTAGCAGAACCCAGCAGCTTGGTGCGAGTGGAGTCCAGATCCACAGTAAGGGGCACTCCTAATAATGACAGAGAAGTAAGAGAGTTCTAGTTTCGAGAAACAGTGAAATCATTGGCTCTAAAAACAAGTATTGAAAACTGAATTTGCGCGGCAGAGTTGATCCTAGGGTGTATCTGCACCCAGCTAAAGCACAGCTGTGCTGTTCTTGTTATAAAATACAATTGGGGAAAGAGAAAACTGGCTTGCCGGGTAATGCCAAAGTTAGCACCAACGAAGAAGACTGGGAGGAAACCAGATGAAAACTAAACCCGTAACACAGCCTTGTGGTTGTGTCACAGCTGTTGCAGGATTTGCTTCCCTTGGAAAAGTGGTGTGGTTCTGTGGGAAAGGGGCTCCTGTGCTGGCAGGACGCGATGCACAAAGAATTTCTTGGTTTAACCTGGTGTCAGACACTGCTGACACTCTTTGAGCCTGTAAGTGAGTAAATGGACTGTCAGGAGGGGCTGGAGGAGCCCTTCCCTTTGTAGAGCCTGTTGGATTGTTGTCAGCTCGCGTCCGTTGTGTCCTTTTGAGTCACTGAAACATCCTCTCTGCGGTTTAGTTGTGTGGAGAGTGAGGGTAGAAGTGGACACAAACGGTTCTCTCTGCTCAGAAATGCACAGAAGGCAAAAAAAAAAAGGCCAGAAAGGTACAAGAGGAGAATTATTAAGGCTTTTTGAAGAAAAAAATAAATAATAAAAAGGAAGAGTTGTGATATTTTCTGTTGGAAGGTTTGCAAATACAAGATTTCAGGAATTTCCTGCCCAGTATGATATAGGAGAGGAGTAACAATTTGGCCACACTTTCATTGCAGCATCTAATGACATATCTAAAGATTTTCTATTTTCCTTAATATCCCTCTACTTGCCAACTACAAGGTTTCCATCAAGGAAGAGCAACTATTTCAGCTCAATCCAATGGCACTTTCTTGGCAGGAAAACCAGACAAATAGAAGAGAAAAGACAGACCTTGTATCTATCAAGGGAAAGCGTCACCCACCTGGGGTAGAGTTGCTGACTGTGGCTGGGGATGAGCTATTTCAGTGCTGATAGCAGAAAGGAAGCAGAAGCTGCAAGAATATCACTCAAATAAATTCTTCACCTGCACATGGCTTTCCCTCCCTCTCCACCCCTGCCACTAATGGTTTTGTTTACAGCTTTGGTAGCAGGACCATGATACTAGTTATGCTTCAGAAATCTGTCATTAGTAGCGCAGGGGCAGAGGTGGTCTCACAAAAGCTGAATGGAAGCAAGACAGCCTCCCAAAGGATGTTATATTTGAGCTCTATGTAGGGCACATTGTCCTAGATCAGACCAGCAGAGCACTCTGCACAGTCCAACTTTACTTGTCCTCGTTTTTCTTCTCTTATAATTAAAAACTTCCTAAGTTCTTCCAGACTATGGAAGGCAGCATTTGTTTTGTAAGCACAAAAGAAGGTGTTATTCCATGTACCCTAGGGGTGAAAAATAACCCAACCCCAAAAAACCAGGCCATTAGGAGACCTGATTTTTGTGCTTTAGGGCTGAAGAAAAACTTTTCTCAGGAATTAGCTCATTCCTCATCTTCCAGCTAATTCCCTTCCCAGCTGCCAGACTAGATATCAGCAGAAAGATCTGTTTATTTACAGAGAATAAAAACCTTGCCCACGCAGTGGTCCTTATCTTCTGAGAAATGACTGGCCATGCTACCAGTTAAAAGTACCAGTTTTTGTTCCCATGGAGATAGAGAACACAGCATTTCCTTGCCATTGGCATTACCTGTTTCTCTGACAGTTAACTCAGAGATGTTTGTGCTCTGTAAACCTGGTGCTGCCCCTATCTGGGTCTCCAATAGGTCGCCTGAGGAACACTAGTAGGTCCCAGCCCCATTGCAAATCCTGCTTTGTGTCAGGATCTGGCCTCATGTGCTAAATGTAGTCCTTATGGCAAGTGCCTGGAGCAACATCCTTGAAAATACAGAATATACATTAAGAATCAGTTGTGGGAGCAGAAGTGAAACCCTTGTTGGGCAGCTTGCAGGGTGATGTTGAAGTGGCGGGATGAACTGCAGCACAATGACAGCAGCCTGGCTAAGGAGATTGTGTGCAAAATGTATCTCAGCATCAACTGTGACACTGTCTACCTCTGCCTGACACACATTTGCCTACTGGTTAGGATGAGCAAGCTTTGGCGTGACAGTGGGTGAAGTTACGCGATGTCCTGCCCCCATTTGTGCCCAGGTAACGGTGCCATTAATGACGCGCTAGCGATGATCGTGAATTGGTAACAATAATATCCATCAAAGTGGTAAATCTGGAAAACAGCAGGAGGCTGCTGTTGTTGCTGGGCTGTCACTGTGACAGCCCAGCAATAACTTTCGCATTTCTGATGCTTTCAGATGTGGACTTTTCATCATCACGCAGCGATGCACAAGTCCTGTGCTCCCTGTGCGTAACACACCAATAGATGATGATTTTAAGCAAACAGTAATCATTAAGAAATTAAAAATAGGTTGCAGATACAATGTGTGGTGACCTCCTATTTAATGTGTGCGGTTGATGCTAATGTTGTCGCAACACTGAAACATGGGCACATTTCAATAACTGAAATATCTTCCTGAATTCATTCCATCCCACGGAATAGCTGGTAATGAACAGGTTCCGTGGTTGCAGCTGGGTGCGTGGTGGGGCTTACCCATATGAAAACACACACCTGCCACTCTGAGAGTTCTTAACTAAAGGTTAGGAGGCTTTATAATTTTGTGGTGTTTCTTCAAATGCCAAGGCAATTCTGTAGGGGGAAGGTGAATTGAAAGTCCTTCCTGCAGCAGAAGTACACAGCAGTGCCAGGTGACTGTAAAGGGTAAAATGATGCTGTGGTGTAGCTGAAATGTTTACCTAGTGACATAGCAGAGCAAAACCCTTCTGAGCAGCTTTAAAGACACGTTCACAGGTTCTGTCTTCAGCCATGTTTGGAAAAGAGCTTTACAGCCTCCACACAGTCTCTAGCAAACTCTGCCATGCTGGGTTTTGCCATGTCTGACTACACTCAGGACAGATTCAACGCAGCAGCATTGATGCTGCAAGTCAGGGTGGAGAGGAGTGGGAAGAGGCATGCTCTGTGACAGATGTGAGGACACAGAAGGTCTGAAGCTTAGGAGAGAGCTGCAAATTCCTGTCCCTGGGAGGTCTGCAGTGGATGCAAGCACCATGTACTGTTGGCAGCAAAAGGATGACAGGCTGCTTGCTTGAGACAACCTGTGCTGGGAGTAGGTTTCTCTTATTCTTCATCTCAGCCTCCAATTGTGCACATGCAATGCACATCCCCATCCTGTGCACAGCCCAGCTCCTCAGGGGTTATGAGTTGTTTCAGCCACAGCTCCATAGCTTTATTTAATTTGTGGTGCAGAAGCTCCTGCTTTCGGCCTCTGGCTGAAGTCCCCAGGCGAGCCCAGCAGCGCCAGGAGACGCGATGGCTGCTCTCGCTGTCCAGGGAAGCCATGGCTCAGTAACAGCCTTCCCTGGCAGTGCCCTGGGGGCTGCGCCCTGTGAGCAGTGCTCACACAAGGTGAGTCACCAGCTCGGTAAATCTGTCCCTGCAAAACTCAGGCCACTTTGCAGGGATGACCAGGGACTAAAATAGCCCCTGTTCATCACTGAGCCCTGCAGCTTTGCTGAGGCAGCTATCGGATTTTGGGAGTTTAGGTGTGGGGCTACTGACAAGGGGCATTCAGGAGCTGCCCACCTGAAACACGGAGGTCTGCACAGGACAACAACAGGATTTTTTAGCTGCAAGAAAACTTGTAAAGAGGCTGGAAAGCAATGAATTATTTATCCCTCTCCTTCCTTGTGTGCACAGATACAGTTACTGTGGGGTCATCATACTGAATATGGGCTGTGGGTGCAGTAGAATATCAACAGTTGAATCTGTTCTGCAAATTAGAAAATGATCATGTAGCTTGGATTCTGTTCATATTTTACAAGGGCCTCCCAGCATCAATTAGAGAGGGATTTGTAGCGATCACTCACTCTGTCCTTATGTTCTTATCAATAGCAGCAAGCTTACATCCAGATCAGCTATGAAATGAAGTATTTCTTTTTCTTCTTTTCCTTGGATACTTACATATATAGATAGAGTATTTATAGAGATTGCTTTTTATCTCTTAAATTACCTCTTAGAGGCAGGAAGGAATAGGCAAGAATTAGAATGTTCTCAAACGAGGATCTAAATTTGTTTTAATTAAACAATTACTGCATTGGATTTAAAGGAAGCTTCTTTGTTGACAAACATACGATGGTCGCCATTTCTTGTAAAGGTGTTGTTGTAATCACTCCAGCAGCAATCAATTAAAATGCAATTTTTATAATTAAACTTCCACAATCTAAATAAGCCCAGCCCTGTAATAGTTGTGGTATTGCTAGACTTGTTATTATTTTTGCAGTGTCAGAAACCTCATGTAAGTGCTTTGGGATTTTTTTTTCCCCTGCAGAGCTGAGGATGCTCGCTATGACTATTTAATATGAGTTAAGCCAACAGAAACATGGATTTAATGATCAGATGCAGTCTGATTAATACAACATAGGTACTACAAGGAAATACATCTCCTTAGATTATGTAATAGGAAAAGATGTGATGCAGGCAGATGAATCACGGAGCATCAATTCACGTTAGATCAAACTGTAGTTAAGGTTGCTCAGTTTCGGGCAGGGATGGCCTATAGCCTTCTAGTAAGTGTGTGTTTGTTTAGTGAGATGCCAACACCTTGGAGGGTCAGGTCCAGCCCTAAGGAGTGTGACGATGGGTGAAATCCTGTCAAACAGGAGGGAGCAGGTCCTGGGATTGACGCCAGCCTCCTGTGCCCAAGGTCTCTGTGGCCCCCAGCCTGGTGTGTCCATCTCTCCAAAGGCCATGGGCACACTTATTCTTTTCAGGACTACTTTTGTGTACTTAATTTTTTTTTATCCTGGGTGGTGGGAGCAGTGCCTGGGGAGAAAAGCAGATGTGACGCAATGAGGAAAAATCAGAGGAGGAATAAAGGGAATTTCACACCTGCAAATCTTTCTGCTCATCTGGAAAGGATCCCAGATACTCACTGGTGACAAGCAAAAAAGAGAGTGAAGAAGTAAAATTTGGGCTCTGCAGCAGGCAGAGAAGGGATTTGAGAAACAGTGAGCTGCAGAGGCCATACCTGTCCATTGTGTGACAGTCACAGTTTCCACACACAGCTTATTCTTCTCTAAAAATAAAGCTTTTTCATGTGATAGGGATCCTACTAGGCCAGAAACACACAGGCTTTATATTTTGGCATATTAGCAAGGTGAGAGTGGAAATCTTCATGTGACTGCAAGGAAGGCAGTGAGGGGAAGCATGCTGTTCATTTCCAAAACTGGTGGGAATTTTAGATATATATGTTTACATTTCCTTTAATAGGGTTAGGGCCCCAAAGGCAACAGCTCTCTGCCAGTAGAAATGGAAATGGTCCCAGTTAGCTTCAGAAACATGTGGAGCTCAGAGCGAACACAAAATCAACATGATCCTTAAAGAGGCAATAAGTCAGGGAGACTTTAATATTCTGAAGATCCAAATTCTCCGGGGTACGGAATTAACACAAGTCTGAAGACAAAAATGCATTTATTTCAACTGCATTCCTTTAAAGAGAAAAAGGGTTTTATTTCTCTGACTTTAGTTGCGTAGAAGTGAAACAGGGCAATGTTCTTCCCAGTGAAAAGTTCTGTTGGGTAGAGCACAGAATGTTCTTTGGTAATACCTGAGCAAGTCAGGGATTAGGCAAGATGCAGGTGAGGGGCCAAACCAAGCCATTTGCAATCCACCATCATTCCAGAAAAAAAAAAAATTCAAAATAGTACTGAATGATTAGAATAATAACAGTGTGCTATCTGCAGAAGCTGTTCCCTGCTCACCGGCTGAACTGATCGCTCATTAACTTACACACTAACGAGTCTCCAGTTGATTTTCTCACGCTGCCCTTTGGCAGCCAGACCCACTTGTCACCTCTGGGGCATTCTTAGAAAAAACACACCCCACCACACAACACAAAAAAGACGAAAAGCTCCTGAAACATCAGCTCTTTTTATTAATGTAGATCAGTTATTTTCCCTGTTGTCTGCAAACCAAACCCTTGCCAATCCTCACCCAGGGTTGCAATTCAGAAGGCGTACTTATGCATCTCGGGACTGATTGATCCCTTAAGGAAGCAGCAGTGAGAGGCAATGAAGAGGTGAGTAACAGTTACAAAATGCCATATCTTGGCTTCTTCAAGAGGGTCTTTTCATTCTTTGATTTTATTTGTTTTTGGCAGAGTGGAGGAGTGCAAAAGAAAACAACTGATGTCTAAGATTGAGTTGTATCATGCAACTGATGGCAGGATTCTTGTGTGGATGTGGCATATGTGTCTACATCTCTCTATATGCTATAGAAGTCTAGTCTTGGCTTTGATTTTATAAGTGAGATCCTGACACTATGCTAATGGAGATGAAGCAGGAGGGACATGAAAGGCTGAGGGATGGAGGTTCAGAGGAGAGATGCAGAAGCCTCTGTAAGTAATCTGGAAGCAGCATGGAAGGATCTCACGTGAAACCAAGGGCTACTTCTCACCTTCCCACCCTCCCAAACACTTTGCTTTGATCTTTGCTAGCAGTAAGCTTCAATGAGCAAAAAGACATCAGTGATTACACTGATTCAGAGGTGATTTTTCTCCTGCTGGACTGCTAATATTCCCTGAATGCCCTAAGCCTTGTTGTCTTTCCTTCCACCCAGCATCCACAACCCATTCAGCGCCATCTGCGAGGAGGACAGAGTTGCTGTTCTGGCAGATAAACAGCAGGAAAAATTTCCAACAAGCCTGGGAACTTGTGAGGAAAGCATTGAAAAGTGAAGTCCAACAGAGAGCACACAGGGATAGAACATGGAGAAACCCTGGGTCAGGAGACATGGCATGGGGAAGGGGCCATGCAGCAGCTCTGGAGGGTCTGTGGACAAGCCGTAGGTGGAGTTTTCCTTGTCTCTCTTTTCATCCCTTAGCTAAGGCAGGGAAAGTTTTGCTTTCTGAGGGCTCTGTGTTTTTCTGCTCTAATATGAGCTGGAGCTGCTGTTGTCTCCCACCTCACCAGCACCATCGGTCAGCTTACTGTTGGCCTCCCCCTTCCCTGGTGCAACGGCTGCAGAGTCAAATCTTGGTCCTTAACACAGGGAATCCCCTGCATGGCATGGTTATTGCAGACTGCCAGCTTGTCTAACACAACCTTCAGTCCTCTTGCTGCTGCAGCAGTCCTGACATGCCACGGTGCTTTCCCCTCAGCCAGTCCTGTGCAGCAGGACCCCTTGCATCCTTAGTGCATGATGAGCACATACCATTTATATCTGGTTTGATGCACGTGATGCACGATGGTCATGTGTTGGTCCTGAGATGGGACTGTTTGGCTAGGGAAAAGGGAGACAACAAATGCTGAGATGTAGACCACAGTGTAGTGAAGGTTAGCTGGAAAGGTGGCAGGGAGGTCTGGGGGTGAGCACCTGATCAGTGTCTAGCAGGGACTCAGATCAGCAGGGAAATGGGGGCAGGTCTGGGCTACCAGCACTGTGTCTGCAGGGGCTGAAGCAGGCAGTGGAGCTGCAGTGGAGAAAGAGGTCTGGCCTGCAGGGAATTCAGGAGAAATGTCTTTGTGCAGAAGGTGATTAATGTCTTTAATGAACTACCAAAGGAAGTAATAGAAAGCCAAACCAGATACGGCTGCAGTGGGGGAAGGGGCTGAGGAGAGTTGCTGTTGCAGGCAAGGACGAGGCAGTGAGCTGCGGTGCAGCCCGTGCAGCAATGCCATTTCCAGTTCACTGTCCCAGAAAAACAGTCGGCCACAGCAGCTGTCCCTAGTCTGTCCTGAGCAAAGGCAGAGCTGAGTGCATTTCACAGATTTAATCAGAATTAATTCAGTCTACCAGACTGTCCTGGTTGTGGGGTCTTTTCTGTTCAGCTCGTTTTGGCTGTGACAAAACCCACTGTCTACAGCTTCAAGGTGTAGGGGTGGTAATCTGGGAGTCCCCGTGCTCCTCTCCTGTGGGGAGAGCAAAAAGAGACTGTGGTGAGAGTGTCCCCTCAGTGAGGGGAGAAGAGCCTCTTCTTTGTGGGGGAGAAAACCTCTTCAGGTCCCAGGAGTCTGGGACCTGGATTAGCCTAGGCTGACAGGCGTTAAGAGTCATCATTTGTTTGGGAACCTGCAAGAAATGTGTGGATGAAGTCAGGCGGATTTCTAACATTGAGTCATCTATATCATAACATCCTCCACCTTAGCAGCCTCGTGTGCCAGACTCAGCAGAGACCTCAGAGATACCAGCACCTCTCCTGAACCCACAGAGCCCCAGGCAGTCCCAGGGTTTGCAGGAGGCTGCCCATTCACAGTCACACACAGACTAGAAAGCCAGCCCTTCGTGCTCCCAGACAAGCCCATGTTTATGTGCTGATACTTAGGGGGCAATGAGTTCACTGTGCAGCCCCCACGTAGGACCTGAGATAGCTCCTAAATTTCCATCCCTGCTTCTTGAGCAACCACACACTTCCAGAGATGAGCCCTTCCCCAAAAAGCCCATGTCACCTCTTGTTCTGGACTAACGAGACTAACTAGAACTTTGGGGTACAGACTTGCTCTGTCAAAGAGGAAATTCTTCTTCAAGCATTGTCACAGTTTTAGTGACGCTGAATTGGGAATACCAGCACACAGCATCTCAAATAGCACCTCTCAGTGACCATTTCTGAATTTCTCTTCTTTGCTTGGGAAGCTTCGCTTGTCCTCAAGCCCTCACATGTGCCTACACGTCTCCTAACTGAACTTTTCCTTCCTCTGTGAAACACCAAGTAAAGCAACAGAATAGTGTGTTGATCTTGGCTTAGCTTACAGTGAGACCTTGAGAGGCAGGTGAGATGAATCGTACCCCAAAGTGTCTGCTGCTGTATTGTGTCCTTCTGCTAATTCCTCAATCTTTTGCTGAAGGTGACATCTCAGCGGTATCAAACATTTTCCTGCTCTCTCTGCGAGCAGCCTGTAAAGGCTTTGATAAAAGCAGGCATCACATTGCAAACAGGCACTTCGCAGTTGTGCTATTCTGATGTATTGCTGAGAAGTGAAGAAAACATATGTTCATGGCATAGAAACTGCTCTGCTCAGGTTCTCCTTCTGTATTTTGGTACCACACTGCAGTGGCCCCCCCAAGGGCAGGGGCCTGATGTTGTCCTGAGATTTGCTCTTATCCACTTGGCCTTTTGTATTTCTAGCTTTTCATGGGCTTGCTGTTGGTAGGAGTGTTTGGAGTGCTCTAACAACGATGCCTGGGTTTGCTTTTGCTGTCTTCAAGCAGATCTCTTTTTCCCTCTTTATGTTGACATGCTCCTGGCCAATAGTGCCTTTCCCTAGGAGTAGGCTATGGGAGAATCCTAGGGTTGGTATCATCAGGGGAGGAATGCCTTCAAATGCTAACTGTAGCATTTTCAAAACAGCACCCAGGGATTTGATTGAGCAATCCCCACTAGCTCAAATGGGAAGAGCACAACAAAGCCCTGCATAGCATTGGAACAGTCTTGTGAGAAAGGAAAACAAAAAGTTGTTTGGCCCAGAAAAAAAAAGTAATTTCTATAGTAGCATCCTATAGCAGCTGAGACAAATCAGACCCAAAGCCCTAGATCAAAACACACCTGAAAATACCGGGGGTACCCTGAATCCCATCCCGAATCCCATTTCAATCCTGTCCTGAGTTCTAATTGCCATTTGCCAATCTCAGAGGAGTGTGTTAGCAACGTGCATTCAGGTTTGCTGTTGCAAGCCTATCTCAGGACAGAAAGTAAAAGTGTGAATCCAAACTAGCAACTCGAGCAAGAACAACTTTAAAAAACAAACAGAGGTGGGGGGAAAAATCACCCCTCTTGGCTCTCAGGGCTGTGGAATGAAATCTAGAGCAGTGTCATGGAGGGATAGAGGGAATCGGGGCCAAGACACTGAGGCAGAGCAGCATCCTGTGGTGGGACCACGGGAGCCTTTGCAAAGGTGTGTTTGTCTCATCAGAGGTGTGTTATCTCAGCCGGGCAGGGAGGAATGAGGTGTGTTGCTGTAGGACTATGGGTGGTTGTGCTATAGGATGATTCGTGTCCAGAGCGACCAGAGGTGCTGCAGAGGTGTGGCATGCAGGGGTGAGATTGTTTCCCTAGCTATCTTTGTCTGCAGTCAATACAGCGAATTCTTCACTTTCAACAACAGCAAATTTACACTAAAGAAAGGCTCCATCAAAAGGAAATTGCACTTGACTGTCTCCCTTTAGCCACTGGAGAGCAGCAGGCAGACAGGCGCAGGAGGCTGCATTCCCATCCCTTGCTGCCTGGTGTTCTGTGGTTTTGGCATTGCGAAAACGGGAAGCAGCTGTGAGCCCTTTGGATCACAAATGGATATGGGAGTCTGCTACCTCTGCTAACAACTCATTTATTATCAGGGAGCAGTTTCCTCTGAGCCAGAGCAATCTATCATTTCTTAAAGACGCTGTGTGAGATTGAAAGAATTTGCTTTAAGAGTTGGCACCTGGCACCCCATAATGAGTCCATCTTTGGGAAGAAATCTCCTTCCTCACTTCCTCATTAAGGTTTCTTTTTCCCAGCTTCAGGAAGAAGGGAGAGGAATGTGCAGCAGATATACTCTTTGCTCTAAAAAGTTCAAAAGCATCACTTCTCTGAAAAATTCCTTGAGAAATGCTCCTCTCCTGCTTCTCTTTTGCTTCTCTCTCTGTGAGGAGAAAGTATTTTGCCCAAAATACTGATGAAGGGAAGGTGAAGAGGCTATTCCAGCCCCCTTGCATGAAACCCATCTATGCAACTCCAGGCAGGTTAAGCCTGCCACGCACAACATCCCACCCACAGTCAGCACCTACCTGGCCTGGATTTCACACTGTTTCAGCACAGAGCTGCTGCTTCTGCCATGTCAGCCCGTTTGCTTCCCCAAACTCTGGGCTTGCACAGTGGGAATGGGCTCTGCAGCCCCAAACAAGGCCCTGCACCCAGAGACCTGCAGTCAATCAGCTCTGCCAAAGGGCATTTTGATGCATTGGGTGAGGGCCTTATGGTGTCAGTGCAAATGTTGAGTGGCCTGATGTGGGCACCCCAAATCCAACTCTCCTTTCCTATAGACAGCAGTGGGGTGATGAAAATCCATGCTTATTTTGTTCCCTGAAGCAGCTAGGAGCTCACACCAAAGTTTTTGGCTGCTGTTATCTCCTGGCTGCTTCAAATCCTGGGCTCACAAACGTGCTCCAAGGGAATTTGCTGTCAGAGTCAGCAGGAGAGATGACAAAATGCGCTGCATGTGTGGGGTGCACCCAAGTGATGGGACACTGTGACTCTCTGCAGCCATTTTTCTCAATTTTCATGTTCAGTTTGTTGACATGGCCTTTCTTCCTTTAATTTGCACTCATTAATTATTCCAAGCAAATACAACATTCGTCTCAATTTGGGTTTTTTTTTTTAAACATCTTTTTAGTGTGAAGGGAAATCAAGGGCTACACATACTTGGTTCTGCGCTACCAATTTCACAGATTGGGGATCAATCCCTTTTTAAAGAAAGTTCACTTGATCAAAAGGCACTCAATTTTGCAGCCTGTGATCCCATCACTTCTTGTCTTTATCTTTCCTGCAGACTTTGCCCAGCTGTGTTATGCTCCACCCAGATTTTTGCTCGTTCTTCCCTTCCCTGCAGCAGGATTTTCCTCTTGGCAGTTCTGCAGCAGTCTGTGCCTCTAACCATTGCAAGCCCCGTGCTTAAGATGTCACGACCATCTCATGGCTGTCGTGGTTTCTGCTGTTCACTTGTTGCATCTGCCTCTCATCATGAGTTTATTAAGCTTTCACAGTAGGGTTTATACTTGTTTACCGAATATTTGGGGTCTTCATTGTTAGTTTAGGCCTGTAGGTACCAAAAACATAAGAGCTTTAAAGGCATTTTAATGTTTACTGATTCCTCCAGGAGCATCAGTACCTAATGGTGATATAGTGGGTTCTAAGTGATACTAAGTGCCCCTGTGCATCTGTTTCAAGAGTAGCACAGAGAGGTTTTTTATTTTATCCAAAGCGCTTTTTTTCTAGATGAAAGAGAAGCCAAAAGCAGAATTATAGCTCAATGATTCTTTTGCGTGGAAGGAGTGTGTTTCCGCTCTCCTGCTCTGTGATGGTGCTGCTGTCTGCCAGAGAACAGGCTCTAACAGCAGCCAAACTGGGATTGCTCCCATGGTCCGCTTTCTTCCTGCCCATGTGTGGATGAACCCCAGCTCTGGCTATTTCTGGTTCTGATTCACCTTGAGTGACAAGGGGAAAGGGCAGTGCTGTGTGGTCCCAGCTTGGCTGTGCTGTACTGGAGAGTTCACTAAACTCCTCCTCTCTGCCTTGGTTTGACACAGTGCTGTGGGATACCTTGTGTGGGAGCAGATCCCCTTCCCCAGATCCTCATCTTTCCCAGAGTGAGATCTTGCTTCAGGATCATACACTGGTCTCTCAGTGGTGTTTTCTATTTTGTCAGAGATATCTCCTGCCAGCATCAGATGGCTGAGGAGCTCTAATGGCTTCTTTGTGGCATTTCTTTTCTCAAGAAGTGAAAGGAAAAAATTGTGCAAGGGGAATACACTAAGACATCAATGGTAAAAAAAAAAAAATAAAAAAAATCTTGAAAAGTGTGTATGGAGAAAAAAAAGAGAATTGAATTTTAGGAAAGTGGTAGAATCAGACACAGATGATAAGTGAGAGCTGAAGGCTTGTAGCAAGTGCATTAGAGGCAGCCTCTAATGTGTTCTTTAAATCAACATTTGTTGCAGTTTGGTTCCATCCACAGACAGCAGCTAAAGTGAGCAGCGAAATGTCTCCTCTGATTCCACATCCCATGGCTCTCACCGTGGGGCTGTGCAATTAGTGAAGGCACCAGTATGGAAAAGTACAACGTCTGAGGTCCTGAGGGAGCAGCACCTGATGCTCTGGGCCATGTAGGCTTTTCTGCAAGGAGTGGGAGACTAATCACTTCTCAGACACGTCCTGAAGTTAACGGAGACTTTGACTTCCAGCCTCAAATGACCTACAGGTGCTTTTGAGACCTTGGCTGTGTCAGTAGCTCTTTTTCTTGTGTGTGAGCCTGTATGTGAAGGTTGGCTTTAGGGAGAAGTTATATTTAAAGAGTTTTAGAGATACTCTCCCATCCTGTTGCCTAGTTTTTGGGTTGTTTGGTTTTGTTTCCTTTTCCCAGTGAGACTGGACAGAAGGGAGTGAGAAGGAATGGCATAAAGCAGGCACCACCAAAGCCGTCATGAGAATATCTGGATTCTCTCTGGTTCAGCAGCATCCATTCAGCTGGAAAAGCTGGGTGCTTTCTGTGGCTGCCAGTGTTGATAAATAAGTAGGGAGACATGAGTGAGTACTTGCCCTTAGGAGAGGACACAGCTTTGAATTTCTGGTCAGTCCCACACTGGCGTTTTTAGGCTCATGTTTACCGTTATTGCTCTTCCTGGTGAATCTGATCCTTTTTTGAGAAGGTCCACAGATCCTTGACAAGTGGGGATGGCTGTCTGGTGGATACCCAAAGCTGTCCCATGTCTACTGGCACATGAGCAGCATTGTGTGACATCTGGGATGTGAGGGGGAAACTACTCTTCTCCTGGAAGTGCCTGGCAGCATATGGGTGAAGGTCATGTAGGTGCTCTGAGTGGGTGAACAGAGACTACCTCTGCATGCCGGATCCTTGGGAATGTTTTCCCCCAAGCAGACCTTGCCATGGAGCAGTGCAGCAAAGTGGAAGTGCCAAGGGGCCGTGCCGAGGGGCCGCGCCGAGTGGCCGCAGTCCGTGTCTTTCACCATCTGTTCTCCCCTTGCTGTTTTCACAGCAGGAAAACGTCCTTCACATCAGCAGTGTAGGCTCATTCATCTCCACTCCCCAAGTGACAAGAGCATGAATCAGCTGCTCGTCTCAGCCTTCGTCTTCCTCCTCAAATGCGGCGCTGGGCTGCAGCCCAAACGCCCGGCCGGCTTGGCCGGCACCTTCGCACGGGGCTGCCTTGGCAGAGGAGGGACGAGCATCGTGCTGGGGATGAACACCCACAGGACTAAGGCACTTCAGGAGAGGAGGGAGTGAACCAGCTCTCCTCGTCTCCTGCTGCCCACAGAGAAGAGTTTAATCTCAATGGGAAGAAATGAGAGAGGTGCATTTAATCCTGACCCTTGCACAGGGGAGGATGGCTTCTCTTGAATTCACTTTTGTGCAGCACCAGGCGGCCTCACCGTGGGGGATGTTTTTCCATTCAGCTCAGGCAATGTGCCCTTAATTTCACTTTTTGGTCTTGAAGGCCAAAGAAAGATTATCGATAACTTTCTGTTAAATAAAGCCTTTCTTTTGCAGACAAACCTCCTTAGAAAAAAAAAGGGTAAAGGTTATGGGTCCTCTGCTGGTCTGAGCCAAACCTCTCATCCCACTAAGATTAGGTCTTCATTAAATGAAACACTAGTGAGCAAGTTACTTGCTCTCCCCACGTGTCTTGCATGCTCTCCACTCTGTGTAAGGAAGGCAGCTTGGGGGCACTTCTCTCCCAACCAAAGTGTCTCACTGGTTGTGACTGGAAACCTAACAGGCCTTTGAGGAGTCTGAGCAGACTATGAGCCATCCTTAACCTAGACAGAGTCAAGGAGATATCTTCATACCCATGTTAAAGAAAAAAAAAATTTCTTTGGGCTTGCATTTTCCACATCAGGACTTTCCATAATAAAATAACTAAATGTAGCCCAATGCAAATCTCACAGCAGACACAATGTAGATATGATGGAGATGCTGCAAATAAGGAGAAATGTATGTTCTGTTTAGTTTTCCCTGCTGTGATTGTGGTGAGACCTGGAGTTTCCCAATCTGAGCTTGGCAGAGAAAAGCAGAATATGTCTAACTACTGCAAGGGTTATAATTATTGTTAGGCTTTCTGTGGTTCTATCAAAGTGTGAAGTGAACTCTGGGAGAGCTGTAAATAAATGCTTTCTCCCAGGATGTCCCCAGGCTGGATCCTGGCACATACAGGTGCTTCTCAGAGGGACTCCCTTCTGGTTGCAATCAATAACAGAAATGACTGTGGGGACAGCCAGATGCACTGAAAAGTCACTGTGCCTGATGTGATGTCCTCATCATCCCTATGTGGGAAAACAGCCACTTACTGCCTATAAAACATTTTATCTTCTGAGGATATTAGAGGTTCTTGTGTAGGTGAGGGCATTAGCTTTATTTAAATGCTCAAAATATTTATTGAGGACATGCTTCCTCTATATTCTCTCATGATAGGATGCCCCAAATCCAATGACATTAATTAGCTACTTAAACTTTTTTCTCCCTCCAGCTATGGCCAAATCTCTCTGGATTTAGCAGCACAGCGAAGATTTAACAGAAAGTTTAAATGGGAAAAGCATATGAGAGAAGAAATTGTAGGATAAGATTCTGTGCCTGTTAACTGATGGCATTTATAAATTATAGCTGAGAGATGTCATATCAGTGGAAATGGAAAACAGCTTAGTGGATTATAAAAATACCCTCTATAAACCATTTTAATGCCTAATTTTTTTAAATCTCTTATGGTAGGTGTCATAAAAATGAATTCTAGCAGAAAGGATAAAAATTTTCCCTCCGTAAACTGGCTAACTGGTGATTAGAGGCTGTCAGGGAGAACAAACTCTTGACAAGGCTGAGTTTGGCTGAGGACAGCAGTCTCCTGTTCCAGGGGAGGTGAGTTTGCTTGTGGGTGAAGCAGATCCAAACCTGCGGGGTGAATACAACTGCAGCCAAAAGTCCTCCCATTCCAAGGAGGCAATTTCTGTTGACGAGGAGGAGAGGAACACCGAGGAGCGAGTGGTGGGGGCTCAGCTGTGGAGCAGGGAATATGTCAGGGACTGTTTTGGGGCAGACCATGAAGGGACTGCAGCCCTGGAGGGAACAGGCAGGATGGCTGGAAACTGCAGTTGTGGATATGAGATAGGAGGGTGCAAAAAGATGCCTGTGGGATGTCTTGGAAGGAACTATGAGGTGGTGTTGGACAAAAAGGTGCATCCTGGTGTCTACCACACTGCAGTGACTTTGGTTCCACCACACAGGTATTTTAGTTGCCCCGTGGCCAATGTTGTCTGGTAAGGGCCATTTCAGAGAGGTTGCTACCCCGGGTTTCCTTACTCGCTCCTCTGGGACCCTTGGGCACCTTCTGTCCCCTCCTGTGCTTTTGAAACCCACAGCCAATGCTCAATTCTGCGTTAGGATATTTAAGGCTGCAATGTTTTGCAGTACATTTCCAAGTTGCTTGTGTAGGAAAGGGTAAATGCCCTACCTCTCCCTGTCCTTTCACAGTCTAGTTCCCGGGATGCATTCAAAGGCACTTATTCTCTCGCTACCTTTGAAGGCTTTGTGTCAGTCTTCACCAAAAATCCTTGTACCTCAGGCCTCTTTTGTGTTTTTTCCATAAAAAAATCTGCATGTGGGATAGAAAATGGCATTAACTTTCCCAACGTGAGCTCACAGCAGAGCTGCATTTGCAATGTGTCATTGGGACTGTCAGGCTGTTTCCACAGGGAGGCAAGGTTTAGTGTATGGACTCCAGCTGAGCACCCTATAGCACCAGTGCAGGAAAGGCAATTTCCCAAATTAAATTGCATAATACAGGATGTTGCTCAGCCTACTTCTGGGTCCTGTTCTCTGCAAGAGAGTTCATCGTGACACGAGCTGAAGGGATGAGTAACAGCCTCCAAATTGAAAGCTTAAAAAAGAAAAAGTCTCATGCAGAATAATCCAAAGGCAACTTGCACCCAAGTTCTCCAAACTCTGGTTGGTTTGGGAGTTTGTTTCCAGTTACAGAGAGATGAGCTGTCTTGCCTCTGGGCCTTTCCTGTTCTCTTGTATAAATCAACCAACGAATGACTATAAAATGAATTGGAGGGAAAAAAGTGGGATTTCTCTGGCCCCTCTCCTTCCTTTCCCATTGCCTTTTCCCTGTAGATGGCACAAGTATGAGTCTTCATCTGTCCACCTCGCACCAAAAGTACCCAGAGAGGGAGAGATCTTGGGAACACTTGATTCACATATAAGTTTTCACGGGGAAAAACAAAAGGAAGAAAAAGTGGTAAGCATCTTCTGATTACAAAGCTTTCTTACTTAAAATTAGGGGTATTATTCAGAGACAGTACTGGAGTAGTGACTTTTTACAATTTTATACTATCACAGTATTTGGGGTTTTTGCTAGCTCTGCAGTCAGTTTGTGCTCTGGGAGACCATTTTCATCTTTACAGAGAGTTTCCAGTCCAACTTTCTTGGAGGCATGAGTAGACTGTAGCCTAAACCTTTGTAAACCAGACAGCAAATAAGTAGATTATGTGACTTATTAGCACTGTTAAGCCCATCAGGTGTTTATAAAGTCAGAGCTGCTGGTTTTGTCAGGTAGCATTGCTCTGAAATCCCAAGCAGCACTGTGTGCTGCCATTCAAGTCTTAAGCATCCTTTTGCAAATGCTGGTGCAGTTCAGTGTGATTTTACAGTACTAACTCCAAAGGAAGCATGAAAGCAGGTAATCAAAAAAGAATAACATCCTCCTTGTTGAGGTTTCCAGTGTAGCAGGCTCCAGTTTGATTTATGCTTTAGTGGTGTGGGGTTGTTTGATTTTTTTTTATTTGATAGGTCATGGACAGCCCTCTGTCTGTCTCCCACCAGAAATGTGTTCTCCATAAGTGCTCCAGCAGAAATGATGTCTGCTGGAGTCTGCAGACAGCCTGGGGGAAAAAAAAAAAAAAGCTCTCAGCAGCATGATCCACATCCTATTCCTCCCTCTCCCCACACACTCCTCACTGCCTCTTCTCCCAGCGGAGCAGTGCTGAAGCCTAAGATACCACATTAAATGTCAGTCATTTAACTACTAGTTATTTTAGCAAATAAGAGTGGGACTGTCTCCCTGGGGTTGACGGAAAATTGTTAAAGGAGGGAACAAAAGGCAAGAAAAGAGAAAAGAAAAGGAGAAGAAAGAGGGAAAAGAACAGAAAGGACAAAGGGAAGCACCAGGCAGAAGGAGTCGTGATGCCAGAATCTGAGAGAGATGGAGTCAGAGGAAGGCGCCTCACTGACATCAATAGGCTGGTTCCCACCAAGTGGTTCAGGGGACAATAATGAGCCCTGTGTGACAGACCTAAATTACCCAGCCTCATCCTGAGGACTGTGTTCTGACTTGGGTCTCTGATTCTCCTGCTGGTGTCAGCAGCAGCTCTGCCACTGTTTGCACTTTGCCAGTCCAGTCCCAGTCCATTTATTCAGAAGGAAATCTTCTCCAACATGAGGGAATGCCCCTGCATTTGGGATGTGGCAAAAGAGCTGCTGATTATTGATATGAGAAGTATGAGAATCCTCTTTTCTTTTGACTTCTGTCTTGCTCCATATTCCCTTCTCCTTACGTGATCTTCTGGAAGCCAATTAACAGTTGGTGAAACAGAAATGGAGCCAATATCTACTTATTGCCTGTAACAATTGGGAGATTTTCTCTTGGAGAATCACGTTAACTCCTTATGCTGGCAATGCAAGATTTCTCTACATGCATATAGCATTCAGGGTGCATTAATAAGCTGTCATCTGGTTGTTCTCATCTGTTGTATTTGTTACATTCCCTGAGGCTCCGGTTTTTCTGGCATGGAGGGCTACATGAGTTTTAAATCTGGAGTCTGTCCATGCACAACTTTCAAATTCACATTGGAGAACACTTCAGGAAGGAAAAAGCAGTTCTCAAGTCAGAAGAGCACCGTTGCTGCTGGCAGAGAACACCACAAAGCAGAGAATCCCTCCCAGGAAGCCCTGTTCTCATCCAGAATTAATCAGAATAGTTTTTCGAAAGTGTGTAGGGACTGTGGATATCCTCAGTTACAACAGCTAATAGACAAACAGAGAGAGTTTAATGGCATTACTCCAAGTAACCAAGAGCAGAATTGGCCCCTTGCCTGGGGATTCCAAACCTGACCACCAGTATCACCAGGAATAGTGTGTTTTTCTGAGGATAAATACGGAACCTCGCTGGAAAAATCAAAGTGACAAAACAAAACCCAACCCATCCTTCCTTAAATCACTGTAAAATAGTAACTAGATTATTATCTTTAAGATATCTCTATTTAGTTATATCTTAAAAGGCACACCAAAATCATAACTATGTAGAAGATAAAGCCAATGTCTGCATTTTGTGTGAATAGTGCGATCACAATGATAAACTCTCCCCTGATAACATTTCATTTGCTTGTCTTTTTCCACATAGATGAGGGATGGCAGGAAAAGTGAATTTATGCTGGGAGTCCATGTAATATCCATTAGAAAAAATAACGCCTGACAAGCACAGCAGCCCCTTGAGAGCTTAATCATCATTGAAACGAAGTACAAAAGGAGGAAACCAAACCTTTTGTGAAAATTGGGGTTTTTTTAAAGAAATGAGCCAAAGCAGACTCGTATTTTGTCTTGTTCAAGGCTGTTCTATGTAGATGAGAGCAAACTACTGCAACGATCAGACAAAAAAGTTGTTTCACATCATTGTCCAGCAGGGTTTGGACTTTCAGTATGCTTTTCTAATATCTTCTAAAAATTATTTTCTAACAGAAATAATAAAAGGCCCATTCATATGCTGCTATAGAAGGTCAGAGAGAAAAGAAGGCTTAAGCTGGCTCTATGATTCACACCTTATTTTGAATACTCTGTTTGTATGCATAAAAAAATTGGTTGAATGTAGTTGGTACCAAATTAACCCTTACCCTTACCCCTTCAGGGCTGAGCATGCAGAACATGTTTGTAGAGCAATACCTGAAAATCCCATGCTGTGTAACAGAAATGCCAAGTGGTCTTACTTGTCATTAGCTGTAAAGAGGAGTCACCTCTTTTTTAAGATAACATAGGAACACAAAAGCTGTTACACTGAGCCAACCAAAGATCAAGCTACCCAGTGCACTGTCTGTGATAATTGGGTATAGCAGCCATTTAAGGGAGAGTATAAAAGATACTGCCTCCTGATTTGATGCTGTATAATTTAAAGTTATATAATATACATAAAATTATATGTATTACAATATGTATAATATATAATGCTAGAATTTACATCCAGACTATCTTGTTTAATAGCCAGCAGCAGAGCAACCTCCGAGTGTTAGTAATCTCAAAATTCATTTATATTGAGGCTCATCGGGCACAGAATTCCAGGACTTCATGTTGCATCACTTGGAAAAACACCACTTTGGTTTTAAACCCACTGCCTGTTCTTTTCTGGGTTTTCCCTAAATCTTGGCCTTTGAGAAATGAAGAGCATATATTATTATTATTACCTTATTCCCCTTCCCAAACCATTCCTGATTTTATGGGTCTCTATCAACCCCTTGGTATTCATCTCCTTTTTAGTCTGCACAGTCCTTAGTGTCCAAATATCTCAAGTCATCCATGACCCTGAAAGTTGTTTTAACCTTTTGATGCCTTTTGCATTCGACAGTATCCACTGGGACACATGCAAGGGTTTCGTCTGCTCTCTGGCCCTTTCGTAGGTTGGAAACTCTCTGCCCTTACACCTTGCAGGGTTTGCTGTGTTCTACAAGTTCCTCATGGTGCTGATTTTTAATAGTGCACTATTCATATCTCCAGGATGTGATCAAATGGGCATGTAAATGGAGATAGATGCCTCTTGTGGCACCTGTAATGGACTGTTTCAGCCATTAGATCTGTAGGAATCATTTTTCCAAGGCCTCCTTCTCTCCAGGGGGAGAACTGTTGCATTATTCATGGTCGCTATTTCCACTGTAAACTCCCATCTCATGATTACAGCCTGCCACACTTTCCCCCCTCAGTTTCCTCCCCCAATTCTCTTGCACCTTCATGTTTCCTGCTCCTTTGCAAAGCTGAAGGTGTGCCTCCTTGAAGTGCTCACGGAGAAAGTATTCTGTCATGAGAAGAAGATAGAGCTCCAGCAGCCTCTCTGTGTGTCTGATGAACAAGGCAGTTCCCCCCCTTTCTGCACATGCATTTTGTCCCATCAGCAGTGGAGCTGATTTCACTTTCATGTTTAAAAGGATGGGAAAGTACACACTCACCTCCCCTCACTTATAGCCAAAGGGAGTGATTTGGCAGCTAGTTTCAATATCTTGTATCAGAATAGTCTACTGCTTCAAATTTTATGTCATACGGGAGTAATTCGGATAGCCTGGAACAGCTTCATCCTGGATGTAACAAGTATAAAAACCTTATAAGTCTCTTTGGATTGCCTTAGCCTTTTGTATGATTTCTTACTAAGTAATTGATTTAGAAAATAGTAGGAATAGAGAAATATGCCCCTAATGGGAGAGCTCTGCAATTTTCCATGTCTTTGTTACACATAACTTCCATGTGTATTTAAATGAGTAGCATCAGCATAGAGCCAGGAGATATTATGTAGAAAAATAAGTGTTTGGGGAGTATCTGATGAATAAAAATAAGAATCATTTGGAAGATCTGACCTTGCAAACATTTAAGCACAAAACTGTTACCATAACCTTGCTCAAGCCCTTTCCTTACCAGGGGCTGTGGGATCTTGGGTACGAGCCCATCTTTCCTCTGCAGCAGCATCCCAAGCCATCCTTCCAATCTTTTCTCAGCTCTGTTCCTGCTTTACTAACAGGACAAATTCAGACATTAAAATAGAAAGAAAACAGTATTATAGGAATGTGAGGGGATTGAGAAGTAATTTTCCATTTCTATAATGATTTTTATTCTGACATTTCCAGAAACATATGGCCCCATGTTCTGCAAGCGGTTTCTTAGGATGTGCTGTCCCTCTGCCTTGCTTCCCAGAACTCACAGTCCCCCACACACATGCTCACACCAACGTGCAATGATGCCCAGCACTGCACTCCAGTCTGTTGGCAGCGGGGAAGGTGGGATCTGTGCATCCCATCCTCTTGGGTTCCTCTGGAGTTCAGTCCTTCCTGCTTCAGGAACAGGAGCTTATTAAGACACGCCGCTGTATGGCTTAAATGATCTGCTTTAAAGGAGGTAGATGAAGGCCAGCAGGCCCAGTTTCATGGTTTTCCTGGAGTTCAAGAGCTCAGGTGCTCCCAAACAACTGTTCCTCTGGTGCTCTGGGCAGCCCTGCAGCCTGAACAGGTCTGTGAGCTGCCACCTCTGCAGCAGCTCACAGGCTGGGAATTGGAAGAGATTTCCCTGAAAACCTTCCTTTGCCATTTTCCCTCATTTCCAATGTGTCACATAGGTCTGAGTAGCTGAAAGAATGGTAGGAGCAGGGGTTCACGAGTGCTTCACTGGTCTGAGCAGGCAGAACTGCAGATTCCATGTGCTGCTGGTGACAGATAGGCCGAAAACAGCAGCAGATCCTGCAACAAGAGCCCTGTTGCTAAGGAGAACCCTCTGCAAGGTGGGAGAGAGGAGTCTCCAAAACATATGCAGATATCCAGGGTGTCCCTGTGAACGGCTCTGTCTGCACAGAGCTTCTATGCCCAGCCACCGCAGACAGAGGGGATTGCAGTAGAAATTTAAGTAGCTTCTTGGGTCCAGGTCCTTATATCATCTGCACTTTGTGTGGCTCTCCTGGATTGCGTGTAAATTTTTTAAACTCAAATAATATGAAATATATAAGAAAATACATATATGAAAACTCCGAGAAGAATCCAACCCATTTTAACACAGATAGTCCCAAGGACCATTTCATACAGCAACAACCACCCCTTTTTTGTATTCTTTTTTCCTGCCCAAGCTATTTTTTCAGGAAAAGATGGTGTGGGCGTGGGAATCAGAGCTGATGGAGGATCATGTAAAGCTGAAGGAACTGGAGGGCAGGTGATGGGGAGGAAAAAACATTACCTGCATGTGTCTCTTGTGGCATCAGGGCTGGGGTTCCTCCAGCAGAGCAGGGCGTGTTATGGACCCCTCCTGGTGAGGTGTGGCAGATGCAGGGATGCCTGAGGGCAGCGGGACGCTGCTGTGCCGGCAGGGACCGCGTCTGAACCAGAGCTATTTTCAGGCCGTGGTAGACGGGGCTGTGGCTGCCAAACAGACGGTTCCTGACCTCCCAGCAGGTATCCCAGGAGAGAGCAGTTTGCAAGCGCAGCAGCTACCTGAGCCTGCTGTTTGCGGTGGCACCGTTTCCTCGAAATGCCCCCCTCCCCAGCCCTGGAAGCGGCACTTCCAGGAACGATTTCTCCACCTCCCACATGCAGAACCAGAAAGCCCATTTTGCTTGCAGATCCCTGAAATTGGAGAGGAACATCCCAACCTCACTACACAGTTCTGCTAATGAAGCTGCTGAGAGTAATTAAACTGGAGCAATATCTGTTATGATACTTGGAATATCATGGGGATATTGCTGGGGATAATTATGCCACTCAGCTCTCTCTGTGTCCCCCAACCCAGCAGACCTGGCAGAGTACAGCTTTGTAGCTGTACCTCTCATCCTAAAGAGAGCCTGTGCTGAGGCTCAGTCTCTGTGCAGCACTCAGGTCCCCATGGGCACTGACCTGAGCTGTGAAATCCAGTCTCTGGACCAAGGAGATCTGGGGGCTGCTGTCCCTGCTCACCAGCACTGGGGAAGTGGTGATGGGCTTCAGAAAGTACTTTCATTCCTGTACATCTGTGTCCTTGGCTTTTTCTCTGATGAAAGTGCAGAAATAAAGGTTTAGGAGCAAACTGCCCCAGCACATGAAAAGCAGTAGTTCACCAGTGTCTCTGCTGTCCCCCTGCCATCAGCTACACCATCCCACTCCACATGGGCTGAGCGACCCACATTGTGCCAGCTTGTGGCTTCCAGCCCCAGCCTGCTCCCTGAGGATTTTGCCTTTTCTTTCCAACTCCAAGAAGATTTATTTTGAGATTGGAAACCTCAAAGGCATCCCTCTGCTGCCCTGCTGCCAACAGTGCTCCCTTGCTCATCAGCTGGCATACCCTGCCTGCTGTTATCTCCATTATAAAATCACAGAATGAGTTATGCAACATAAAATCATCCTGGGTGAGTTTTGATCTCATTTACACCTCTGTGAATCAGAAGCGGGTTTTTGGTTATGATTTTTGTTGCTGGTCTTGCAAAAGGGAAGATGACTCGGAGCTCCCCTGAGTTTTCAGGAGAAAAGTTAGAGTAGGAGAAAAAGGACTGAAAAAATGAAAGTGTTATATGAACAGGGAATTTCTCTTTCCCACAAAGGCTACTGTTTGTCATTCCATCCTTTAAGAGTGATCTCTTGCATTCCTGATTCCATGTTCTGGCTCAGGTCAGTAAAAAGTGACACCAGGTGCACTGAGTTACAGTGACAGAAAAGAAGGTGCTGATTTCTCTTTTCTCTCTGAATTCCTTCAGAAGCCATTTTTATTTCTCAAAAGTCTTTATCATGGAACATTGTAAGGAATTTTTTTTAATTCCCTTTTCTGGATATGTTCATCCAAATCGAGCTTGATACTTTAGAAAATAAGAGAATCTGATAGGAGAACCCAGGCCCACTAATTTAGGAAATTCTGTAGGTCAGTCCAATATTTCAAGGTGTTCAGCATGATTCAGCTACGGTGGTTTTGTGTCTGACACAGGATGGAGGGATGTCTGCCAGCAATGCTTTTGTTGGCCTAGGTCCATGGGTGGCTGGTACAACCTCCCAGGGCACCTCCTGGCCCCAATCTGCATGTTTTTGTGAAAATGCAGGAGAAAAGCAGGCTATTTCATGCTATGCCAGCTGAAATCTTGCGGATTTTTTGCTCTGGGAGAAAAGGGACTTGGCAGCTGTGGGGATTGTTAAGGTCTGCATTACCAAGGCATCTACCAGGCAAAGTGTTTTTCTTCATAGCGCCATATTACTGCTCAGTGATTGCATAAATAACCATGTTTTCTTTTCAAGGCAGCGAGTAATGGCCCTGGAAATGCTGTGCAGCTGTATAACCTCTACAAACTCTCATAGTCCTTCAGAGACTCTTGATTTTTTTTCCCTGTTGCCCCTCTGACTCAGCTCTTTTTAATGATATTTACAGCATTTAATAAGGAACTCCAAATTGCTTTGGTGAACCACTGATTCCTGCATGTGGGTAAATTGACTGTCTTTGTTAGTCTGTGTGGATTATCCTCCTCTCAGAGCCAGTGTAGAGAATGTGCTTCAATGCACAATATATCCCATCTTTTGAAATTCATGAAGGATTTTTTGCTTTACCTTCTGTGTTTCATTTCTCTAGGCCAGGTGCTGTCAAAACCTTGAAATCTACTGGCTCTTACATCTTCTCTATGAAAAAAAAACCACCCCACAACAACAGCTGGAGAGAATTCACCCAGCAGGTGTGTGCAACACATGGATCACAACCTTTACACCTCACTGTGCATCCAGATGTGTGTGTGGTTAACTCTCAACAGCCAAACAGGCTGACCTTACACCACAGGCAGGGGTGAGATGCTGAAAGCCAGCAGCAGCCTGATGCTGAGCCAGGACTCGGGCGATAGGATGAGTTCATAGCGATGGATGTGGCTGAGGAGTCTTTTGTATCTGCAGCAACTGTTCTCTATCCTGGTACTGCTCTCTGGAAGCACTCAGTTAATAGCTATCGGGTTCCTGAAACCATAAGCTTGTTTTACGAGTCATGCATTTTTAATACTATGTTGAATTTGAGTCTTCTTTTTATTAATCTCTCCGTTTTTAGCACTGAAAACTCATATTCTTAATTTTTTTCCCCTCCTGAAGTTGAAAGTCTGTACCTTACTGAAAAAGAAAAAGAGATATACGACTCAATCAAATGACTGCAAGACCCTAGACTTTATAGACTTCAGTCAACCTTGCAAGCCCTGTCCTGAGACTACAAGAGCCAGTAGGACTGTCTGCATCCCTGATTCAGTGATGAAACCCCATGTGTTAATTTGCAGTGAGAAAAATATCCCTGAACGCCATTGCAGGTGGTTTATGTAAAGCTCTGTCTCAGTCCTTACTGCTGTGAATTTGGGCCAGCACTTGGAGCGGAGATGGAGGGGCTGAATCACTGGAGACATTCTGTTTCTGTGTAAATGATTTTATGGCCATTGCAAGGTCTCCTGCAGTTGCTGTAACACCACTTCAGGAACAAATCCGCTTAGAGAGAAGCTGACAGATGCTGAATCATGGAAAGGAAACGGCAGCTTCTGAGATCCCAAACACCACAATCTGGGGATCTCCATCTTGAAGGGAGCTGCAAAATTACTGTACTCACAAATGGGGATGAAATCTCTTATGGAGTTCAGTATGAATATCTCTCTCTGCCAAGACATTCTCCCTTTAATTAATATTTCATTCTGTTGATGCACCTTGTCCACTTATTTTCCCAGATATTTGCAGTGCAGATTTCCCAAATTGTTTCCTGGGGGCACTTGCAAAATCAAGATCTTACATCTGAGGAGTTCCTTGCAGCTCAATTAGTGAAATTTCTGGGTGAAAAATGTATGCACTTTTAATTAAAAAAAAAAAAAATTACCCAGCAAAACTAGCCTGGAGATAGTTTGAAAGTAAGAGGAATGTTTTGTTAAAAAATGAAGGAAGAAAAGACACAAAACCCAAGTGGATTGGTAGTTACAGCACTGTACGTCCAGAAACTACTAGAAACCTTTTCCCAGTGATGGATAATGGGGAACCTGTCACCATATAAAAAATGTTACCCTATAAAAATGTTAAAAGCTGAAACCACAGGAGGACTGAGTTGCTGGAGGATCTTTCCTAACTGAGTTGCAACAGAGAGCACAGAATCCTCCTCAACCCCGGGCAAACTGAGTTTGAGAAGGGATTATTCTTTGGGCAGACCAGCACAAAGCTGTGGTATTGCCTCTGTTTGCTCTGCCTTAAGCTGGAGCATGGACATGCATTGGTTCAGATCCTGCAGTTTTCGTAACATTAATCCTGAGCTGAAGTGGAGAACTCTCGTAGTTCTCAGAGGGTCTTATTTCTTTTTCCCCTCTATCTGGTGGCAGAGCAGAGCTTTCCCCCAGGTTATTCTACAGCCTGGAAAAGGCAAGCCTGCACATCTGTGCTTTGTAACACCACAGTGCGGACTTCCTCATGCTTGGTATTTGCAAAGAGGAGAATAAATTCACCAGCACCTGCACAAAAAAACCCAACGCAAAGACAACATGATGCACTTCAGGGACTGTTTACACAAGGTTTTGGCAGAAGGCATTTATGTGGAAGTGTTGGTGTGGAAATCTGGGGAAGCTGCAGTCTGTGCCTTACTTGTATTGAGCCCCCTCTGCTCCCCTGCCGAGGTGGCCCCCGTGCCACCAGG
Organism: Cephalopterus ornatus; assembly: GCA_013396775.1. NCBI lineage: Eukaryota > Metazoa > Chordata > Aves > Passeriformes > Cotingidae > Cephalopterus > Cephalopterus ornatus. The sequence goes on from VZRE01010796.1 coordinate 173,614, forward strand.
ACACCCTCCTGAGCACGGGCTATTTCAGAGAGTCTCTGTGCCACCGGCAAGGATTCCAGTGCTTTTTGTTTTGGGCAGAACTGCCGTGGGATTTGATGGGATACCCTGTGCAGAGCTACCCTCATTCCGTCTGCACTTTGCCGAGGCGTGGCAGCTCCTGGCCAAGGCAGACACACACTGTGGGCTAAGCGTGAGGCAGGTGCCTGGTTGTCCTTTCTGCACGTACCAGATTGCTGCACAGTTCACACCACAGACTGGCAGTGCCTCCCACCCACTCAGCTGTCGTGCAAGAGGCTGACAGGGCCCAGCTCAGTCCCTGTGACCCAGCTTCTGCCCTCAATTCTGTCCTTACTACCACCTTTATCCTGAATGGACCTGTTGGCCTCAGAGGGGTTACTGGGGGGACCAGATTGACACAGCAGAATTAGGTTTTAGCAAAGGGCTTCCCGGGTAGAGAACCTTTTGCTAACGTTTATTTTGAGGTTGCTGAGAAGCAGGGAAAAAAAAAAGAAATGAAGATAAAGAGAGAGAGGGATAGAGGCTGTTGGGAGATGGTAAATAAGATATGGGGAGCCATATCTGCATGGCTATTCACCTTGGAGTTACTGCAGGGATTCCTGTACTCAGCTGGCGAGTCCTCTGAGTAGCATCAGTGCTCTCCAGTGTGTTGAGAAAGGCAAAAAACTTAGTTGAATTTCAAGGAAGGTTTAGGTTGGGGATGAGGAAAAGGTTCTTCACCCAGAGGGTGGCTGGGCACTGGAACAGGCTCCCAAGGGTCACAGCACCAAGCCTGATGGAGTTCAAGAAGAACAACACTCTCAGGCACTTGGTGTGATTCATGGGACTGTCCTGTACAGAGCCAGGAGCTGGACTTTGATGATCTCTGTGGGTCCCTTCCAACTCTTGGATATTCTATGAGTCTATAATTCTATGATTCTGTGATTCTGTGAATGTGAACCTCAGAGGATGACTTTGTGCTGGTGAAAAACCTTTCCCTAGGGGGAAAGTGACAGTTTTCTGTCACACCTCTTTCCTTCCCACAATGTGTCCCGTCCTGAGGACCACTCAGCTTTTCACTGGAATTACGAAGGTGGCCATGTTGTAGAAGAAAAATTCTTGAGTTTGAATGTAAGTGTGTTAGAAGTGGGAGAGGGCCACAGTATGAACCCCACTCCTCCTCCTCTCCTCCCTGCTGAAGATCAGAGGAAACAGCACGTGAGAAATGGGAAGAAGAGTGATGAGATGGAAATTGAGGGTGGAGAGGTTGAGAGAGAACATTGATTGGCAGGTCCTTTCCTGATGGATTTGTTTTTAAAGAGAAATCACAAAAGTACAAGGCAGATCATGCCCAGAGAAGGAGCAAAGGAGATGCTACCTGCTGTCCCTGAATTTCCTCTCGGGGAAATCTCTCCATCACAGCTCCCAACTTTGCAGCATGAGATGCAGGATTTTGTAGACGGAGAAAATTGTGGCTGATCACAGTTCGTAGGGAAGCCCTCATGTTTTTGCTTCTCTTGCCAGCCTCTCCCTTGAAATGTAAATAAATAGGGTTGGAGACACACATAATGAGACCCAAGGGTAAGGGACTAAAAATCCAACATCATGTTTTCTTTGGCTGCATTTCTGAAAAGGGGAAAAAAAAAAAAAAAGCTAGATGAGGAACGATATAAAAAGAAATCAGACCAGTTCAGCACATAGGAAAGGTTGGAGCTGCTGTAGAGAGGCAGTGGTGTGCAAACTAATGAGTAAACAAACACAAACCGTGGTCCACACTGCCTACAAAGGCCTCCCTCCACCTCAGATTTGGAAGCACATTCCTACCCACACCTGGGCAAAGCCTGCTTTGAAATTTTCTGCTGCAAACAGTAGTGAACTGCATGGTTAGTGGACAGGGGATTTTACACCAATCCTTGTAAAACCTCTCTGAGCCTCATTTCTTTCCAACTCCCTGCTGCCTCAACATTCAGCAGTGGCTAAAACAGCCATTGCATTTTAGGTATAGACTACACCTGCCCAGGGAGGAAGGCAGGGTACAAAAGCTGTTTTCTCGGGAGAGGATCTCTGAGAAGGAAGCCAGTGGAATGATCCTTCTCCTGATGTCCCAATACCTGAAGCAGTCACCTAATTTCACGTGTTAGGAGCCAAGTGAATGTGTCTCTTTGCATCTGCGTGTGCTGGGCTGGGGGTTGCAATCCTGAGGATGCATCTGCTGAACAGCAGCAGCAGGTCTGCAGTCACCAACAGGGAGTTAGAACTAACTGCCTGGCTAAAGGATCAAAGGGAAATCTTTTTACATCGTGTTTCTTCACGAAGATTGTTCCTCTACACTTGGTACCCTTTCTCTCTAGAGCATTGCTTTTGATGTTGCATATGGCATCATACTAATAGGAGTGCAGATGTAGCCAAGCTTGTCAATGAATAAGGTGAATTTCAAGGTGAATTTCAAGGTGTATATAAAAAAGGTCATCCCCTCCTTGTGTGGATTTCTGTGGGAACCACTGCTGCTCTCAGGCCTCCTGGGCTGAGCAGTCCTGCCATGGCTGCCTGGGCTCCCTGCAGGTGCCCTGCTGAGACAAGCACAAACCAATAAACATTCGATTTCCAGCAGTTTGCTTCAGCGCAGTTTGCTCCATGTTTCAGCACTAGTGCCTCTGTCTGGGAAGCAGACAGGGAACCACTTAGCTGCTCCATGGCAAAGTCTGCTTCAGCTCTGCTCTGCCCCCCTCCTCCCCTTGATGCTGCTTCAAGGCATGGGAATTCTGCCTGGCCATACTCAATTAGAGATGTCTTTTGGGCACTAAGCAGCTGACATCAAGGAAAGCATTGCTGCAAATCAGTGTGGTAGTACAGAAACCCCTCTTATTAGGAAGAAAATAAGTGTGAAACAATCCTTGTTTTACAAAAGGGAAACCTGCAGAAGCTATTTACAGATTTCAGGGAGGGCATGTGTGACTCCAATGCTGTCGTACTGGGGATGGAGGAGCCATGCATGCAGCATTTGCAAAGAAACACACAGTGAATGTGTCACCCGCTGGCCCCAGGTGTCCATTCCCGATTTGTTCGGCTTCATACACCAAATACCTGAGCGTCTACTTCACTTTTACTTAACTCAGAGTGAACAGAGTGTCACTGCTGTCTGCACCAGCACTCGCAAAGGGAGCACAGGGTCACCCTGGGAGCAAGCCACTAGTCATGACCTCAGGTGCAGGGAAATTTTGGGTGCCCCCAAATGAGCAGAGCATGTCCTAGGGTGCCTGGAGCTGTCATGTACTGCCCCACATACCTGGTTATGCTGTCCATCCACAGGTGCCACAGGCAAAGAGCAGACAGAAGATGTTGCCTACCCAGATAAGACCTCTCAATCCTCACTCATGTTTGGGGTATTTTGTTGCCTTGCTCTTCAGGGTTAGTTTTGTGTCTGTATGGGGGAGTGGGCACAGGGCTGAATGGCAGTGACTTCCTGTGGAGCACTTGGGTAAATGCCCTGCCTTTGTTTTTTGAGGGTTTTTAGAATTTTCTGCAAAGACTAGAAGAGAAGAAAAGAAAATCCAGACAGAGGCAGTTGCTCAGGAGAGACTTTGCAGTCAGGAGTGTGAGTGTAGATCCACAGACCCACTATGGGTCTCCTCCCCAGCACTGTGATCCAGCAGCTGCATTTGAGCACTGCTGCTGGGTTTCTTCAGCTCATTGAGTTCCAGTTCCACCCAAAAAATGGGTAGACAGTCTTTGGAACAATGAAATATGTCATTGCCCTTTGCATGGAAGTAGAGGACCTAGCAGGAGTTTGGGAATTATTATATGACTGTAAGACAAAGGTAACTACCCACAGCCCTCAATGCACCATCCCCTTCTGCATATTCAAAGTTCAAGGTTATTAAACACAGTTCTGTGTGATGCTGCTGGAGTGACAAGTACTCAGGAGCAGCAAAACTCACACCGAATTCATAGCTGAAGAGAACAGATGTGACTTTTCTTATAGCCTTCTGGATCTTTTTAATAGAGCACTGTAAATGAGGCTATTAATTATAACAACAAGGAGAGTAACACCAAGTATTTTCCCTGGTGTTTCACAGCTTGCAGAGCTAGAACAAATCCTCCATGCCAGCAGCCTCCAGTGGTTTTGAACACAAGCTTAGAAGCCAGGAACACCTGGTTCTTTCATCAGCTTTGATACAGGCTCATTGTGTGACATCCAAAAAGTCCCTTGAAGTTTGTTTTTGGGAGGTACTGAGCGATTACTGCTGCTCAGCACATCTGAAACCAGCCCAGCCTGGCCCTTCGTAAAACACAGCCCACAGCTCCTTTGAGCTCACGGAATGAAAGGCACGTTATGAATGCAAAGTTTATTATACATCTACCGTGTAATGTCATGTGGAGTCGTAACATAGTAAACACTGCAGATATTCCAAAGGCACAAAATCTTATCTGTAGTAAACACATTCTGAAGCTCGTCACTGAATTCTCTAAGCCTGTGATGTCCCTGCACAGATTTTGGTGGAGTTTTGGCCCTTGAAGGTATTTGTAGACTACTGCCATATCCCTCTGCTGAATATCTGCCAGATCCATCAGTTCCAGGCCCTTCTGCTACCAACACAGCAGATGCACTCAAAGTTACGAAGCCCAGAGTAAGCAAAATTAAAGTGTTTAATCTATTATTAATCAGTCGGCTGCAGAAATGATAGGGCTCTGGGGGACCTCAGAAAGACATCAATATTTATGGCCTCGTTAGCAAATGCCACCTTTTTTTTTTTTTTTAAAGAGACAACAGGATTATGAAGGATGTTTATGTTTCCAGTCATTCCATAAAGAGGCAATGTCATGTTTTGGGACAGGATGGCTCAGAACAAGGTATTTAATATTTATCACAAAGTATTGAGACTTCCACTGTGCTTCTCTTCTTGGTCTTGCATTCAAGATTTCACCTTCTCGAGAAGCAATGACCCAAGCTGAAATCAGAGCCCCAGTTACTCCAAGCTATCCTCCAGGGAATTTTTGAAAATTAAAAGATAAAATCTCCCTAATTCCATTTGCCAAGATAAATTATATAAATTCCATAAAAGAGAAGCAACGAAATATGATTTCAGTTCCAAAACAGCTCCACCCATTACAGGCAATTTTTCTGGATTAGGCTAAATTTAGATTGGACATTAGGAAAAATTTCTTCACTGTAGGGGCTGTCAAGCATCAGAACAGGCTGCTCAGTGTAGTGGTTGAGTCACCATCCCTGGAGGTATTTAAAAGATGTGTAGATTTGGTACTTAGGGACATGGTTTAGTGGTGGACTTTGCTCTGTTAACAGTTGGAATCAATGATCTTAAAGCTCTTTTCCAACCTAAACATTCTATAAACAACTGGTCCTGCAGGGCTTGTGCTTTGCAGTTCTTGCTGGAGTTTGTTCATTGACATTTTTTGCACCCACCCCAGTGATGCTGATTTTACTATGACTGTTATCCCTGGTACTCAACCTTCTTAGCTGGGTTAGTTTCTACCTTCAGATAACCCAGGAGTCGGTTTATTTCACATACTATGTTTTGGCTGGGGGTTTTTTTGTTTGTTTTGGTTTTTCTTTGGTTTTTTTTTTGTTTGTTTGGTTTGGTTTGGTTTTGGTTTTTTGTTTGTTTGATTGATTTGCTGTCTTTTCAATTACTTCTCTTCACATTTTTATTTTAATTAATTTTTTTTAGTTCTCTTTTCAGTTTCTTAATTTTTGTTAAGGTTTATTCTTCTCCTCCTCTGGCGTAGAAGAATAATCTCTCTCATCTCAAGAACACTTCAACGCCAACATCACTGAAGCAACCTCTTGGTTGAACATTTTAGTTTTCTGTTTCATGCAAGAGATGTTGAGGAAGAGAGCAGTGGAGCAGGGAGACTAAAATCCAAGGGGGAATGAGAGGATGAAGTAAATAAATCAGAGAATAGCACTGTGAAAAAACATGTACTTCTTGAATGGGGCAAAGAAAAGGGAAAGAGAGAGAACACTGCAAAGCAAACAAACAGTGGCCAGCCCTCAGTCAATGCGGAGCTGCCTTCAGGTCACTGAGCTCGTCGCTTATCCCTTCTCACACTTGTACTTCCCTTGCTGTCTCTTGATCCAGTCACTGATTTTCCCTCTTTCATACCAGGCACAGACTTTTCTAAACAGGAAAATGAGGTGTCCTGCATGTCGATTCACCTTCGAATCGATGTGCAAAGAGAAACCCCACCAACCTGGGCTGAGTCCGGCAGCACAGAGCCATTATGGACCAAGGGAGGATCTCTCCCCATGCAATTTGACAGTAGAAAGTCTTGTGACATCTTCAAATTATTTTACAGGATCTAGCAGCTTTTCAAGAGCTCCCTACACTGGGCATTCCGCATCTTTAATCACTTTCCCTGGAGCTTGAAACTTCTCCTTGTACACATGAGACCTGTAATCAGTGTGGTTGGAGACTGATTCATTGTGCTCTTTCTGTGCAAGGAAATTAGGTATTTTTTACCTCTTTAGTTTCAAAATTCTTAGTTTTCCTCCATCCTTTAATTTGATTTTGCTTTATGATTTTGGCCTGGAGTTTTGTGCTCACTGAACTGCATTGTGGCCAATGCCAATACACCACTTCTCCAACACTTTTTTCCCCCCATTGCTGTATCCCAGACCATTGCAGATAACCACAGGTTTCTGTCTAGAGGTGTTTGAAAGCTTGTAGAAAATTTTCTCGTTCGAAATAGGTTTTTGCCACAAAAGATTCTTCCCCCTCAAGGAACTAGTAGTTTCAATAAATGTTTACTATCACTTTGCCATTGCAAATCTGAAATAAAAGGTAAATGTGGAGATTTTCTATGTATGCTCACACTTTTTTGCCAGTTTGCCACTTACCTCCCACTTACCAGTTGGAAAACAGAAAAAAACCCCAGCATGCAATGACAATCTTTACCTATTTTCATATTTCTCTGTTCTCCCATCTTCTCTCTGCAGAGATAATAGTACTAAAGAAATAAAACTATTTCTATCAGTTTCTCTGACCAAAAGGAAAGTTAAGGCTACTTGAAACAGCACAAAACTAAATATTCTTGTTTTATTTTGATATTTTCAGCAGAAAAAAACCCACAATAATCAATGTTTCTTTTTGAGTGTGACTTCTTAAGATGAGAAAGTAAGTTGGTAGCTCTATTCACCAGACTTTCCTTATAGTTCTCTTCTGAGTTTTATAGTTACAAAAAAAAAGAGACCAATTCAAATATTTATGTGAACTCCATAAATGATCAATTTGGAAAGTCTGAGTGGAGGAGAGCATCTTCCCACCTTCACTCCTTCCTTTCCCCTTTGCTCTGTGAGCTTCTGGGAGAATCACTGAAGTTGCTCCTTGAAGCTCTGCGAGGTGCTTTGTGTCTCCTCCTGCCCCTGCAGCCCTCTCTGCCCGGTGGGCCCTTGGTTGCCCTCACACTACACTGTAATAAATGACACCCAGACTTTGATAAAAGCCACACTTTCATAAATTCTCTGTTTACAAAGACACAAAGTTTTTTTTAAAGTCACTGACTTCAGCGTCAGCAGAGTTTGCTCAGTCCCACAGGGCAGAGCGCTGTGCTTGATAATGTAAGACACAGAAACTTTCAAATGCCTTGGTTTTCTCTACCCCTTTCAAAAGAGACTGTTTCATCTTTATGCAAATTGTAGGGACCTTTATGTCTGCTGCTTCTCTCAGAGTGCTCAAGCCAGCATCTCCTTCATCTGCCATACCACGAATAGGGAAGGAAAGCATCAGGCAGGCTTGCTCCTGCGGAGGATAATGGCTCATGCAGCAGTGCTTGTAGTCCACTAAATATTCATTTCCCTGTGGTTTTTTGTATCCATATTACAGATAAGTAATTCCTACCAGGCGAGTCAGGTGTTCCATGTCTCTGGAGACAGCTGAACACTGGAGGCGGGAGACTCCGGGAGTGTAAATGTGTGCTGAGGAAATGCGAGCGTGGTTTCTGCACACCACAGCAATGGAAAGAGAGCCCTGGGTGCTGCGCCTGCACTTCCTGCACAGAGCAGGGAGCCCTCTGCTCCTGCTCATCTCCATTTTCCTACCCCGCTGCTGCAAGTGGGAAGACAAGAGCAAGACACAAAGTGCTTTTGCACTATTAACCTCTGATGATAGAAATAGTGTGCTGGTGTGAGGGGCTGCGACTCTGAGCTTGAACTCTACGGCAAGCACAGGAAGGAACCTCAGGGTCACCAGGTTGTGCACTCAGACAAAAATGATGCTCCAGCTGAAACCAGCTCTGCTTTTGCTCCAGTGCTCCCTTTGGAGAGCAATACCCGAGCTGCTCTCCTCCCACGGTTACAAATCTCTCTGTGGTTCACAGCCTGCATTTATTCATGACTAGTTTATTTTCAGTTGTTCTCATGCCAATGTTGTCCTGTAGCATCAATAGCTCTTCTCTAGTGTTTACCCCTCTGACATTTTTATAAACAGCAACCCATCCCTTCTCAGCCTTTGCTTTCCTGCACAAAACATGCCAGGTCTTTTAAATCTCTCCTCATGTGACAACCTCTTCATTTTTTCAGGACAGGTACCCAAATATCCAAGGTTTTACCCCCAAATACCTTGTTTACACTGGTTTATCTCACTTTAAAAAAATGCTGGTTTTACTGCACTGGTGGCAGGTTCACATGCACGTGTCAGACTTAAAGAAAAATACATGCTTCAAGCAAGGGGATAATGGCGTGTGTGACACAAAAAAAGTTCCTGTGTGTGTGTAAAGCATGCTGTGGATCCATGTGGAGGGATGCTGTCAGCAGGATCGTGTGTGTGAGACTCTGAAAAGGATTACTCAGTGTGTGAGGGGGCGTCGTAAGAAGGATTTTGAGGTGCGTGACACTGAGAAGGATTAGTCTCTGTGTAAAAAAGTGTGTGTGTGTGTAGAAGAGAGGGAAGATAAGCGTGGCACATGGAGAGAGATTAGCCCGAGCGTCTGCGAGCAGGGTGATAAGGGAGGGCTGTGTGTGAGAGCAGCGCTGTAAAAAGCTGGGATTTAGCTAATGGAAGGATTTCTGTGTGTGTGTGTGTGTGTGTGTGTGTGTGTGTGTGTGTGGCACATGTGTGCAACTGTCTGGGTGAGACGCAGAAAAGAGAATTTGGGAGAGGTGTGGCAGAAGGAATTTGGGTGTGCTGGGAGGGCTCCCTTCAGTGGGTTGTGTGCCTGTGCCCTCAACAACCCAGGCAGTAATGAGCAACTGCTCACAGCCATACACGTGTGGGATGCAGTGTGGGGACTCATGAAGGGCTCCTGCACAGGGACAGGGTCATGGAAAAAGCCAGTATATCCCATGGGTGGGAAGGATTGAGTGGCTCATGCGAAGGTGCTCACCTGAAGGGATGAAGCTGGGGTACAGGGAGAGGCAAGGCTGTGCCTGTGGGAGCAGGGGACAAGTGAGCAGAGGGCTGATGACTCAAACTGTGGCAGAGAGGGAAACATCCCCCTGTGAACAGGACAGGACAGAGGGTATGTGCTGTGCTGAGCAGAGGTTGTCCAGGTGTGCAGCAAATGCAGTGTAAGTGTGTGTTTCTCAGGAGACGTGGATCGGGGAGTGCCTAAACATCCCATCTGCAGCTGAATGTGAATGCTGGCAATATTTCCACTGACCTGATGTTCTCCACCTTTCACCTGAGATTTATCCCTGCTGTGCCAGCAGTCATAGAGCAGTTTACAATCCAGAGCAGGGGCAGGAGGGTTGATTGCATCTCAACATTTATTTTTTAAAATTCTGACTTAACAGTAAACTTTTCCCTCTTCTTTTTTCCCATGGGAAAATCAGGGTATTTTGTCAAAACAAGCAACTTCCTACTTTTGATCAAGCTTCAGTTTTCCTTTGAAGGGGAAAAGAAGGTGATGAGAAATTTCAGCTAGCTTTATTATCTGTCTTTATTGGATCTGTTCCATTGGCATTAGTTTCATCTCAGAGATGCTAAAAGTAAAGCCTACCAAAGCTTTTATGGTAAAATGAACTAAAATGCCTGGAGGTGTCTAGGGTAACTTTCTTCAAAAAAATTGATCCTTAGCTTGTCCAGTGGACCATTTGAATGTTTGCTTTCAGTTTAATGAGGGATCATCAAAAGCCTGGCCAGTTGCTTTGCAGCTTTCAAGAATGTAATTATTTTTTAAGGGAGAAGGCTAAAAAGCAAGCAGCTACAATTTGAGACTGTCCTTGGTGTTAGGTGCTGAACAAATATAAAATCTCATGCCTAGAAAATAAAGTGGGAGGCTTCAAACCACAAATGAAGAGTCCAGATTAGCACTGAAGAAAATATTATGTAGAAGCATGATCCTAAAATATAGAGATTGTCCATAAAATTGGGTCCTTAATATCTTTCTTAAAGATACTCTGTTTTGCAACAAAAGGCATTTAAGTGTGATGCTGAAATAGGACAAGTTCTGTGGCAAAGGTGGCCAAATTCCTGTTCTACATCTTCATTTTACTGAGACACACAGTCCATATTGCTCCCACCTGGCAGAGCCAATGGGGATAATGACTCCCCTTTGCTCCACTGAGGACTGGAGAAGGGATGGACTTGAATTGAGGTCCATGGAAGTCCTGATCCAGACCATCCCTGCCCCTCAGGGAGGGATTTACTTGGCCCAGAAACCATTGCCTGGCAGTAACTTTTCTCAAACACCACCAGCTGGGTACCCAGTGCCATGTTGAAAGTCAAGCCATTAAATAGGCCTTCTGGTTTTTAAAAGCTAATAAACCACGAAATCATACAGAGAGAGTCAAACAAAAGACTTGTTGGGGGGCATGGCTGTGTTCTGGGAAGGTCTCCAGTCTTTCAGTCAAGGGATCATGTTGTCTTTCTTCGTTTCAGCCCAGCATGAACCAGCAGGGGTTGAGGTTGAGCTGAGAGAGGAATTGCAATGGGTTTAGTGTTAAAGCCAGTACATGAGTTCCATTGCAAAGTGCCCACTCAACAGCTGGTCACAAAATCCCCAATCCTTGGGTGAGGTGCCAAGTCTGTGTGTGCTGGGAGAGGAGCATCAGGCCCATTGCAGTGCTGCCTTATTCTGCTGTCAGCATGTTCCCTCCTCCGAAAGGATGGGTGAGAAGAGCAAGCAGGGACAGGGAGTGCCCCATGGAGCAGTCACCACCCACCGGGAAAGGGCATTTCACTGGCAAACTGTGAGCAATGGGCAAGCTCTTCACAGTGTCTGACAAAGAGGTGTCAATGTGAGAGCACTTGGGTCTCACCCCAAAATTGCTGTGTGTCTTCACACAGGTGGCTGCTTCAGTCAGTCCAACTGTGAAATGGGGTTAAAAGCCTGAACGGAGGACAGACTGTCAGGCTTCAGGCAGTGAGGTTCGAAAAACACTTCTTAACTAAAACTGCTCAGCATTAAAGAGGGACAAAGTGTTTTCATCATTGTCCATTCAGAGAGAAGAGAGATGGAGTGACTCAGAATTTGAAAGCCCATTTTTCTCCCCCACCTTTCAGAAAAAGGCACCTGGCCCTTGGATCTCTGAATGCATCTGCACTCAACCCCCCTTCACATTCTCTTTCATCTTCTTTTTCTCTTTCAAAAGCCACAGTTGATTTTGAAATTAAAATGGCTGTTCTCCCACCAATGAACCTCAAACTTGCATCTCCCTTCCCCCGTTCCTCTTCTCCAGTCCAGCTTTCACAACTCCTTAGGATTCTGTTATTTCCCGTGCATTTGCTTTGAAGGATTTTCCAATAAGGACAGAAGGAAAAGTTTATTAAGGGTCTGCTGTCACAAATTCCTTTTGGTTTCGTGCCTGAAGATTCTTCCAAGGGGGACTAGTGACCTATGCTCAAGCAGACGTGAAGCAAGCACACTTTACAAGCAAGTCACAGCCGACTGCACACACAAATCAGGTCCTCTGTCCCTGCAGCCTCCTTCAGGAAATATGATGTGTTTCCCAGCCGACAAAACTAGACCATACTTAGACCCAGTGTAATTCTGTTGGCCTCGATGTAGTTACCAGGGAAACTATAATGTAGACAACTTTTCTACGCTGAAATTAAGGTTTTCTCAGCTGTCTTACGTATATTGCACAGACTATTCTTTATAACCAGGCAGAAAGTGGATGATTTTCTCATTACTTCCGTGAGAGATACAAGAAAGAAGTTCACAGGATGATGCAAGTGTCTTATAGGCAGACATTTACAGCCTGCACCATGAGGTTGTTGCAAAGTGCATGTGCACAGAGGACCTCTGGAACCAACCTCACACATGACATTCCTGTTCTTCCATTGTTCCACAGACAATGCCAGAAAAACATCTTTCCTTAGTGGTAAAAGCTGTCACAGGAGACACGCTTTCAGTATACATTAGTTACGGTGTAATTTTCAAAGGTTGCATGCACCATATGTCTTCCTTATATACCTACATCCCAAATCACTAGCAGATCATTCCATCTCTTCTTTCAAGAGACGTGGTAGTCAACTAAGTAATTTAAGAATGTTTTGGAAATGCTACCAAGGCTCTCAGCTGACATTGCTCTGCTGTTAGGACTAGCAGTGCAGAGGAATGATCACAACAAATGCTTAGAAAATGTGACTGCAGATGTTCACTGCCATGTTAAATACAGGCAGCCAGAAAGAAATTCTCTCACAGGGAAATGATTCTTTACTCCAAGAGGGTCAGGAATCCAAAGTGAAGGCTATGCTACACACTCCTCTCTGCCACATTCAGCACCAAAAGTGGGTTGCAGTACACAAAGAAGAAAGTCACACCCCTCGTAGGTTAGCTGCAACTGTCCCAGAGGTGTAAATCACAGGCTTTTAGTTGCACCTCTGGCTTCCTGTGCACATCAAGAGACCCGTTCCAGGGATGTTTCTTTTTGCCTTGTCCTTCCAGACCAAGCCTTCATTGGGGTTCTGCCCATTAGAGGCAGCAGCCTCTGCCCTGCCAACTTTCTCTTGTTGGTGGCAGTTCCACCTGTCTTTCTCCCAGAGGCTTTCGGAACAAACGGGGTCTTAATTATGTTAATTATACCTTTAGCCATCCCTGTGCTCACTTTAGATGTGTGAATAGAGTCCATTACATGGCAGAGTTTTCCCAGTTTTCCTTGTGTGAAGCAAATCTGACACTCGATGTGTGAAGATTTCCATGGCTTGGTTCTCTTGCACAGTTGTTAAATCCAAGGAATGTTTCCTCTCCTTGAAAAGCTGGTGCTCCTGGTGCCTCTCTGTGCAAGACCTGCCTGCCCCAGGGTGGCCAGTGACTCTGATTTCATGGACAAATGGATTTCCTCAGGTAACCCCAAAACCTTGGGTTGAGCAACATCTGGCGAATAGTGAAAGAGTCTCTCTGATGCTTGTGAGAAGTGATACAAATTAGCATCCTCCCGTCTGCTGCTGCTTTTCTGTCTAAATAATATTTTACAGGTAAACTTTCTGCTGAGAAGCAGTGGGATTTTCTCAGTAGCTGCCTAAATCATGTCATCATCTTTGGTTTACACCGAGCAACTGCTTGAGACAGAACCTGCTTCTGTGTGTGCAGTGCCGCTGCTTCCGAATGATGAACGACCCCAGGTTTCCCACAACTCCCCTTCCTGTGCTCTGCTTGGCCTCCCCATAATTTGCATTTATGCAGAGTGTTTTACATGATCTCTCTGGCTCTTTGCAGCTCACTGGAGAGTCTCTTTCTTCAGCAGCTTAAAAATTCTCCCTGAATAGAATTCAGTAGAGAAGGTGTTTGCGTGTAACTAAACGTGTCAGGAAGAGATCTCAGTGCTTTCCTGATGTTAAGGATTCTCCTACATTCTTCTCCCTAAGACACACATCCTATTTTTCCAGACTATTTTCTCAGTCCCATGGCAGTGCATGTGGTTCAGGACAGCTGAGAGGCTCCCGGTGTCTTCACTGGCCTCAGTATAGAGTCAATGAATTCATATTTTTCATTATCATAAATCTTTACTGTGACACATGAAGTTCTGCTAGTGAAACATCCGGCACAAAAGTAATTTCCAAAGTTTTGCTTTGTATTTGATACCACCTGTCATGAACACTAATGGGATTTGGTTGGCCAAGGGTCTTTTAAGCAAAAGATGTGCTTCTAAGGTCATTTTATAGAATTGGTAACGTGCTTTGCAGCTTCTCCCACCTCTTGGTCCTTTCCTTGGTCGTGTGAGTTTGCTACGGGAGATGACTTTCATGCATCCAAGCGCCAGTTCAGGAGAAGTCTGGAGCTGTGAGTCCCCTCTGTCACGCTGGTAAAATGACATCAATTTCACCTAAGACTTTTTAGAAAAATCTTGGATTCCACTTTATTTCTGCTGAAGCTTTTGCTAGGTAGCCAACTCCCTGGCTGATATTTTATATTTTGGGTCACATTCACACAGGGCCTCCCAATCTACCACAAGTTTGTTGGAGCAGTGGGGCAGACTGATGTTCTCCCCCATTCCCAGCATTCACCTTGCTCAGTGGGATGGATTCCTTCACCTCCCCTGAGAGGGAACTGGCCTCTACAGCTGCCTGCAGCCCCAATTTAACAAGTATCACCTCTCTGCAGAAGCTCCATCTGGGCACACTAGCTAGATGCACTTCATGTAAACTGTTTGTTCCACCACCCACAGCGAGCGCTTCGCACAGAAATTTCACCAGAAACCATAAAATTGCAAACCATAGGTCCAGATCTCACCATCTGTCACAGCTCTGCCTTCCTGCTCCCCAGACAACACAGTTTCCCACCAGGTTTAAAAGATCTTGAGCTTAAACTTGTTTGCTTGAGATTTTTCACAAAACCTGGTGCTCAGAGGCACTGAGGAAATAAAAAATGTGGTAACCCTTATCATTTATTGCCCTCTCAATGCAGACAGGATTAAAGCTGTTCTAATGACAGGGAAGAAATGGTAATATTCCCCCTGACATTAAGTAGGCCTGAACAAAGCTATGAGCACAATGGAACGGAACATTAATGTGAAAAGGGAAAATAAAAACCCTACAAGAAATGACTGTAGCAAAGAGCCACCAAGGGAGGCACTTAAGCCCACAAAAGCCAGCATTCTCAGATGTCAAAGGATCTTGTCATTCTACACCAAACTCAGCCCTTGCTGAGATGTTAAATGGAGTTTCAAAACCATTGGTGCTTTCACAGACCAAAGGTGAATACAATATCCAAGCAGGTAGCACAAAAGGGTTGTGCTCTAGAGGTTAACCCTTGCGTGCTGAGTGTAGTTTGCTGGGTTGTGCCTCCCTGCTCCTCTTTTCAGAAAACTAATGGCTTCACTGTCTGCAGAAAAGATGGCACTTTTGGGGCAGCGATGGCACATGTAGGTTTTGGAGCATCTGCCTTGCTAACTCAGCAGATACCTGTAATGTAGCCCTGAAAATTTGTAGAAAACGTGCATGTTTATAAATAACGTGTCAGCTGGTGGGTTTAGGTACTGCTTCCCGCTTCAAGCCCCCAAGGACATGATGCTCTGTCCTGTCTGTGAGAGGTTCTGTTTCAAGAAGCTTTGTCCTGGATAAGTTCAAATTCTTCCTTCTTTGCCCAGACCAGTGAGACTGGTGCAGAGGGGAGCTCAGTGGTGCTTTCCCCACACAATATACACTGTGCTTTTTGTCTGCTGCCTTTTATTTTTAAGTGAACAAAAAGTCAAACAATGTCAGAAAGACCAACAACAGCTTACAACAAGAGAAAAATCTCATCTGTGCCCTCTGACAGGCAGCCTCCCTCCTAGACTGGCAGATATTTTAAGGTAGATACACTGAAGACATCCCCACTACCAAAAAGATCGATCAGGTTAGGGAAAATTCTCCTGGTTCTCCATTTAGGTCCCTCCTTATCCTTTGTTTTACTTTCTGTGGTGAACCAGTCATATAATTTCTCTTCTCTCTGCTGAGAAGGTAATTCTCCACTCTGAGGAGGCTGTTCAGTGGCTTTATTGCTATTTCACACATATATATTGCAGTACCTCACAGAGGCCTTGCAGCACTGTGCCAGGCATCTTACAAACACATACAGGGTGACAGTTGCATCTGTAGAGGGCTCCCAGGTACCCAGGGATAACAGGATAAGTGTAATTCCAAGACAATTAGAATTAATGCCCACACAACCTATGTAGGTGTATGGGATATGGCATATCCCTGTGCTTCTTCGAAGGCAACACACCCCTGGAGTTCAGCAAGGGGCTTGCTTAAGGCTTTTTCTTGTCAATTTAAAAAATAAAAATCACTGTCAGGAAAGAGAGTCAGTGTTTGAGGAAACAGAAAGGTCTCTTTTCACATGCTTCCAAAGCTGGGCACACCAGGACCTACCCAATCTGACTTTACAGAGTTCAACCCCAGCCTTCCCTGCCTGCTGCTGAACGTGCAGGCTGAGGAGCATGAGGGGTCTGACACCTGAGATCAGGAAATCCAGCACTTGCACTGGAGTATAAATATGTGGCCAGAGAGGGTTTGGACTTACGGGAGCATCACTGCAGAGGGTGTGCATGCACGTGTGCGTGTTCTGTCAGGTTCTTTGGCTGATCTGAGTAGGAAAAAAGTGGCAAGTTTACAAATGAAGTTGATAATTTGCAGCTTGTCGTCAAGAAAGTCTTAAAATTAGTTGGGTTAGTTCAGTGGCAGACAAGGATAAGGGTTTATGCACTGTGGCACTAAACAATTAGAACCTGGAAATTAAGACGCAGGAGTGGGAAAAAAAGTAGTGACAGGGAGAAAAGAGAAGGTGAGCAGATGCTCCCCTCCAAATAAATGAGGAGAAGCAGGCTCAAGGCATGTGGCCACATCCTCTCTGACATGAGATAATGTTTTTATCAATTGGAGGCAATAACACCAGTGTCAGCAATGTCACAGGGGACACATCAGAGATTGAGACATCAGTTTTGCAAAAGCACAAACCAGAGCAAATTTTGCAATGCCTATGCACGTGTTCTATAAAGCAGGGGGACATGGGACCAAAACTGTATTTATCAGGATGAAGATTAAGAAAGGAGTTGTGGAGGCGGATGTTAACAACCTCCTTCCCCAAGGGAAGTAACATTAACGTTGGACTTCTCCAGGGCAAAGTCACAGTGTGGTTTTTTTCTTTGCAACCTGAAACCAGTTTCAAGATGGGCCCTTAAAAAATCCTCAATAGAACCTGAGGCTTGCACTGAAGACAGTCTAAGGCTTTAATGTCTGTGAACCAATATAATGTATTAGAGAAAGAAAAGAAGCTATTGAAGACAAAATGCATTTCATCTGCAGTTAGATTTTCTCTATGTGACACATTTGCTTTCTGCTACTGCTTATCTTTCCCCTCCCACTTCTCACTCCCCTCTTTTTACTCTGTTTTAATAATTCAGCACTTCCAGCCCAGAATTAAATGTTGTGGTGAACTAAGAGCAGTGTGCTATGTACTGTGTTAACGTGCTGGGGGTTTGGTGCTTTGTTCTTTTCCTCTGTTGTTGTTCATACTTCCCAGCAGAATCTACACCATGATCCTGTAGTTAGTTTTCCTTGTATAGCACTTTCTTCAGAAAGACCAATATAACACAAAAGGCTATCCAATAAAGAAGCAAAAGCAAAATTTGTTCAACCCTTATCCCTCACCTCCTTTTACAATATCGCTGCCACTTTTTCATTTGTAGTAATCTTGCTTTAATATTTATGTCTCTGCTTCAGACACAGAGAGTTCAATGAGGACAAACTATGAGTTTTCTATTTCATTGTAGAAGGTTAGATGAGAGCAGGGATTGCTGATCTTCCTGAGCCCATGGGGCCCACAGGAAAATCCATCTGCAGCTGGGACCCTGTGAGGGATCACTCCTTCCTTCTAGGGGAGCTGCAGGGGAGCTCGAGATGAGGGTTGTGGGCAGGAGAGGGCAGCTTGTTTTGCAGAGCTCCTGCTGCTCCAAGGCACCCAGCATGGCCAGCATCTTCTGCTGGCTTCTTTCTGGACACAGAGAAAAGCCAGATTGCCCAGCAGACCTGCTGACAGTGTCAGACAGCTCTGGCACATCTTTAAGGTCCCTTCCAAGCCAAGGCCTTCTGTGATTCTATATTTTTAATGACATAATGTGCCACAAAGGGATCTCAGAAGACAATATCCCGGCTGGGTTTGCTTGCCTTATTTTTTACAGTTAGCTGTACCCCAGAAATGAGCCAGAGTGGCATGGAGGAAAACACTTCCATTTGAAAGATGAGACAAGGTGGAGAGGTCAGATCCTCTGTTAGAGCTGAAAAATGCGGAGTTGTTTCCAGGCACCAGAACCCTTCTGCAATTCTTTTCTGTTTTAACGTTATGAAACCAGTGGAAAGGCTGTGGCTCTGGTATGTGACACTGGAGAGATGAAGGCAATAAACAGCAAGAACCTTACACAGCTTGAGAGCATGGCATCAGTGCTTCCAGCTCAGAAATTGGTCTTATTTGGGGTCTATATGAGAATGGTGCAAAAGTTACTCTCTGACCCAAGGGACTGGAACAGATGGGCTCACAGAAAGGCAGTCGCCATCCTGTGTCTCACAAGCAACGATTCAAGTCATGCTTAGATATCAAACCTGAAACAGAGATGGCACTGGACCCGTTCTCCCTTGCACATAATCTGATCTGTCAGCCACAGGACCCTCCTCAGCCAAACTGTCCCAATTAGATCAATAACCTAAGTCAGTAGAAGAAGAAATGGGCCTCTGCAAAGTCTGAATGCTGCTTCAGATGGGCATCGTGTTCTTTCTAGTGGTGTCTGTGTTCTTTCAATGGGTTTGAAGCCTACCCAGAAATTACAGCTGTTAAATAGCATCTTATTTAAGGATGTATCCTTTTTTAAGGACCCATCCAAGTCTGTGACCCCAGAAGTCCCAAATGTCAGCAGATGCATACCCACATCTCCTTTGGGTTCTTGTCCAGGACCCATTTAAAGATGCTTGTGATCTCAGTGTGTTCTGTGTAGAGGATTTGCATCTAATTCCTATTAAAAGTGCTCAGAAATAGTTTGTGTTGACTGTAAACCCTTCAATATATTTAATTCTTGGTTTTATATGACTCAACAAAATATTAGCATTCCCAAAGTAAAAGTACTCTTAAAAACAAGCAAAGGAAGCAAGTAAAAGCTTGCCAAACATCTTGTTTTTCCTTCTTTCCTTTTTTCAACAAGATCAGTGACCTTATTAAGACCTTTGATATTTGAATTTTTTCTTCAGTTTTGTAGTCACACTAGATAAGAACTGCATTCAAAGACAGCAGCAGAAGAAGAAAAAGAGGTCTCAAGTTGTGAAGTACAGAAGTGGAAGAGCTAAGATGTTCATCTGGTCCCTTTGACAGAGAGATTAAAGTCAACTTCCCATGACTATATCTTCCACCATCATGATTTTAATTCAAAAGTGCACTTAAATGACTAAGAGCCCATGTTGTTAATTTTTGGTGACAAAACCACCATGCTATTTCTGTTTCCTTAAACTCGGCAGCATGTGAGAAAGAAGTATCCCAAATTCAATTTGATCTCAAAGCAGCTTATCATTTGTCAGCCAGGCAAACTAAGACTCACTTGTCAGGCAGGCAAACTCAACTAAAAAAGTTGAAGCTATCAGCGTATGCAGTTATGAGCAGCTATTCAGTCATAGATTATTGTTTAAATATGAGGGAAGGAAAGCAGATCTTTGTGTAAAAATCAACATTATTTTCCAACTTCCAGGGTGATTAGAGCAGCAGTGCAGGAAAATGATGGAAGGGAGCACACTTCTGTGCCTTTTATACATTTGAAAGAAAAACATAGATTTCTTGTGGTATCACATCAGCCTGATTTGCAGTTGATCGAATATGTGGGACATATCTGCTGTCAGCTAAATACATGAGTGGAACAATGGGGGAGTGTAGAATCTGTTTGGCTTTCCCCTGCTCAAAAAAATCTGTGGGAACATGCTGTCGTTGGGATGTGCTGAAGAGATGAGCTCTGGCACCTACGCCACACTGGAGAACTGTGAGGACAAACATTTGGGAGGAAAGCTGAGCTGATCCTAATTGAAGCAGACACTAGTGCTCCTTCATTGAAACTCCACCAGCTTTGCCAACCTGATGTCAGGTGCTCCATCGCCGTGTGAGGGTCGCCTCCAGGCAGGGCATGCTAAAAATTAATTATGCATGCATATCCTCCCTCCTCTTTCCCACATGTGCACAGATACACTCCAAGTGAGCAAAGAAAAGCATGTGGGAACTGTTTCTTGACACCACTTTTGTCAGTGAGTATGTTTTGCTGCAAGTGAGGGTGTTGGTTCTGTGTCCCAGGAGATTTGGGTAAATGAAGATGATGTTGGGGCTGCAGGCATTGCAGGGCTCATCATTAATAGTTTACAGAGGACAGTAAACTGAGTTGACTGTTTTATTACAAAGTCTGGCCACACTCTTATTCAAATTTTTAAAAAAGCATTTGTTAATTTTGGTTTGTGCTGGATTGGGTGGTTTCAAAGATTTCTTCTTATTTGGGATTCTACATTTTCAAGTTGCAATTTTCTTTCCCTGCCTGCTTGTCTGTGGGGAATAATTTGCTCATATCTGCAGCTCAGCATTGTAGGAATGGCTTTCCTGGAGAGGGTGTGGTGTCTTCCTTCCTAGATGCTCTGACATTCTCCAGGGTCAGGAAGGCCTCTGAGATCTGGCAGGGACCATCTGGGGTTTTTGTCTCCTTTTGCAAGTGAGAACAATGAGTCATTTGTGGGGAACATCTGGGAATATTTCGTTTAATCAGGTTTTTTACTGCTCTTGTGGCTTTGGGTATTAGCACTGTCTCTGCTGCTTCTGTTCTCTGTCAGAGGCATGCAGCAGTTGAATCTCCCAAGAGTCAACTAAGCCATATTATTGGCTCCCTCCAGGGGTAGCTGGGTGAAACTTAACGGTCCATGAGACACAACAAGTCAGTAGAAATGATCTAATGTCCCTTTCTAGTCTTAAACTCAGTGAAATGGTGAAAATTCTGCTTCTAAAGGAAACGGTAGGTGAGCAGTTGTGAGGATCTCCTACCAGGCTCCTTCCCCTTGTCCATAGGGATCAGTTTCCTTTTTACAGTCTTGTTTGCAGCTTCTCAGCAGAATTGTACCATCTTCACTCCTGGAGACCAAATTCTAATTCCCAGCCTTCTGTGCAGCCCATTTGCTCTTCCTCCTCACTCAAATGCCAAGACTGTTTCAGCCTCTCTTTATGGTGACTGTTTCTGAGAGAAACTTTTTGGTTTATCTTCTTTAACCAAAACCTAAAAGAGATACTTATACTTGTTTTATCTGACACCCGCCTTTCACATGGGTCAGGTCAGACCTCCAGTTGCAAAATACCTGTGACTCTCCTAAATGCAGAAATCAGTCTTGTTCTTCTTCTCTCTCTGGTTAAACAAAAAAAAAGTCTACCACAAATTTTTATACACTCAAAATGTCTCTTTTGCTTTTCTCTTCTGCAGAGAAAATGCGTAAAATAAAGTTGTGAGTATTGATGTATTTACTGATGTACTTTTCTTTTTCTTGGAAGCATCTGCAAAGGTGGCCAGAGCTGCCTCTCTTCAGCTGCCAAGTAGGCACCCTCTCCTGTGTGTACTATCAGCAAAATCACTGGGTTTTTTCTGATTTACGTGCCTTACCTTGAATATTTCCATATGAAAAGAGAACCTTGAGAAAAAGTGCAGGACTAGAAATCCTGCAGTCTGGGGATTCCAAGAATGAGGGAAGTACAGATGCTTTTTCCTCCTCTGAATTCAAGGACACACCAGCTCCACGATGGCCACCTTTCCACAGAGCGAGAGGGGAAGCCTCCCCTGCTTGCTTTACCACATCAGTCACTTTTTTAATTAACTTACAAACTATTTTGATCTTTGCAGTAAGTTGGGATTGTTTTTAGTACAGTCTGGCGAGGTCTCACCTCACCTGGCTGCAAGGGACACTGCAGAGTTGTGTCCAGAGAGCAGGTGGTTGTCACTGGGTTGTCTCTCCAGCATAACCAGGTGACAATCAGGGCAATGCCTCTGCTTTTGCTTATTTTTTTCCTTGGATTGACACAAGGGAGCCTTGGTGAGAGAGCCTGTGCCTGGAGAAGGAGGGATATGGGGTGTCCGTGGTGCCTGGTGCAGCACACACTGAGGATGTCCCAGCAACAAAACCCAACCTGATCAGTTTTACGAGACTGATGAGGGTGAACACAGTAGTAGTTATGGTTATCAATCATTATGAACTATATTTTGTGAAGGTTTGTTTAGAAGAAAACTATTCTGTAATTAATTACAAATTCATTGTAAGATAATAGCACAGGTGCAGCCCAGAACTAATGTTCTCTGTCCTTTCCCGTTGTGCAGCCCAGAGGTCACAAATAGCACGTGCAACTTGTCACAGACGTCTTCATCTGCATCCAAGCAAACCCTCTTCACTCATGCTCACATCCTTGGATAGGGAAACATTTATACTGTTGCATTTCACCCAGATTCCTGCCTGCAGCTCGAGGCTGAACTGTCCCAATTCAACTGCTAGAGCTGGTCACCAGGCTGGCTGCTCTGCGGTCCTCTGCAGGAAAAAGCTGAGCTGTGGCCAGCTGTCCACAGGTGGTTGGCACAACACTTGCAAAGTGTGATGTTGTCACCAGCCAATTGGCCAGGAGAGCTCGACTTCTTGGACTTTCCATTCCAGCATGATCTTTATCCCTTTTATGTTTTTTAAGCTTATTAGAAAGCCATCAGTCAGAGGGTGGTGCTTGTCACTATAAAAGCAAAGAGAGCTTAAAATATTTGCTTCCTCTGCTTAAGGTTTGCAGTTCTCAGTAGTATGTTATTAGGAAGTTACAGAGCAGTCGAATGAGAACAGAATAATTCATAAATTTTCTTCATAAAGTGATTAAAGCAAATGTAAAGAAATTCCAGTGATCTCTTAACATGTTAAATAAAGAATTTAAAATAGCCCTGAGATTTACACAGTGTTGCACGACTGCTTTTACACTATGCCAAGTTCAGTCCTGGAAAAGCAGCTGCAGCTCTTGATCCTCACTTTTCCAGATTAATTGACATAACAGTTTCTTTGTTTTTCTTCGGGTGATAACCTTCATCAAGTCTTTTTTTTTTCAGCAAGCCATTCAGCAAGTCTTTTTTTCCCCAAATTATCTGCCTTGTCCATGGCCCCTCATAGCTTGCAAATACAAAGTGAGCAAGGGTTCTTTCCAAACTTGCTAATGATAAAGCATGTTCCTTCTCTCAGTTGTCTTTGGTGCAATCTGTTTCAAATGCTGGGACTGATGATGTCTCAGAACAGTGTAGGAGGGATGCCTGAGCGTGACTGAGACAGAGAGTTAAAAAAAAAAATAAAATCTAAAAAATGAGAGATTCCTTTCAAATAGAAAATAAAATTCAAGGAAGCCATGCCTTGTCTGAAACAAAACAAGCCAGCTAAGTTTATTGTCTGGATTATTAATTGTACTGGATCGTTCAGCTGTCCCGAAAATGTCTCTTCAATCATTCAGCGAGTCTGAAGCCTGGGTCTCCCAAGACCACGTTCTGATCTCTCACATATGGTATATCGCACCGCTCATTTAGACCCACTGGTCCAGTCACATGGAAATGATGTTCAAACTATTTCTATCCTTATCTGCTACTTTTCTTCCTGAATGTGTCAGTCTCATGATGAGGGCAGTGACTCCAGCTGATACAGACACAATTGCTGATTGCAAAGAGAGACACTGCTGTGAAAATAAAGAGAAGCGGGGGTTATTTTCGTCGTGGTTCGGGCTTTGTGAGGCATCCCTGCCCTGCAGAACTACAAATTCCTTTGTGGGAGGAAAACTCTGAGATCACAGGTGCTAATCAGTGAAAAGAGGACGGGTGACCCTGGGAACAAACTGAGGGACTGGGATGCCCAAAACCTGGGCTGAACTCCAAGATGAAGGAAAAAGTTCCATCAGTGTTGTGAGATTCAGTCCTCAGCTCTCAGCACTGTGCCGTTCCAAAAGCACAGCTGCTTTGTTTTGGTGGTGAGATGGGAGAAGGGATTTGCACTGCACAGTGGGAAGCAGGATTTCTTGCTCTTTTCTCTGAATATTTGATGGTGGCAGTAAGAGAAGTGAGGAACGAGGCAATCTTAACCAGGATGGGTGTAAGCCAGTCAGGTGAAGGCTCTCCCTGCTGGAGGGATAGAGCTCAGAGGGAGCCCAGCTAAGGATGCAATAAGCTCACATTTAGGAGCCTGTCTCCAGCTACATGTGCAGAAGGTTCAGAACTGATGGCTACCAGCAGAAACCAGGTCAGGGGATTTCCAAGCAGTGCAGAGCACTTGTTAGGGGACCCCAGAATGTCACATCCAGCTCCTCAGCCTGCACTTGGTTGAGGAGGGCAGGGAAGTGATGTGTGAAGTGTTGAGTCATTGTAAATGTCACAGTCAAAGGTCTTCAGAGTCGGAGTGACAACAGGAGGAGACATTAGTGCCAGGAGTTCTGACACAGAAAAAACACTGTCACTGCCACCACCTCCAGCTTGGAGATTTATTGATGGTAACTTGGGATGTGCCATAAACAGGGGTGATATTAAATGAGTCTGACTGTCTCGGGGGCTAAGTTTTACAACCCAAAGTTTGAACTCTCTCTGTCTCACTGAGATCCTGAGGCATTTTTCCGGCAGCTCCCAGGATATCATTAAGTGGTCTCCAGAGAAGGGCTCCAACAAGAGAGAGCCCTCCCTGTGCAGCACAGCAGCTGCTGCTGAGGACAGACATAGATATCTGCCAGGGGATTCCTGATGAGATCTCCCAGGATACTGCTGCTACCTTAGCGAGCACACAGCCTTCCCCACCACGGCTTTGTGAGGAAACCAGAAATTGCCACGCACGTGTCCCCGAGTACCAACACACTCTGGTGTCAGAGGCTCTGACCTCAGCGTCAGCAGCTCATGCTGCAGAAAAACCTCCCTGTAGCTGTGCTGTGACTGCACTGAACCTGGTCAACCTTTGCTGAGATGCCCTCTCAGAATGGTCTCTGCAGCTTCAGAGGTCAAATTCATAGTTTCCTTCTGGAGTCACTGGCCACAAAGGGCCATGCTATCATGCAAACGTTTTCCTTCTGCTCTGTAAATGCATCTGGGGCTGCAATATACCTTTCTGCTGAGGGGTTCCCATGTTCAGATAACACATTTTATCCCAGAAGCAGCAAAATCTTCAGCAGAGCTCCGGGGATACTGATTTCATTCTTCTCTGTCACTTCTACCTATCAAAGGTAAAGCAGGTCTGTGGAGACCAAGGGCAGAGCACCACATGGTCACAAGCCCTGTTCTTTACTGGTTCCTTCATCAGCTCATGGGCCTGGGGTAAAATTATCTAGTCTGGAGAGCTCACATCTTATTTCAGGGAAAAGGTTTATTTTGGTTAAATTCCTGAGAAGCCTCCTTGCCCTTCTGCCCTCATGACCTTTCTCTCTGTTCCTCCAGTCTGCTCGCAGTTCTCCAAGGGCGTCTATGCCATCTTTGGATTTTATGAGAGGAGGACTGTCAACATGCTCACGTCTTTCTGCGGGGCTCTCCACGTCTGCTTCATAACGCCAAGCTTCCCTGTCGAAACGTCCAACCAGTTTGTCCTCCAGCTCCGCCCAGAGCTCCAGGATGCCCTCATCAGTGTCATCGAGCACTACAGCTGGCAGAAGTTTGTGTACATTTATGATGCTGACCGAGGTAAGTCATGAGTATGTGGGAGAGTTACCAGGCAGTTAAACATAGCGCTCTGGATGGAGACTTGGCCTTCAGAAATCCTCTCACTGTGGGTTCCTGGAGGCTGAGAGGATGGCTAAAGGAAGGGTCAACCTATGCCTTTCCTGTTCTCTATTGCTTTAATAAATATCCATTTCTGAAGGTGGGTGTTGATCTACATGAAGCATCAGCCTGACCCAGTATGTCTGTGTTCACGGAGCCAGGTTTGAGCCCCATCAGCATGAGGGAAATACTTGATGTGTAGATGGTTGGAGTTTGTAATGGTGGCATTGTTTATATTCAATGTCCCATATTGAACTGGTCTGTCAAACTCGAGGACACTGAGTCCCAAGTTTATAAACAGGAATGGTTTCACCCAAGCCCACACTCAGGTGTGAAACCTGTGTCTGGCAGATAGCTTGAAAACCTCCAAGTCCCCTGTGTTAGCACATGTCAGTTGTCTATGTAAAACAATAAAACCTTTGTTGGGTTCTTGAAGTCATTATCTAATTTTCTAAACCACAAACAGGGCTAGTGAGCTCATAGCTCTGTGATTCAGTTTTCCCAGCTCACAGATGCCTTTAAAGCTCCAGGCTTGGAGGCTGGAAGCCAAACGGAGTTGTAGAGGACAGGGTGGAGGTAAAGCTGATTCACAGCTCTGTCCTGCAAGTTATTGTTATCCCTGGAAGGGACAAGATGACATTTAGTAACAAGAAGAAGGTATAAAAGCGTCACACCTGCTTTCTGTTGTCACGCATCATGGGCACACTGAATATCCCAAAAGGACTGCAACAGGCAGAGCTGTCTAGTAGGATTCCAGAGCAGTGCTATGTGAATCTCCCCTGGAAGGCTGTGCCTGTAATTTAGGCAACATAATTTTGAAAATCATGGTTTTCTCTCTGACGACAGAGAAAATGATGCTGAATATGATTGTGTGTTTTGATTGCTGAGGGTGTCCCTAACTCTAGGAGCATACAGCCTAAGCAGATCAAAGACAAGAAGGAAACTATGGCCAAGAGAAATCAAGTTGTTTGGGTAGTGACAGACAGGAAAATGGGGATTAGAGTTCTTATCTGAATCCCACAGCAGGGCCTGATCAACAAGACTGATGTGCTGATTACAAAGGAAAACTAGGCCTTGAATCATCTGTGCTAGGACAGAAAAAGTAGCACTCATTAATTCTAGCCCAGCTGAGTTTGGGTAAAATTTAGACTATTAGCTACTCTCTGTAGTTCTGCTGCAGTCTTGTGACTTTGACTCCAGCCTGGCCTGAGGCAGCTGCACAGGCTGTCAGGAGGATGGAAAAATGTCACTGCACAACTAAACCTGGCTCTTCCCCCTCTCTTCCCATCACAGGGTTGTCAGTCCTACAGAAAGTGCTGGACACTGCAGCTGAGAAGAACTGGCAGGTGACAGCTGTCAACATCCTGACGACAACAGAAGAGGGCTATCGAATGCTCTTCCAGGAGCTGGAGAAGAAGAAGGAAAGGCTGGTGGTGGTGGACTGCGAGTCTGAGCGGCTGAACATCATCCTTAACAAGGTCGTGCTGTTTTGGGCCTTCTAGAAGGGGTCTTGCACATGGAACAGGACATGTTGTTTCTCCTGGAGAAGTTCTCCTTCCCATTCTTGCCCTGATCCGTGTCTCGCTGTGGCTTTCATTGGATGTGGTGTGTGTCATTTCAGCAGGCTGCTGAGCTCACAAATATTTCTCCACTGTGTTATTGTGGAAACTGTGAAGCTGTATAAATACTAGAAGCTCTCATGTATTCGTGCCAAGGGAACCCCACTGTTCCCTGATCCCCACTTGCCTGACTCCTTTGATGAGTCTTTTTACACCTCCTTACTCCCCAGTGAGTTTGCTTTGTGCTAATTCCTCCAAGCAGTGTTACCAAGATGAGGCACCTCCTGATTCTGCTGAGTTTTCCCACAGTTTTCCCACCTCCTGTGAGTTAGGGTGGAGGTGTGAATTGGCCCTGCCAGACTTCTGGTCCTTCAGCCTCCATGTGCTGCACCAAATTCTCACACCTGTGCCAGCAGGACGGAGATGGAGAAGCTTTATGGTACATCTGTAAGAGGAGTGCTGTCTCCACATCAGGCTAGGGCTCACCACCATCCCAGGACCCCCAGGCTGCAGCAGGATTGGATATTTCCAGCTCTTCTCATGCCTTGCAGTAAGAGACACGTTCATTCACACCCATCTCCTGGATGCTTTGTCAGCTTGTGGCCATGTGCCAACAGGGTGTGCAATAGAGGACTCAGCAGGTAGCTTGTGTGCCCTGCCTTACTCATCTTCAATCTAGATAGGTCACCCACTAGTGCAAACTCAAATTTTCCCTATTTTTTTTGCTCCACACCTTCCTTAATGCTTTCCCTCAGTCCTGAATGTGGAGTTCTGTGGACAGAAGACAAATGCGAGCCCACGGACAGGTTCAGCCCACACTTGCGTCCCCTCTTCAACTCCAGCCACAACACCCTTCTCCCTCACACCTACACCCAAGTCCTTCCCCACCACTGGGGCTCCAGTCCCACGTGGCTTAGAAAGGGTCCCTCAGTGCTACGCAGCCACTGCACTGCAATTCCCACTGTTGTGCTCCTCATAATCAGCTCACTCTTACCTCGTGCTTCACACGTCTCCTTGTCTAAGGTACCTGTCATCTCCCGTCTCACACTTCAGCTGCTCGCTGTCTGGGGCAGGGACTGACATTTCACCAGCTGCACGGCTCAGCGACGAGCACAATCCATCCTTGTTGGATGTCTCTGGGTGCTACTCTGTTATATGTAATAACAGAGCAAATAGCAGGCTTTAACCTCAAAGAAAAGGTCACATTCATGAAAGAGAAAACAGATTATTTCAGAGGCTAAAGTCTTCTCTCTGACCATGGAGCAGCTGCAGTTGAACAGAATTTTTGATGGGATCTAGGCAGTAAATTTGACTTTTCTGCAGGATTTCCTATATGGTGTATCAGGTTTCTATGGTTAATAGTGTTGGGTTTTTAAGCCTGTTTTGTCTAACAGAAAGTTAAGTTCTGTAGTCAAATATTATCTAGTTTTTCTGATACAAACAGGAAAGTAAGTCTTTTTTCCAAACTGCTTCACATAACTGGAGCACATGTTAAACTTAGTTGTAAGAAAAGCTATTTGTAAGAACATTAAAAACCCCAGATATTGTGATTATTTGTTTTGCAATGCTATAAAAAATATCAATTCCCATGGAGAAGAGATACAACGTTGTGTTTTCCTACAAAAAGACAGAGCAATTCCCACAGACGTCTGTGCCTGGGAGGTGACTCTCCAGTGAGGAATAGGTCTGAGAATAACTTTTTCAGACCTGTGCAGTCCATTTTCATCCTTTTTTGTGTTCTTGCTTGAAATCCACCAGGATTTCTGAGAGGAAAGGTGACACATCCCAGTGTGAGCGGGGGATGCCCGGTTTTTCACAGCGTGAGGTGACCGGAGAGATTCAAAGGTAGTGTTTGGCTCATTATCACGTGGAATTCATCTGGGACTGTAACTTGAACTGCCAGCCAGTGTGTCAGCTCAACACACCAGCATCCTCTCTGGGAATGTTCTGTGCTGTTCTCCTTGTCTCTCTGAGTGTCTGAGGTGCTCAAGGAGCTTTTATCCTCTTCCCTGACAAGCTTGTCTCTGTCTCTCGGTGGCTGTGGATTTGTGCTCCCCAGTGAACGGGAGAGCTGGGGATGGCTCTTTAGCATCAGTGCCTCTCCCATGCACACTGCTGCTCACACACACTTTTCATTTCTTCTCTGTACACATGACAAATAACACCACTTACTCCAGTAAGGCAGTCCTCTCGTTCTGGTGACGGTAGCTGTGGAGGAGCCAGTGCTCCCTGTGTTAATGAAACATGGGAAAATGACCTGATTTCTTTCTGGGAGATTTCTTTGTGTCGTGTCTCAAGGGTATGATTTATCTTTGCTGAGGTATCTGTCATTTGTGAGCCAGGCCTTGGTTCAGGGCAGGTTACTGTGGGGTTGTGCTGTGTAGCCTTAATGGGATGAGAATGCGGTAGGTTGTGTTCCATCAAAGCCCTGCATTGTTTCTTCCTTGTCTCTCATTAAAATGAGTAACTGGAAGTTCTCCTTTGCCAGTGTTTCACTCTGAGAGGATTTCTCTCTAATAGATGTCAAACTGGCCTATTAAGAAGTGGGTAATGAAACCTAGGTGGCCCAAGTGAGCTATCAGCATGCAGCCCAGCACAGCCTCTCACCACAGTCAGGATAACTGATAAATGCTATTATAACCTCAGCTTGCTGCTGCTGTCCGGACACATTAGGACTGAGCAAGCATTTTAAAATAAATTAAGATCACAAATAACTGTGTAAAACACAGGAAACAAGCCTCATAATTCAGGTGGATGGGCTGCAAGATTTACAGCTCAGTGAAAACTGGATAGCAGCCCTCTGTGGTTCATTGACTCTGACACCTAATAAAATAACAAAGGAGAGTTTGGGAAGAAGGAGGCAATGCCAGCTATTGTTGACACGGGAGAAAAGGGGAATTGGATCGTAATTCTTAGACATCCCAGTGCACCAGAGATTCTTCTTCCTCCCACAAGGTCTGGGACTTACTGCAAAGGTCAGTCTCGGTGAATGTGCAGGGACAAGTTGGGTCTGGTTTTGCTTCTTAGATCTGACAATGGAAGGTACTCAGAAAACTACCCATAATGAGGTGTGTACCTTCATAGTTTAAGTATATAGAGGTTTTTTCTGAGAGCTTCAGACATCTCAGCAGAAGCCAGATCCTGTTCAGGGAGCCACAGGGCAGTGAGGCTGGTGGATCTGGCACTAGCTGTGTAAGAAACTGCTTCTAAATGAAGCCTTCATTGGAGTTAATTGCCACCCCCACGCTAATGCTGAGAACCAGATGAGTTTTATTATGCATACAAGAGCACTTCATCAGAGAAAGGCTAAGACAGATGAACCAGTTGCATAGAGCAAGTGTCAGCTCATTTATAATCCATTTGAAAATCCCTAAATGACTGCTCGTGATAATCTGGGAGTGCTATCCCATGGGGTCGATCAGTCTCTGCCCTCATCTGACATTTCTCAAGCACCTGCTGCCAGCCTGGTATCAGAGAGAAGTCCTGGGTAGACTGAGTTCTGGTTGAGTCCAACTCAGCAGTCGTTTTATGATCATTCTGGCTGTGAGGATCTTTCTGGCCCTACTGCAGTTTGTGCAGATTTTGCCTGAGCATTAGCAATGCAGGCAGCGATTCAGAATCAATTCATGCAGCAGTGGAAGTAAGTAGTAATGTTGCCAGCAAAGAAACCTTATGGAAAAGGCACAGTTCTCTCAGAAACTGGCAGTTCTTATGCTTGTACAGGTTCTGAGGGCACGTTGGTTTGGGCTTTGTTTTCACTGTTTTCTTTCTGTATGTAGAGTGGCTCAAATGCAGATGGTATCTGACCCTAGTAACCTAGGAAGAATTTAACAGTGCTGCTGGAAATCAATAAAGAGGAATCTCAATGAAAACATGGAATCAGCAAGGATAATAGAATTTTGAACTGTATTCTTTCTGTTCTCTTTTTAAATCAAAGAAAAAGACAGGGACCGTCTGATCAGTGCCTCTGTCCCCTCCAATCACAGGCAAGCCTGCCAAAGGTGGAAATGAAACTAAAGGGAAACTTCTCCAGCTAACATAGAAAAATTCAGTTATTACAGTTCAGTAAGCAATTGTGTCGATGAAAGAAAATAAAACCTTGGCTCTGCAGGCACCAGGGAGAAAGGAGTAAGTAACAAAGCGCATATATTGGGACACCATGAATATGAATATATAAATAATCTCAATGAACATGCAGGGGAACCCTCTGTGGCTTGTCCAGGCAGTTTGTTCTGGAGATGTGGTTTGAAGCTACCTCAATGCACTAAAGGAGAAAACTTCCTGTCATCTCACCCAGGTGGGTGTCTGTGGCAGGGACCAGAGCCGGGAGGATGTGCAGAATAGCTCTCCAGTCTTGCTTGATGTTCCAGCTGTATTCATAGTACATATGGACTCCAGCTTCTCACTTTTTGCCTTTGGTGTCTGAAAAACGGATCTTGTTTAACTTTTTCCTTTTTTTTAAAGTGCAGTTTCAAATTTCCCCGAGCCCATAGGAGACAGGTTGGTTTGGTTGTTTTGTTTCCCTGCCATAGAATGCTCTTGGGGATCTTATCTTGTCTAGTTTCAGACTTGCTGCTCAAATATCACGTGTGAAAGCTCTTTCCATCCCCTAAGAAGACTGTGAACTTTTCTTTTGCTGTGTCTTTTTGCCCACAGCTGAACAATCTCATCAGGTTAAAATAAGAGGGAGGAAGAG
The DNA here is from genome assembly GCA_013396775.1 of Cephalopterus ornatus. Classification (NCBI taxonomy): domain Eukaryota; kingdom Metazoa; phylum Chordata; class Aves; order Passeriformes; family Cotingidae; genus Cephalopterus; species Cephalopterus ornatus. The sequence goes on from VZRE01010796.1 coordinate 205,529, forward strand.
CAGGTAACTGAGGGTCTTCTTCCATAGTTGATCTCTGCTAATTACCTTTGCTTTTTATGTTGCAGATAATCAAGCTTGAAAAAAATGGGAATGGGTACCACTACATTCTGGCAAATATGGTGAGTTGCCCTCATTGGTGTTTATTTTTAGCTATCTCTTATGTTGTAAAGTAATATATTTATGGTTATTGAGATGGACATCTTTTTTGTCATCTACTTTTTGGGTAAAAAAGAATACTAAAGTCCTTTACTGTGTTCTCCTTGTGGAGTGTTTCCTCCTGAGACATCAAAATTATCTGCAGGGTATCTCCGGGTGTGCTGGGGTTTTGTAGTGATTTGACCTTGACTGGATGACAGATGCTCACCAAAGCCAGTCTATCACTCCCTCCGTAGTGCTACATTAAATCTGACTGTCATGGCTCTAAGGAAAGAATTGGCTCTTTAAGGAGACGACTCCCCCTTTAATGCAGGGCGTGCCGCCTGAGGACAGAGCAATATTGGACAGCGGCAGGGCCACCTTTCTGGATCAAGTTTCCCAGTAGAATGGAAAATTTCCCTGCCTAGGGGGATATTGGGAAGCTGTGTGAGAGAGAAATAGCCTCAATCCATAGGACAGTCAGAGGTTTTCCAAAGCAGAACTCCTCTGCTCTCCCCACCAGGTGTGTCCATCCATCCAGGGAGATGCACAGCAGAGGATGGGCTGGTGTTGGCAGTCTGGGACCGAGGCTGTTCCCCCCGGGGACCACTGTGTCCGTGTGGGGTGAGCCCTCTGCAGGCTTTGTACCTCTTCTTCCCACACAGAGCTGCATCTGTGAGGCAGCACGTCAGCCCTGGGGTAATTAAACTTTAAACTACCAATTAGTCAAGCAGTTGCTGCCCTTCTCCTTCTCTTGGTCCCAAGATAACTCTGTAATTTACAAGGCAAAAATGGCCACATCATTACCCTGCCATGCCCTGTTCTGACCCTGCACTCTGCGCTGGCCGCCTACCATGTAATTACAGAGATAAAAATGTTACGTTGTGCAAGGGGAGACATGCAAAACCTTGGAGCAGCCATCAACTTCAGTTGCTAATTTTTAATAAATTACTATTTGCTGTAACTCGGGTCCTGGATGTTTATGAAAGTCCCTTCATTAAAGTTAAGCAGGAAAGTGAGCCAGAGTTGCTGGAGTGTGCTTTGTCTGTGCACTATTATGCATACCCACACGGAAGGCTGGATGAAAATATCGCCTCTCCTGTCTGTGCAGTTTCATTAGGATAAATACATTAAAGACATGAGGTGAACTAACACTCAGGTGCTGGAGTTTTGGAAGGACATTTCCCTCTCTCTTCTGATACCATGCTCTCCCACTTTTAGCTGGAGAAAGCACACTTGTCCCACCTTTAATGTGTTTTCTTAGCCTTTGCACAAATGCTGAGAGGACAGAGCTGGCTGGGAGAGGCTGCATACTCAGCCAACAGGGGTTATAAATAATTAACTTGTAGCAAACAGCTTTTCAATTTCCCCAGCCCCTCTGCAGGGAGATTCTACCTCCCACGGCAGCTCAGTGGAGGGGGCTTTGGGTCCCACAGGGTCTCACAGGACCACCAGAATCCATTGTTGCTGGCTGTGTTTTTGAAGCAGCTTTGATTGACAAGAAAAAGAGTGAAAGTAATTCAAGCTTTACCTTTTGTCTTTCCTGCTCCTTAAAACCTAGCATCACACAAGAGCCAAACTCTGGAGAGGAATATTTAAAAAAAAAAAAAAAAGAAAGGGAAAAAAAAGATAAGAGTAGGGGATAATCATGGAAAAACTATTTAAAAAAAGAAGCCTAGCACCCCTCAAGGTTAAGAAAGCCCTTTCCAGGGCAGAACAATGTGGGCAGGTTCAGGCACCAGCAGCCAAATCTGTTTCTGTTGTGTGCTGCACCCACATAAGACCTACTGACTGATCTGTTCAGCAAGGAGAATGGCAAAAAGACCCTGGAGATCCCATGTTTCTGAGACTGTAGGCCAGCAAGGAAGGCCAGCAAGACTCCCTGTATGGGGATGGCCAGGGATGTTACAAGGGATTGTCAGAATCAGGGAAGTGAACGTCTGGCAGGGTTAAATCCTAGTGCAGATGCTCTGATCCAAGAGATCACAGAGGGTTTTACCCTCTTCTAAGGACATCTCGTCGCTGGATTAGAGCCTTCAGAGGGTGTAACGTGCTGTAATTTATTCCCACTGACTCATGCACATAGTGGTAGACCTTAAACACCCCGCATTTTCCCCTGTAGACACGCCCTAAGATGACGGGCGTGCGCTGCCCCCCCCCACACGTACCCTCGTGCACACCCGCGTGCCTGGGGAACAGCCCTGGTTTGTGGAAATGGCTCATGCTGGAGCACTGAGTCGTCAAGAGAATAAATTAAGAGCTAAAGCCTGGAAGTGTCAGGTTTTCAAATGAGTTATTTTTGGTCCCCTGTGCCGACTGATGGAATCCTGAGTTTAGGACTGTCACCCTGCATGGAGATAAGGTCATGGAAGTCCTCAGCTGGTTCATAGCCACCGATTTACTGCAGTGGCTGGAGCAAGGGGATGAATTTTCAATACCTGCCTTTTGCCTAACCTTCTTGGATATGGAAAAATGGGGACACAATTATGGAAATAACACACTGGAAGCAAATATTGGGAAACATTTCTAGATAACCCCACTTAAATTCTTATTTTTAGCTATATGTTTGCTCAGAGCTATACTAAGCCAATAGTCAAGTAGCTTTACACTACTACCCAGTTACAGCAGCTTCAACCTCATGTTGCATCATGAATGCAAAGAGAGTTTGCAAGGCAAGGCACAGGTTGAATAAGGTCTAAAAAAATCATCTACAGGCGCATTTTGAAGTGGAGGAGTTCCCTGTCTGGTCATAGACAATCCATGAGCAAAGAGGCAATGCCTTGCACTAATCACTGCGTGTTTGCCCAGCAGTTGCTGTCGGCGAGCTGTAGTAAAATACCGAGCAGAATTTGACAACTAGCAGAAAATGAAAGCTGGTATCTCCTAGCAGGAACAGCTTTCTTTTCCAGTGAAATTGCTGTTGCCAAGGTGAGACAATAATATTTCTGTGTTCACAAACAAAATGAAACCATTCTGCACCTTAGGCCACTGGCAAACATCTTTCTCCAAACCTGCTATGCCTGCTACAGACACAAGCTGCCTTTTCTTCCCAGCCCTCTCCATCCCCTGATGGTCTGCCTGCAACATCCCTGCCCGGGGAAAGGTTTCTGTGACCATCCCTGCTTCTCCTTGAGGCAAATCTGGCACTGTTCATGGCTTTTGCAAACTCATGAAATCCTGATCCTCAACCGGTACCCGTCAGAGTTATCCCAGTTAGATTTACCAGCTGCCAGCCTGGATATTTGCCAGGGATACAAGCACTGGTGGTTTGCAGTCGTCTCTGTCTCTCTCTTCCCCTCGGGAACTCAAAAAGGTTTGGCGACTTTAAGAAGTGTTTGTTTTTCTGAGTCTTATTTTTCTAAGCTTTGTTCTCAGCCTTTGAGATCGTCAGTCTAGCAACCACAAACGAAAAAACATACAGTCGATACTATCAGAGGAGCAAGCTTAGAAACTTCTGGGATTCCTTTCTTTTGATGTTCAGGCTTTTTCCCCATAACCTTGGCTTTGTGTATCTGTTTGCCCTATGCCATGGATGTGAGCTGACTACTGCCAGTAGTGGGAGAACATCAGTTCTCTTGGGCAGGGAAAAAAATCTCTCTCTTGAAATAAGAGACATTCATGTGACCTGTCTTTAAATGAAAAGTATGACAGACAGCTGCCACATACGGTGTTTTAGCCTTTTTTTTTTTTTTCCTTTCCTGGTGCGTTAGTCCAGGTTGTTCTTTTAGCAAATGCTCTTTTTTTGAACATGAATAGATAAGTGTATGAGATTGCTGATGCTAGGGGTAGATGGGAAAAGTAAAGATAAAAACATTGCTGATGAGCCAGGGTAAGCACTTTTTCCTGTGCCATTCTCCATCAGCATGTGTCAGCACTGAGGTAGGCCATGGACAGAGTTTCCCTTTGCAAACAGTTGTGGTGGTGTTGGAGGTTACCGGCACAGCACAGTGTCACACAGTTTGTCAGGCAGGATGTGCTGTTTTGATTCAGTTCACCTGTGATTCAGATGGGCATCTTTGATTTTTCCCCCGCTGAAAAATGGAATGAAGAACTTCTGCACCACCAGGGCTGAGACTCGTCATTGTGAGACCGACACCCGGTGCAGACAGTGAAGAGGTAACCTCCTGAGCTGGCCATCAGAAAGGATGCCCACATCCCTGGGGAGCAAAGTTCTCCCCACACAGGCAGAGATCAGCTGCCCTAAAGCAGTGCAGCACACCCACACCTGCAGCATGTGCTGTGACTCTGTGGGGAGGGTCTGTGGTGCCCGTGCTGGGCACAAGGTCTGTGCATGCCCCAGTGTGACACGTGGCACTGGCCGTGTGGCGATGGCTCCACTCCCTGTACCAAAACATTAATTCATCTTACCTGGAGCTAAAATGCTGTGGTTCTGTCTCCCATCACCTGCTGCCACGTTTATTTGAGTCACCCTCAGTTCTTAACACTGTCTCCTGCCCTCTGAGGCGCTGCTGACTTGCAGTACAAGCAGGGTCAGAAATGCTCGTGTTCATATAACTCACTGATTGGAAATTCTGTTCTGTGGAGTTTCCAAAGGGATGTGTACAGCATCCCCTTCTTGTCCTGGTAAGATCTCAAGATCTGCAAAAACTGTATTCTTATGTTGGAAAGAGATGTCCTAAGTTATTTTTAGGGTTCTAAAATTATGCCAGTTAGACCTTTCCTCTTTCAGGGGCATTGGTGCAAGTAGGCTCATGAGACAAATTTATTTTCTGTTCAGACTAAGAAAATGTAATATATTAGTGAAACTTCTGAAATCTGCATTTCACTTCCAAACATCTTTTCTGTCCTGATTCAAAGATGATCAAGCAGAAGAACCCCATATAACATTATCTCATCTGAATCACTGATAGTAAAAGACACAGCAGTGCCCTGAATTAATTTTTGCTTGAACTAGAGTGTCTCATATAAAAGAAAATTATCTGGTTGGATACAAAAATTGCCCACACAGGAGAATATGAACAGCAACCTTGGGAGGATTTTTGCAGTAGTTAATGAGGGCTCAAAAACATGAGTGACTTACTGTGGCTTAAAAAATCAGAGCATCAGGTGAGCAACTGACAGATTATATTACAGACATTGGAAGGAAAAATGTGTTTGTTTAAATTTCAGCAAAAGGGTGTTAAACTAACAGGTTTTCTCAGCCATTTGCAGTCTCGTAATCCATTACCTCAGCTCAACTGGCAAGTGGTGATGTGTAAATCCATAATATCTTCCTCATGGTGACTTCATTGGTGCTTTTTTCTTGTCAAAACCTGCCTAGCTTCAGCTTCCTCCACTAGATTTATGCTTCTGTTTGCTAGACAAAATATTGCATTAATGATGTTTTGGTCCTTGTAAACTGTGATCAGGTCATCCCTTAATCATATCTTTGAAGTCCTGACATCTGCCACTGCACGGCACGTTTCCCAAATCTTTAAATCAGCTTTTGTGCTGAAAGCTCTCTAATACACAAACATCTACCTAGAGCATCCCTCCCTCTGCCTGGATTGAGCCTTCCAACAACATGGATCATTTATGTACAAAATATGCTGTGGCAGTAGGATGAGGAAGTTGCAAATAACACCACAGTGAAAACCTGTAGAGCTGTATCACAGAAAGTTGCTGTTCATCTCCAGCCCCTTGTCCTTGAAGTCTCAATTCTCACCTGTCTTGGTTTGCTTTGTATCCATAGACAGGACAAAACACCCTCATCAAACTGCAGAATTGGGAAGCTGTCTGGTAGTGCCCCCTTCTCCTGTCTTTCTTTTCCCCTTTCTCCACTTACTCCTAAGTTACAGTGAGGACTCACATGTTTTGTTGCCACAATGAGATGTGACACATTAATAACTCTGCAGAGAAGGCCTCTCCCGCTGGAAGGCAGACTGCAGTGAGACTGGAGCAGATGGGCTCTTTTTTGACATACTCTCCTTTTTAATACAAAGTGATGGGAGTGAGGAATGATGCTTCACTGGAGAAGTCAAGCTTGAAGATAATTTGGTATATTAGGGATGCTCTGTCTGGAAACACTCGATTTCTTGCTCCCTACAGAAAGTCACTGGTATACCTTGGAATGACAGGAGCCACTTTGTATTCACTCAGCTGATTTACAGCCATTCAGAAGCAAAAATTTTGCTTTGCAAAGTTTCTTATAATCATAAAGTCTGCTAGGAGGAAGTAGTCTGGCGTTACAAGCCATGCATGGATAGCATCTAAACAGAGCTGGGCCAGTTTCCCAGCGCTGCCACAGGTTTCTGTGGCACCCACCCAAGCTCAGGATGAATTGCTTAAATGCTTTTGGCTTGAAAGGGAATATTTCAGTGTGCAACCTATTATAGAAAAGAAAAAATAGACTCTAGTCTCCTCATCCCAGGCAGAGAGGGACTCAAAAACCCTAATACTCCTTCCTGGAATGAGGGGACTATATCAGGTTCAGCCAACAACCCTTTTCCAGACAATTAAAGAGAAAGGGGCATTTTCCCTCTCCTCTTTCAAATCTGAGCCTTATTGGTCTTGGGGGCAGATCTGGAGGGCTCAGAAGACGCAGAGGGAGGAGATAAAACAACGGTGTTTCTCAGGAACGTGAATTCTTCAAGGAGACTCCCTAATGTCCTTTCTCTCAGGACAAGACAAGACTTGTAGCACAGGCACAGAGATTTTAGGCTGTGCTTTGGGGTGGTTTATGAGCTGCTGAGCTGGAGCCTCCCCGCAGCTCAGCCCTGCCACAGCTTCAAAGGCACAATTCTACTGGAGGAGGCACCTGCAGGGAAAGTGCCAGCAATTAATATGAGCTTAGTGAAATACAAAGAGAATCTGAAGGTGTGGGGCAGCAGCTGGCTGCCTGTCAATGTCTGGGTATGGAGGTGAGGCGGCAGCATTCCCAGGGGCTGGGATGGTGTTCCAGAGGGAACAATGCTGCCTAGTGTCAGTAGTGTGTGGAGAGCAGGCAGAGGTTTAGAATGGTGAGGCAGTGAAATACGAGGGTGAAAGGAGAGATGCAGAGAAGTGGTGCTGGCAGATTTGAAGAGGGTCATGCATGCAGGGACAAGGCTTTCCCTACACTGGCAGCTGCCTGACCTGCCCACTCAATGTCCTGGCTCCTCATAGTGTCCAGGGTACAAATAAGGAGCTGGCTCATTTCTGGAGGGACTTTCTTTTCAAAGCAGATCCTTCTTGGACCACTTAATCAGGATGGATTCATAAGGCCTGTTTCAAGTCATCAGTCTTCGTGAATTATACATTTCCTTTGATGACTGAGCCCACAAGCAGTGGAGAGGAATATAAATGTGTGACTTGCTAACACCTCTCCCAGCAACCAAGGCAGTAAACGGGACAGTAAAACAACCTTTGGCTGAAAACGGCTTTCAGTTTAAGAACAGCATAAAGAACAGATGCATCAAGGAAAGCACAATGAGGAAAAATCCCTTTCTAGGACTGGTTTCTATTTGAAGCCACAAAGGTCTGTAATAGCTGCCCATATTATTTCCTAGCAGCAGGACTTCTGCATGTAATCGCCCTGTGAGGTTCATTAATGCAGAGAGGAGCCCATGGTATGGGCTAAAGAGCAAGTTTCCTCCTTTGAACCGAGCCTGGCTGTTGCTGGAACAGTGTGTTGCAGATGCTGTGAGTCAGAGCAGGTGTGGAGGAGGGAGCCACCTCAGCCCATCAGCGCGATGGGGACAGATTTTCGTGGTTCACTGTCAGCCTGCTAATTTGATGGCATTTGGAGAAAGCCAGGCATTTTTCAGGCATATGCAAGGCAGGAAGCCGTGCTGTCTGGTTTGCTAAGGTGATTTTGTGAAGTGAATTTAAGTCAAAGGGACAGCTAATCCTGCTATATGGCAGGGGATAGGCTGGCTGACATGGTGTCCCTTCCAGCCTGGTTGTGAGGATTCCCAGGGATAATTGTGCCTGCAGAAGTGTTGTTTTCTCCTGTGTACCTACATCTCTGGGGCCCTGGGGAGCTCCGTTTTGCCTCTGGGTCCCACCTTTCCAGGGGGCCTGGAGTGTGAGTTCCCATATTCCTCCTCTTCCTCCCTGGGAGACCGGCAGTGCTGTATAGGGAGGTGAGGGATGAAACCTGCGTATTGAACAGATACATCCCAAACGCTTCAGGTGTGAAGAGCTTGAGGAGAGTCACATACAACCAAATTCCAGGGTCTAAGCTTATTTCCCTGGACAGCCCACTGTGCTCCAGACATGTCTGCAAAGTGAACTTTTTCCAAAATTCACTGGAAAAGTTTTGAAGTGGTTTCAAAACTGTTTGATCACTCCATGGGACCACATGGAGTGCATCGTTCCAGCACTGTTCACTTCTTGCTGCTCTTGGGTGGATGACAGAGGGAAGCATTTCTGGGCTGTTTCTTTCCCAGACTGGTTGATACTTAACATATTAATCCAAAAGCACAGCTGTTGCCCCTCAGTCGTGGGTCGCAGTGTTTCCTTAGACAATTTTTAAGAATATGTTTTCTGTTTCCCAAATATGGCCAATTGAAAACTAAACAAAAGATCCCTTCTTCTTTTTTTTTTTGCAGTTTATGTCTATAGTTAGTCCAAGGTGACAGATGATTGATGACTTCTTTACTTGCAAATATTGTAATTCTCCTGTTCTCCTGTTTCCTACAAGCACTGACTGATATTCCAAAAAGACAGATAAGCATATTGAATTCCTGCTGCTACTTTGTCAATAGAAGCATTTTCAAAAACCAGTTTGCATAACATTTGATATTTTTTGGTTTATGTGTTTGCCAGCAAGAATTCACCTTCTCTGGGAGTTGTTTTCTGAAATATTTGACCCCTGTATTTCCCCGTTCATTGACTCTCATGTTCCCCAGACCTGCTCTGAGCAGATTTCATTGGTGCAGTGATTAAAATTCCTTTGTAATTAGGACCATTCCTATAATGTCCTTGTACTGGGGCATGTGGAGGAGGGACAACAGGTGAAAATAATTATTTCAGCAGTTGATAACAGCCAAAATGCAAAGATGTCTTCAAGGTTAATGATGTCCTCTATGGACCCAACTGCCTTAAATGACTGGAAAATCTTTGGAGGTCTCCACACTTTTTAAAGAACCCGAATTATGTCAAAAAGAAGTGGGAAAAATAGTACAGTCTTCAGGAAGAAATAATTCCTTTCGTCTATTCAGATTATTTTAAAATTTCATGCAAGATGAATCCCAGTGAATATTGTTGAATATTTGCTTCAGTTTCAGAATGGTTTTATTTGGGGAAAACAGTAAAATATAGTGGTTTCAACCCCTGCCGTGTCATCACTGATGTCATAACCTTTTTATGACTTTTTCTACTTAAATCTGCAAGCTGAGGGGGCTTAATACACCAGGCTTCTTACTCATACTCTGTTGTGAACTTGGACATTTCTTCATGCCTTTGTAGGTCTTCAAAGGAGGAGCTGGTGGCACAAACTTCAAGTTGCTCTGTGGTAGTTTCTTTTGACAGATCTTTTTCCCCTGAGCATCTCCCAGGAGCAAAATGTCAGTGTAATTTGGTCCTAGCCATGAATAACCAGTTGGCAACCTGTGAGATCCCTCTTACTGAACCTTAGGAGCTCTGTGTGTCAAAAACCACTTGGCCTGAGATGCATTAAGATGTCAGGGACAATTATCCTGCTGCATTTCCTATTCATTAATCACAGCTCTGGCTTTCTGAAACCCCTACGCTAGCAATTAAAAACAAGATTGATTTGGGTTTTACCAGCATTCTGAGGAATATGTACACATAAAATATTTTTTTTTACCTGAATCACTGCAGTTTGAAGCAAAACAAGTTGTCTCTTTAGAGCATCTCTACACTAATATCTAGTCCTCAGCATTGTAAGTGGATGCCAAATTGCCTACAAAAAGCTGGAAGAAAAAAGTGTGAAAGTCTTTAAAGATGTTTTTGAGTTACTTATGACTCCTGTGGTCTGACACTGATGTGAGAGGGCAATTTAGACTTTCCCTTGCAAGGTCTGTTTCAAAAACAGGTTTCCATGTAATGCCTTGATCCTGGCTTTGGTAGGTAATAAGCTCCTTAGCTCCCTCTACCCATGAACAGAGCGCACCATTTTGGGAACCTGACTGGTGTTTCCTGGAAATGATGTGACTTGGCTTTTTTAACTCACACCATCATCATATGTCTGAGAACAAGCAAGGGGGAGAAACCCAGTGGTAGGTTGAGAAGGAGCCTGAGGTGAACGCACACCATCAGGGCAGCAGGAGGGCAGAGCTCAAAAAGCTCTTCTGTTGCTCAAGTGATTGCATTGTGACAGTCCTCCCCCTCATTTTCCTTTGTGCATTAAGGTTGCTGATGGCACTAGTGCCAACAATTGACTACATCTCTTGCATTCGTACCCCAAAAGAAAAGGCACCAGACCTCAGCCTGGCCTGTGTCCCCCACAGAGCAGCCCGAGCACGAGGGTAGAGCCTCTGCTCAAGCACCTGCTTTGTGCAAGGAGGCACAGCAAACATCTCAGTGCTGCAGAGATGGGATCAAAGCTGGGACACCAGGGAATGACCTCTTCTTCATATTGCAGTGTGTCTCTAATTATTTTTTCACCTCTGACTCAAGAGGAGTGACTAATTCTGCAATGCCACCCTGATCAATATACACGTGTATTTGCGCACGTGTGTTCGTCCCATGCAGTGAGAAGTAGACAAGAACAATAAGGAAATGAAAAAAATGTATTTTGTTAGTGATTTGAAGTCTAAAAAACGTACCTTTTTTCTCCCAAATTAGCAAATTCTATGAACTGGCTTTTCTAATAGCCAGCCTCCTTTAACAAGCCGACCAACCACTTACTTCTTGATCTGCTGAAAATTCATTGTTCAGGATTGGTTTTTCCCTATAAACTGATTTGAAAAGAAGTAGCCTCTCCAGTGCTGGCTGAGTGCATAAAAATTAGGGCTGGGTGAACAATTCTGTCTGAAAGTTAGAGCTGAGTGAAAAATTCTTTTTAATTTATTTTATAAATTTTATTAATGTCGTCCAAGCATTAGTCAGTGCATTTTTCCATTATTCTGATAGCTTTCCTGCAAATGACCTGTTGTTAATTTGCCTCCTGGAAACTTCAGGATATGTCCAGCTCAGAGCCTGTGAAAAAGGCAAGTTCACACCATGGTCAGTGGTGCCTCTCTTGGGTTGGATGTTACCTCACAGAGGGAAGAGGTTTTTCCTGAGCTGTCTGCCACATTCATAAATGGGCAACATTTGTCTTACCCACCCAGAGATGTGTTCCTCTGATGAGCTTCTCCTGTTTCTCTCCTGTACTAGGGATTCATGGATATTGACCTGACCAAATTCAGGGAGAGTGGAGCCAATGTAACTGGTTTCCAGTTGGTGAATTACACAGACACTGTTCCTGCCAGGATCATGCAGCAGTGGAGGAATAACGATGCCAGAGAGCACCCACGCGTGGACTGGAAGAGGCCAAAGGCAAGTGATACAAAAGAACACATTTAATTTTGAGTCCATCTGGCTGTGTTAAAGTTATGCTTACCACTTCATGATTACACAGAGCTCTTTAATCTCACTCCGAGAAACTCTCCCTATAAATATGAATAGGTGCCTCAACATTGTCTAAATTCTACTAGGCAAAAATTACTGCCTCCTAAGAAACACACAATTTAGTGTATTCACCCCATCTCCCAGTTTTTACCTTCCTCAAAGCTAAGAATTAAACATCTCATGATGTTCAGTATATAAGAAACAAAAAGCCTCATTAACTGCTTAACCTTTGATTTGTTTACTAGACATCCAGTGACAATAAAGTCTTTCCAGATGTTCTTTTTTAGCATTTCAAATCCGTGTGCACAACAGAGGGGGAAAATATTTTAATTCCTAACACAGAAGGCCCTGAAGCTGTTGAGAGATGAGTGGAGGGGGAGGTTGGTTTTTTTTCTGTTTGACATTTGCAAACAAATACATTTGCGACAAACACTCAGCAACAGAAATGTTAACTTTGGAATTATTAGTTTAACAATGTTTCAAATAAATAAATAGGTAGGGAATCACAGGACAAGAAACTGATTCTAATAGTTGTTCTAATGGTTCATGACAAGAGTTTTACACTGATTTCTGTACAAGTTTCTGCTTGAATAAGCTCATCTTTTGCAGAATTTTTGTGATGGAGAAAGAGTTTTCTGGTCTCCGTCTGTGACCAGAAAAAGTCTCTTGTGTCTCGATTTCACATATCTCACATTTACACAGTATAATGAGTTCTTCAAAAGTTCACGTCACTGAATCTAATTAATCACAAAGACTTGGGTGACAGGCAAACAGCTTTTAAGGCTGAGCCTTCTTTAGGGAGTGCAGCCTGACTCCGCACCAGGAGCTTCTCCTTCACTTCCCACTTGTGAAAGTAAAACCAACTTTTCCAAGTCAACAGGACAGTGGAGATTACAGGGAGCAAGAGGCAGTTGCACTTCATAGGTGGAAGTGTAGCACACCCAGGGGCAGCTCACCCTGACGGGCCTTGTACAACTACTCTTCTCTTTCTAGTACACGTCGGCCCTGACGTACGACGGGGTCCGGGTGATGGCCGAGGCGTTCCAGAACCTGAGGAGGCAGAGGATCGACATCTCCCGCCGCGGCAACGCCGGGGACTGCCTCGCCAACCCAGCCGTGCCGTGGGGGCAAGGCATCGACATCCAGAGAGCGCTGCAGCAGGTTTGGAACCCTAAAGATGTGTGCTCGGCTGAAGGCAGCCCGTGCGTGGGGGAAGAGGGGTGGTTAGCAGTGGAAATGTTCGCAGGAATCACCAGGGATGAGGAACTGATCCCTCCAGACTAGAACCAGGTCTCCTGAAAACCTCAGGGGTGCAGCCAGCAAACTGCTTTTCTTGGTACCATCTGATGTGTCCTTGCCTGTTTTTACTTCTGTTGGTGTTCTGGAATGGAAAAGCCAAAATATTATCCCATAAAATCAAGGATGCCTATTTTTATTTTCGCCTTCCTAAGACACAGACCTGCTCAGACTATATTTTTTGCAGATTCTTTAAATCTCACTGAACTCGGATTCAGTTCCAGGCTGCTGATGAATGCATGTGAATTTTGCCTTATGTGCTGGCTGTCATCAAAATGTTCTCAAAGTGCAGATTATAGCTTGTTTCATACTGTGGGGATCCATAAAAGTCTTAGTAACAGCCACTTAGATAGTTTATTCCTCAAATCTGATAATCTTGTTTTTTTCATCCTGCATAAAATTTAGATTTTTGAATAAACAAAAATATGATGTGAAACAGCAATAGAGAAAAAATACTCTCTTATCAAATACTTAGACAGGTAGAATATTTTAAAATTTCATTAAATTTCAAGAATTACATTCATTTCTGTCATTTTTCTTTTGGGGTTTTTTTCTGACTGAAATAGATGATTTCCTTGAAAATTGTGCTAGTTCAGTGTTATCCAAATATAGCTTATCCCATCTTCTTTCCTTAACTGGGAAGAAGGCAAGAAGAACAACATTAATTTGGTTTATTTGTATCATATGTAAAGTTCCCCATGTATTTTGTTTTGATTTGGATTTGGCTTACTAGTAAACAACAATTCCTTTAAAGCCAAATCTTGCATCTGATTTGATTTTATTGCTTGGATTGAATTTGTTCCCAAGCCTGTCACTGACTTTCTGTATGACCTTGGGCAAATCACTGTCATAGCTTCTCCAAACCCTTATAATAAAATCAGCCTCTCTGATGCATTAGGGAGATTGGTTACCTAATAAACATGAAATACTTGGAAGTCTTCTGATGAGCAATAGCTTCTCAGGCATTTTCCTTTATTGAATTTATGAGAATAAGATATCAAAATTAGACAGCTAGAAAATACAATTTTGTGTGTGTGTTGGACAGTCTCCTCTGAAGTTTCCTCATCTCTTCATTAAAACAAATTCAAAAGTCTTAACTTTTCAACTGTTGTGACTTTGGGCAAAGAACATGAAGAGCCATTTGCAAAAGTTGTCTTTGTTGAAAAATTATAATTTTAAACAGGCTTGACCAGTTCAGTTGTGATGGTCAAAATAAAAGGCTCTGAAATAGGCAGGGAAAGAAGCCTCCTAGCAAAATTTTAACTATGAATTTAATAATCATGCAGCATTTAGTAACGTAGCAAGAAAGAGGAAGATGGAAATAGAAGAACTTGAGATTGAACATTTGAGTTATCCTTTCTGTAAAGACTCACAAATAGGGCAATTCTTACAGCTGTTCACAGTGGGATTTCTCTTCACCTCCCATTTGCTAATGCCTAAAATTTTCTAAGCTGTATAAATGCAAAAGGTTTCTCTACTTACTTCTGCTCAAATGTCTGGAATAAGATTGCCTTATTTCTATTTAGTGTCGGACGGAACCATAGAATCATAAGAACATTTAGGTTGGAAGATGTAAGATCATCGAGTCCAACCATTACGCCAGCACTGCCAAGGCCACCACTAAACCATGTCCACAAATGCCACATTTACACATCTTTTTAATCCCTCTGGGAATGGTGACTCCACCACTTGCTTCCCTGGCAGTCCTTTCCAATGCTTGACAATCTTTTTTGTGAAGAAATCCTTCCTAATATCTAATCTAAACCTCCCCTAACACAACCTGAGGCCATTTCCTCTTGTACTGTTGTGTTACCTGGGAGAGTAGACTGACCCCCACCTCACTACAACCTCCTGACAAGGTTGGCAGGAACAAAAATGAAAAGAAATATGAAAGAGTCTTCATTTTTTAAAAAGCAGAAATCTAGCATATTTCAGCAAAATGTGCATTGTTATTAAATACAATTATTTGGCGTTTTTTTCCCCAGGAAAGTGCTCACAAAATATTGCTAAAAAGCAATGCACTGAGGTTTCAGTTGTACTTTGAAAAGGTTATGATTGTTTTAAACAAATTCTTTTTTAAATATTATTTGGTTATCAGACCCAATAAGCAGATAGACAGTCCCTAACTGCTGACTAACCCTGTAAACCAGAAGGCCACAACAACATCCTTCTGCCCCAGGTTTCCCAGCGAAGAGCCCAGGCCCATCCATGTCTTATACACAAATGTGCTTAAATGTTCCATGTCTCTGGTTGACTTTACTGGTGCTTAGCACTGTTGAAATCAATCCTTACTGTATTTTGCACTGCATTTTTGCATTTTGCATTTACCATCAAAGGATGGGAAACGATGGAAAAGTTGTGCTGCATCCTTGCAGCATGGATGGCAGGGATCCTTTTGCCGTTTCAGTGCCACATGGAGATCACAGGATTAAGATTTCATTCATTCAGATAGAAGAAATTGATGCTGTACAGCTGCCTTTTAGCGCATATAAAGCTGCAAAACACAAGCACCTGTGACCTGAGCTTCAGAAGGGGTCAGAACTTGAAAAGAAAACCAGAGAAGACGTGGAAAAAAAGCAGGCTTGGGAGTGCTTAAGACAATGGTGCTTTTCCAGTGCATCTATCTTTTATGGGCATGTTGTGTCTTGTGAGAAGGGAAAAGCATGTTTCTCCAAATGTCACCAGGAATACCTCTTGATGTGAAAGAGCTTCAGAAAATACTGGCAGATGTTCCTTTTCATGACAAACCTTTGTGATAATAGCTGGAAAACAAACACGGTTTAAGCAGATTAATGACAGCGCTCCTCTGAAACCATATATCCTCATTTCTTCACCATGGGTCTTTATTCTGAGGATCTCAGAGTATTTAAAAAGGCTGTTAAATTCCTGTCCCCATTTTGCATGTGGGAAGACTTCAGTTGCAGGGACAACAGGTTTGTCCAAAGCAAGTGGAAAGGCTGAGAGCAAACCTTTAACTCCTAATCCGGTGGCATGAGCATTTCTCCAGGTGGTCTCCATAGAAACCCAAATCTGCACTCTTTTTCCCATGTCCCTGGTCCCCACTGCCTGGTCCCCATACAGTATATGATTCCAATTAGGGACCCTTCTCCAGGCCAGGCTGGGCACTTCTGCAACAAGTCAAATGGCCACGCCAAGAAGAGAAGTTCAGGATGTGGGATGTGATGTGAGCAACGCCTCAGCTCAGCGGTGCTATCAGCAGAAATTTATGGTTCAAAGTTTCCTACGCAATTTTCATTTACAATACTAAATTGTTGGGTTCTATTAGCCTGGTGCAGAGGTAATTAAATTTGCTTGGTAACTGATAGACTCCTCTCTATCAAAAGATGACAACTGGGAGCTGTGGCCACGATTTCATATTTCCTCCAAATACAGTTCCTGGTTTGAACTGACAAATCCTTTACCAAATCCTGACTACAGGTCAGATTTAGAAAATACAAAACCCCACAAAACTCAAGGAGTTCAGAGCTGATTTAGCTCACTGTCACATCCCAAGAGGTGATGGGCTCTCACTGGTGATTTAGCTCTCAGGCATTGCTGAGCTAAGTTTTACACCATGAAGTTTTAAGAGAAAGGGTTTTTTAAAGAAAGGGTCGCTTAAGAGAATGGCTGTGCCCATGGCCAGGCATGCTGTAGAGAGTGAACTGAAGTGAAATCCCGGTGTCAGACAGATATCCTGTTCCCCTGCATGGACCTGAGAGAAATGACTGCCCTCTCCTTCCTTCTACACTTCCCCTCTTGCTGCTGTTCAATCACCACTGCATGAGGTGCTGACCAGTTTTCTATTTTCATTGATATTTATATCTTCAAGGTCCATTTTGAAGGATTATCTGGCAACGTTCAGTTTAATGAGAAAGGACGGAGGACCAACTACACCCTGCACGTGATTGAGATGAAACATGATGGGATCAGAAAGGTAAAGCAGAGAGTGACCTGACATACCATGTCAGATTCCAGCTGGGTGTTTGAGTTACAGCGTGGTTAGGTCTCAGCAAACATTCCTGTTCATGAAAGCTTGAACGTGGAGTCACAACAAGTGCATTCCCAGCTTTGTGCATAAGCAAAGCCAAGCACTTGGGAAAGCTTGGTATATTGCTAAAAAAACCACAACATATGGAGGGTGTTACCAAGAGCAACAAAGGCATCTTAGCTGTGTGGCAGAGATTTTCCAGGATAGTAAAAGCTTGGTCAACTCAGCCTTGCTATTGGCACGGTGCATTGGCGCAGGCCCTAATACACGACTGTCTAGTTTTGCCCTCCCACTTTACTTTTCCAAGGATGAGTCAAGGCAGAGCAAGTAAGAAGCTGTCTGCCCCAACCAGTGTAAGTGAACCCTTTGTGTTGACCTAATTTTGCTCTCTTTGAAGTGACAAGAGCTTTACCACTAACCACATCCCAATAGCTACACAGACCTTTGTGCTGTTCTGAAGTCTTGATCCCTTTCTCTGTCCCAGGCTCTTTGAAAAATCTGGCCTTGTTCAGGGATGCTGAGCCCTTGAAACACTAATGCTTTTGAAAATCTGACTCTATGTGCTTATGTCCCACTTTAGATACTATGTATTTGAAGAACAAAGAATAACTCAGTTATTCATTGATACAGGAGATCCACTAAATATTTTGGAATGAAGCATTCAGTGTAATCTCTCTTCACCTTCTCAGTCCCCTGAAAAAAGAATCACTTGTTTGAAACTAAGAGTAATGTAAATAGTGAAAGTTTCATATTTACAGCCCCTACACCCAATTCATACTTAGACCTAGTAGCAACTGACGTGAGATCAAAGCCCACCACAGTCAAGTGAAAAAAGGCAAATTTTCATTGAGAAATAAAAGAAGTGTCATTTTGAAGACATACAAAGCAGTCTTCCTCTACTACAAAGTATTCATAAGAGAACAAAGCCAGCGTCATGTCCAGTTTGAGTCTCTGAACTTCAATAAGTTGGCAGTCTGGAAAGAGTTTAGAGGAGAAGAAACAGAGTGTCTGAACATCTTGATTTTTCTATGTATTTACTGTCAGAAATTATATTTGTTTGGAAGACATGTGCATCACTGCCACGGGTCCTATTGTATTTTAAATTCACCAGGTTAGAGGTGCAAAGCGAACATACATGTCTCCATTTGTGTTGCCTTAGGGCAGAGCTTTGGAAGCTCTTTCCTCACTCTCTCCTCTTTTTGTCTGTGCAATGAAAAACTATTAGAAGCCTGCATAGATTTTTTTTTTCTCCTGAGCTGTTATGATCTTTAATCTGCCATCAGCAGGCTCCTGGTCGTGCCCTGGTTAATACCCTTTCCCATTTACTGTGATAAGAAATTCCTTTCATATGAGCAGAGCTCAGGCCGCTTCATACTTACATGAGGTGATGGAAAACCTCTTATAAAATCAAGGCCTCAAAATGGATAACCTTAACCATGATCTTCCTAGTGATATTCGGTGGCACTCTGCTTTACCTGCAAGCAGTGATAGATCAGCCCAAATCCCTGATTATTATTAAGCACAACTCAACACGAGAGTTCTTCCCATTACAACTGTCCAGTTTATTTATAACCCCCAAACTTTCTGACACTGGCCCAGGGCTGAGGCTTTTTTTTTTGACTTGATTTTTTGTCCCGTTGTCTCAAGATGTCCTAGGAGTCAGTACTATTTCCATGAAGGCTTTCAGCTGCAGGATAACGTTTTATCACCTTGTAGCAGCTGCACATGCAACAGGCAAGTTCACTGTTAGAATAATTTTTAGAAGTCACTCAGGGGAAGTGTGAACTCTCGACATAAGAATGAGGCAGGGAATGGCAATTATCACCAGTACAGCGTGCTAAAGGTAATTTATACAAACACTGTGCTACTGTAGCACATCATGCACATTATTTTCAGGCTGGAGGCACAGTGGGATGGGGAATTTCCCAGTCCCCCTGGAAAAGACATCAAGAATCAGAAAAGGAGATCTCTGGTTGGGTGTGAACATACAGAGAGAGATGATCCTGCTCGGATGACCCTGTTACTGCATCTTGGTTAATATTACAAAGAGATGTCAATCCTTGTTTTGTATTGGGCAGATCGGTTATTGGAACGAAGATGAGAAGTTGGTTCCAACAGCCGTAGATACTCAAAGCGGCAATGAGTCCACAAGCCTCCAGAACAGGACTTACATAGTCACGACTATCCTAGTAAGTGCTGTGACTCCTAACCCAGCTCTCCCTCTACCCCATCTCCCTGATGTGCAGACTCCCTCTTCCCACTCATGTGCCCTCCCTTGTACTGTATCATTTTTATAATAGCAATAGCAATAATAATAATAATAATAATAGCACTTACTCCTTCCTGCTGGCTCCATAAAGGTATCTGAAAATTGCTGTGGCTAATTAAATAGGCATTAAAGAGCTCTCATGCTTAAGTGTAGAAAATACAAAAGATTATGACAAGATAGTAGCGGCATCAATGTAGGTAAATTAGGAACATCATACCTGTGCTTTGTATTTAGTCCACAGAACGGGGGCTGCAGTTTTGGGAAGGATAAGCTGTATTGTGCAGAGAGGCTGAGTCATTGCTTTAAAAACAAATCTCCACTATAATCGTGAAGGAATAATCTGTACCCCATAATGTATGGTATCATGTATTGTGCCACTGTATGCGCTTACCCTGCAGAACCAAGAAATGTTACTAATTTGTTTATTGCTTACTGTGAGCCTGCAGAGAAGACACAATACACAAACTGAGTTAAACATCTTAAGGCCTTCTCTTGTCCAGCAGATTTGGTTCTGGCTGTGCCCACACAGCCAGACACGCCTTTAAAAATTCACAGCTCAGATGCACTAAATACCCTTTGCAGAACTGCACTGAAAGGCTTGTTGCCCAAATTCCTCCAGCTACTCCACTCCCCTCAGGTCCATCACCGCAGGAGCTGCACACAGATTCTGCATGAATAAACAGAATATGCCACAATACAAAATCACGCTTCGTACCTCCTAGAATAAGCCCTCTGTGTGTTGACTGTGTCCTTTGGTGCAGGAACTCAAATCTTGAGCTTTTAGAGGGGACCAGAAGCTGCACACTGGGCTCTAGTCAGAGCCCATGATGTGCACCTCTAGGATGCGGAGTGTGGCTCAATATTGGTCTTCTCTGTGCCAGGAAGACCCATATGTGATGCTCAAGAAGAATGCCAACCAGTTTGAAGGCAATGAGAGGTACGAAGGCTACTGTGTGGAGCTCGCTGCCGAGATTGCCAAGCACGTTGGCTACCACTACCGGCTGGAGATTGTCCGGGATGGGAAGTATGGAGCCCGGGACCCTGACACCAAAACATGGAATGGCATGGTGGGAGAACTTGTTTATGGGGTGAGTTTCCAACCTCATCCATTGTCTTTTGCTCCTAGTACTAGAGAACACATCCAAACCCCAGAGTTTAGAAGGAGCCCTGCCTTTTGTCAGCCTGAGCTCTCCGGAGGACTGCAGCTCTGATAATGCAAATAATCAGCCCAAGTAAAACATTTTAATTTAGGGAGAGACAGCACATTTTGTGCCTATGGAAATGTCAAAATGTTTCCTTTCAACAGTTCCAAGATCCTTTTTCTTTACATTTTCAGAAGAACAAGTATTGAAAGGTCAAAGTTTCCCATGGGTAGAATCTCCATATTCTACTCAATTTTATATTTGCATGATAAGGGGAGGATGAAAGAAGAAAAAGATTTCAAACACTCAGCATGTGAGTGGTGAATGTTAGGACTAGATTACTTTCTGTCTAGCCACTCATTTCCATCATGTCACATATACACCTGCACCCTACATTTCTAAACCTGATTTGGTCTGGTAGATCATAATCTGTGGTATTTAGGTCATCCCTCAGACAGATCTAATTTTCCCTTTCCCTACAAGGGAAAGCATGTAGGGAACATTAGTGCCCAAGTCTCTGTGACACTGTGTTGGAGCAGGGGTCATCTGTCTCCTGCTGGGAGCTCCCCTGTGTATGCCACCAGCCATTTCAATGCATTTCCCTCTCGATTTCCAAGATGGATTGCAAAATAAGTGGAGAGTGCACATCAGTGTTGCTGGAACATTTCTCCTCTTCTCCTGCATGAGTTATGCAATCAAAAAGCAGCTCCTGATGGAAGTAAACATCCTGACATCCTTTTTCAGGAGATTGGCCTTTCCTTGCTTCTTTTGATGTCTGGATGATAAAGCTCTTTTAGGGAAAATCATCTGCATCAGACTGTGACATCAGTGGATAAGTCAGACGCAAAGAGTTAGATGGTTGCAAAAAGAAAACACTGATTTCAAAAGAGATCTGGTAATCAGTAGTGATAGAATTGAAGTAATCCAGCAGTATTATGGGCTTTCCCTTTTTAACTTTTCTCTTGCAATTGGTTTTGTCTGATTTCTTCTGAGATAGCGGGGTTAAACAGAGATCAAAGAAATACAAGCTGGAGTTAGTAGATATATTTTATCCCAAGTTTGCAAATCTTTTTTCTGTCTCCTTCCCAGAGGGCGGATGTGGCTGTGGCACCATTAACCATCACTCTGGTTCGAGAAGAAGTTATAGACTTTTCCAAACCGTTCATGAGCTTAGGCATCTCTATAATGATAAAAAAACCTCAAAAGTCCAAACCAGGAGTTTTTTCGTTTCTGGATCCTTTGGCTTATGAGATATGGATGTGCATTGTTTTTGCCTACATTGGAGTGAGTGTTGTCCTCTTCCTGGTGAGTCGCTTCAGCCCCTACGAGTGGCACACTGAGGAATTCGAGGAAGGACGGGACCAGCCAGCCAATGACCAGACGAATGAGTTTGGGATATTCAACAGTCTCTGGTTCTCCCTAGGAGCTTTCATGCAGCAAGGATGTGATATTTCTCCAAGGTGGGTTACCTTCCCCAATGAACCTTCCTCCAGTTCATATGGTCTAATCTTTTGGTTGCTTTGAAGCTGAAGAGGTTCTTCTTTGACCTTCCTTCATGAACCATAGTGTAGTTTTGTGGATTAGTTACAAATTCAGAAAGGATATGAGGATATCACAGCTGTGAGCTTGGGATCTCAAAACTGAGACCATAAAAATACCATTTAAATTTATCTGTGGGAGTTCTTTAGAGGGAATTTACAGAAACGAAAAAATTTTCTAAAGCCACCCAATTGAAAACAATTTTTGTCTGTCATTTATTTTGTTGAATAGAAATAAGATGATTTTAACATTAGAGGGAAGATAAAAAATTCCAGCAAAGTGGGGAGAAATAATAAAGTAAGTGCCCAGTGAAAAGTTATATGATCTGTGCCAAACACTATGGAGCACACTGAGTGGCTTTAATTGTTATTAGCCTTTAGAAAGGTTAGAGAAGGACTGAGTTTCATTCTGGTTCCCATTTCAGTTAATAGTTCTGCTGCCTGAAAGTTCAGTAGGACCCAAGACCCAAAGGGTTCCTAAAGGGACATTTTGGTGAATGACTCTTGCGATTAGTTTTACATAATATTTCCTTGCTTTTGGGGGCTTTCTCTCCCTCTTCTTCAAAGGAAGTTTCATCAGAAATACATGTCTTATGGATGAAGACAGTAGGCAGAGGTTGATTTCTAGCATGATGGGGTGGCATCAGATCTCAGGGGTTGAGAAGGAGGCAAAGCTCCAACAGCAAGTGGAGATAACCCTGTGCAGCTCAGCAGGGGATGGCGGGGAAGATCGGGCACCACCTTGTTGTCTATTAGATGCCAATTTGTCCAAAAATTAACAAGCTTGGGATATCAGGGAAATAACAGCCTGCAGGCCACTTTGATGAATGTTTTATCATCTTATTGATTAGTAGGAGTCCAGGCAGAGCATTCAGAAAGTCTTCCCATCAGAGGGAATTTCAGCTTTATTGCTGTCTTGTAACACAGCTCCGTGCCTTAGGATCAGGTTATTGTGATTTTCATTCTCATTGTTGTTCTTGTCACTGTTATTCTTATTTAGGAAAAAGAATGTCTTCCTTTGGGGACATTTCAATAGGCAGTTTCTGATCCAAGGAGGAGTGTGGAGAGGTGAAAAGCTGAGACTTTGAGGAATAGCAAATTTGGTAACATCTTTAATAAAAAGTGTCAGGGAAAGATCAGTGGGTTTGATTCAAACAACAAAATTTGCTCTAGCTAAATAACATGCTTTGAATCACCATTTCAAAGTGTTGTTTTATTTCGCTTTGAAATGGGAAATGAGAGTGATTCTGTCATTGTTATTTTAATGTTATTGATTTAATCATCCTAATAATGAAATTTACAATTTCATTGAAAGCAATATTTTTCTGTGGAATACAAGAGCACTTTCTAACTACAACTATTTGCATGAAGAGAAAATTTTAAAAATTAAATATGGGAATTATTAGAACTCCCTGTATTCTAAGTACAGCTCCTTGAGATGGTTGCAAGTGGAGAGGGACATTTCTGTGAAATGTGAAAGCAAGGAGGAAGCCGAAGAGTGAGAATTTCCGTAGGATGCTGTTGTACAGAAAGGCTCTGAGCACGCTCTGTATTTCACATGTATTTTTCACATGAACCCAGTGCAGGATTTCTGTGACACATCACTTAGAAATGAACGCTTGGTAGAACAACACTGTGGGCAGGTGGGGATCTGCTCTATTCTAATATATTTCCTATATAGTTGCTTCTAAACTTATCACTACAATCTCTCAGCATCTCCCCAGTAATGTATTAACCAACATAAATAGCTTCTGTTGTACATCTGTTCTGTCATTCTTTCCCCAGCAGAAGGGAGCAAGTGCAGGGGTGTATTGGTGTATTTTGTTTTCGTGGAGGTTTTGGGTTGTTTATTTCAGTTTTGTTCTGGAAAGGAGCAGGGGAAATTTGTCTGGAGGTTTGTTTTTTTTTCCAGAGCACGCTTGTTTTAAGTGCATATGCCACTATGTATTTATCATAAAAAAAAAAAAGTAAGATCAAAACCGCAGACACATCACTCAGCACAGCGGGTGGTGAGGTTTGCAACAACAACTTGCTCTTGTAAATGTGAGTTCCTCAGTCTCAGGCCAGTCCCCAGGGAACTCCCCACAGAGACAAAAACTTGCTTTTGAAGGAAAGTGGTGTCCTTTTTTAAGGACAGTCTTACAAGGCAGAACTTTAAACAGGCTTTTAAGTATGCTGGTGACAGCCTACCACGGACTTTAAAGACACACTGTGAATTTGATGACCTGTGGATGGCCAAGACAGCGTATCTGTGGGTTACCTGCTCACACCTTCTTTGCATGAGGTCAGCTGGTGCCCTCGAAGCTCTGAAGCTCTTTCATGTCTAAGCATAGAGTGGCAGAGTGTGACAAAGGCCAGGCAGTAACCAGTCATGGAGAGTCCCAGCTGGAGCTGGTGGCAGTCTGTGTTGTGCCTTTGAATGCTGCGACTTGAGCATGAGCAAGGAATCCATCCTCCCTGAGCGATAAATGGCGTGGCTCAATTGTAGGTACATAGCTCCAACCCAAGGAGACTGTGAGCTCTTGCACATTTCCCGCCTTCTTCACCATCACTGGCCAGGGCCCTGCTGGATGTGGTATAGTCCCATGGATTAATTTGTCCTTGCTGAGGTGAGATAGTCTCTGTTGATGCCCATAAAGCTTTCAGTGGGCTGAAGAAGAGCAGAATGGGGGAGGAGGAGCAGCCAGAGCTGTGTGTGGTTTCATGTACGTAGTAACGGGCAGGAATCAGTGGAGTCTGAAACGGGCCATAAACCATTAGGCTTTTCAAAGTGCCACCTTAGCTTCAGAAAACAGTCATGAAATTGCAAAAGCACTCATTAAATGTGAAATACAGACCCAGGAAGGAGCTTCTCAGAACAGGCATCAGAGGTAATAAATAACCCACAGCCAACAGCGAAAGCTTGCAGAAGGAGAAACGTGAAGTAAATATGACTCACATTGTACCATTTTTCAGAACTGTAATTTGATAAATTGTTTTCAGAGCTTAAAATAACTGCAGTGTTTAGCAGCTGTGGAGAGTAAGACCTTTCTAACATCCAGCACGTTGCTGCTATTCCTCAGTTAGGATGGACCCAAGGCCTTTGAGGAGGAGACCGAGGGGATGTTTGGGTGTCCCGACCTCCTCTGCAGCAAAACGAGGAATCTGAATTTTTCATCTGCTCCATCATTCTCTGCAAAATAAATTTTTTGATTGTTGTGAAAAGGATGAAATATCAGGGAGCAAAATAGATATTTTTCTGGTCAGCTTCCTATCTTGATCTCTGTTTTTTGTTATCGCCAAATGTGTGGCTTCATATGGTTTGAGCAAAAGAGACTTCTAGTGTATTGGAGATTATTAAATTTAATCCAGTTACTCTTCCTGTGACTCAGAAAATTTATGTTAGACTAAAATAAAACATATTTGGTTAAAATAGATCTTCCAGAAAGAGAGTTGTTCTACATTGGAAGACACCATGAGATAGAATAGACACAGTTTCTCTTAGCTGACTATAGATGTGTTGTCCTGTCTGGAGCTTGAGAGGAAGATAAATACCACACAGCATCATCCAGTAAATGCAGGCATCCTTTGTGCTCTGCCAGAGCGAAATTAAATAAAGATCTCAAAAAATTAGCCCAATGTCTTGGGAGCTCTCCTTATACTGTATTGTAGAAACAAAACACATGTACTTTGAATTCAGATCAAAATATACTGTGAGTAGAAGGAAAAGGTGTACTCATGTCATGACACAACAGGGTATCATCTCACGATATCTGGACAACACAGCTTGAAATCACTCATTATGATCTATATGACTGAGAACAGAGCTGGAGATGCCCTGGTCATCCCAGGGAAGTGAAATGGTGGGAAAGAGCCAGGCTTGACAGGAGACATTTTGAGAGCATCAGCAGGGATGCAGGAGCAGGAAGAGGCTCTGTGCTGCTCTGTGCAAGGTGTCATCAGGGACCCTGAGATCTGCTCAGCTGGTTAGAGAATGGTGCTCATAACACCAAGGCTGGGAGTTTGATCCCTGTATGGGCCATTCACTTAAGAGTCAGACTCAATGATGCTTGTGGGTCCCTTCCAACTCAGGGTATTCTGTGAAATCTGTGAGGTGTCGTGTATTGCACTGTATTGTATTATTATACCACAGCTGGGAAGTGGTTGAATCACACCAGTGTGCCCTGAGCACCGTGGTGTTTAATGTGCGTGAGGAGACACGGCACAAGATGGGATCCACCCTTCCACTGGCTTGGGAGAAAGACTCAGCCAGGTCTTAACTTGCCTGCAGAGCCCAGACCTGGAGGCTGTGCAGGGTGCAGTGGCACGTGCCGAGCAGTGACCCCTGGCTGGGGTGTGCTGTGTAGGGAGGTTTGCTTGCAGAGATGATGAATGAATGCACTCAGAGGCAGGAAGGAGAGAGATAAATGCTGGCTGCTATCCAGTCGTTAGATACGATCTATTATTTATGGGCATCTTGTGGACACCGTTATTTGTATTTTGTGACATGGAAACAGTGCTCTGGCTGATCTATACTGAGTGCAGCCAGGCTTGTGTTCACTGCACACCTTTGCAGGCTTTCTGCTGCACTCAGTCATAGCGATTTGTCTGTGGAAGAGCAAATGTCGTATTTATTATGTACCTGTAATTAATGCTGAGCATCTTCTTCGGCTATTTTTCCTGTTTATTTACATTTCTTTTTAGATCAATTGAAAAAAAGTCACAGGAGACTTCAGCCATAGAACTGGTGGAAATAACAGTAAAATTGCTCCACAAATTGTTGAAGTTTATTTTCCTGAACGAGTCTCTACAGATTTTGAAAGACAGCAGCACTTTTAAATTTCATCTGGATGTTCATAGTACTGAAAGATTCTATCCAGTTTTAGGCAAGATATAAATCAGAAATTGGTTAGAAAAAAAACATGTTTTGTTTTTTTTTTTTAGTGAGAGATTCGATTTGGATTTTTTTCAAGGGAATTATTTCTGTCCTATCCTTTGTAAACTTACATTTGCAGGGTACTTACTTATTTTGCTAAAAATTGAGAATTAGAGAAATTAGAACCAGCTGCATTTAGCAATCAAAAGGATTTTAATTCCTTCCTGAAATGAAGGCTGAGCCTTGGTGTTTATTTGATGACTCTTCTTGATTTCAGTAAGCGTCTTCTCTGACACTCGAAGCATCTGCCTTGGAAATGGCCTCAAATTGTATGAGGGGAGGTTCACATTAGATTTGAGGAAAAATTTCTTCACTGAAACAGTGACCAGGCGTTGGAACAGGCTGCCCAGGGAAATGGTGGAATCACCACCCCTGGAAGTGTTCAAAATGTATGTGAATGTGGCTCTTGGGACATGGTTTAATGGTGAACTTGGCAGTGCTGGGTTAATGATTGGACTCGATAATCTTAGAGGGCTTTTCCAGCCTTAATGATTCTATGGGGACAAAGTTTATGTTCTTTTTTGGGGTTTTTTTTTGGCATTTTGTTTTAACTGGTGAGCTGGGGTTGGTCCTTTGAGAATAAAAGTAAAAAAAATCAGGATTTGAATTTCTAGAAAAGTCTTCTTTCCTTTTAAAAGTGTATCAAATGATATTGCCATTATCTCTACCTGGTAGAGTTAATTATGTCCAGGGAGAGAAAATTCAGGTCACAGGGTAACAGCAGCACTTGCAAATCACCAGGAACTGATGACCATACTTATTTCTGAAACACACTTAACCGGGGAAAGTGACTCACCGGAGGAGCAGCTTGACAAATTGCACAATATCTAACTAAACAGTCCCCGTTGGAGTCTGTGCACTTCCATGGCAACCAGAATGTGGCAGCCAGGGGAAAATGGAAATTCTTTTAAAATAGTCATCCTTGCTATCCCCTTTTTTCATTTGGGAAAATGCTGAAGAATATGGGGGACTCGGAAGAAGGAAATAACCTACCGAGAGAGTATTGTTGGGAAAATGCAATTTCATGTGTAAAGGAAAAATTAGTATTTTGAATTTCCACACTCTGCCATCTGAAAATGTCTAAATGCTGAATAGGTAATGAATGTTTCCTCCGCTGATCTGCAAGCTACTTCCCCAGGATGGTTTCCCTAACAGGCATATCTAGTCACTCTCCCACAGCTCTGACTTCAGGCCTTTAGCATTGAGGTTGCTGGGGGGCAGCAAGAAATTTGCTGAAACTCCCCCCCTTGAGTGACAGATTCACTAATCGTTCCACCAGCTGTGTTTAAAATAAGTCATCAAACACTTCATCCAAGAGCAGATATATTAAGCTAAAAATATTTTTGCAATTTCTTTCTTCAGGACTAAATAAAGGTTTCTCACAGTTTTTCATGGAAAACAAAGTTAAAAATAGCAGGGGGAAAAGTGCTTTGCCCATTTTTTTAATCTCTTAGGACATCTGAAAGAGGGTAGATTTGAATTAGATATTAGGAAGAAACTCTTTACTTTGAGGGCGGTGAGGCACTGACATGGGTTGCCCAGAGAAGCTGCAGCTGCCCCATCCCTGGAAGTGTCTAAGGCCACATTGGATGGCACTTGGAGCAACCCGGAATAGTGGAAGGTGTCCATGCCCATCCCTTTGACCCAGAACCATTCTATGATTCTATGATCTCTGACATGGAAATGCCATTTGCTGCCTGTGTTTCTAGTGCTGGGCACTGGCTCAGGATCATGAGTAACCCTAAGATTTATAAGGGTGCCTTTGAGACATATCCTTCTCCCTGACTCCGGCAGGAGACCCTGTGAGGCTGCAGGGACTCCCTATTACACCATACTCTGACTTGCTGATTTTCAGTCAGTAAGAGAAGCACACCTTCCCTTTTCATTTTCTTCCCTCTTCATAACAAGTTGCTCCTGAGCAGTTGGCTCAGCTGGGGTCTGCAGTCAGGCCCATGCATGGTTGTCTCTCTAATGGCTAGGTCGACTGCCAAGTGTTTTTGTCAAAGAATAAGGATTGTGAGGAGCTGAACGACCTCTACCTCCCTGAAGTGGAGTCCTCTGTGAGGCCACCTGTTACATGTTGCTTCAATGTCTGCACTCCAGAGAAATTCTGTAGCTGAGATGGGAAGCCCTGAGCATGTTTTCACAGGGAAGCCCTGCTTAAAGAACTCTTCCATATGCTGTGTATCACTTTTATCAGCACTGAGATATCATGTGCCCCCTCACTGGATACACAGTCGAATGAGCTTTGAACTGCTCAATTCAGAATGTTCTGGCTCACAACACACAAAGAATCCACAGATGCTTTTTGCTGGTTTCATCCCCACATCTGGCCCAAACCTCATGGCCTTCCACTGGGAGGCAGGAAAGGACACACAGCTCATGTACACAGCCCTGTCTTTAAGCAGCAGCACACTTTATGGCATTCAATCTATTTAATAAAATCATGCAGTAATTCTGATTAGTGCCTACCCAGAAGAGTTGCTGCTTACCCTTAGATCCAAAGGCTAAGCAGCGATAATCCAATCATGGTAATCATAACTTCCTACTTTGATCTTCAGATAAAAGAGTCTATAGAAGTGCAAAAGTGTTACATCACCGTTATTTGGACAACTTCAAAGCATGTTATATACACTAATGAATTCTCCCAACAGTCTGACAAGAAGTAATAGGAGGCAAATGTGTGAAGAGAGGAGTAGAAAGGAACGGGATGACTCCTCATATGGTGAAAGGGAAAAGCAGTGAAAATAAATACTTGTACACTGTCTATAGGTGTGAGACATAATGAAGAGTCCACGAGGATCCAGCTGCAGGAATCAAGTGCATGGGATGCTCTCCCATAGGAGGAATTTTCTTTCCATTTCTTGAAGTTCTCAGTAAGAAACATGATCTCAGGCTATGGAGAGGAAAACAGAGGGAGGGGGCAGCTTTTCATCTCGGCAGTGCTTCTGAAGCCTTGAAAAAAAAACTTTAAAAAATCACCAAATGGATCTTAGCAGGCGAAATAGGGGCAGCAGAAACACTGAGCATGTTTTTCCTTCACTGTTTGGGAGTTTTAATGTTAAAAGACAGGCACACCTGTGCAGATCAAGCTCTCCTGAAAACAGTCTGGGGAGAGCAGATTCATCCCTCACCACTTCTACAAGGGATGCAGCGTGCTCTTGTACAAAAAACAAAGGCTGAAAAGTGAAACTAGACAAAGTCCAACTTGTACAGTCTTGGTGAGGGATCACATTTTAAATTAGAAATGAGAGAGAAAATGAAGGGAATATTTGAAATATTGCTCAGAGTGAAAATCCTCCAGTGCAAAAAATACTCTCCTCCCAGAAGAAGGCCATTCTCTCATCAGATTAGGAAATCTGACAAAAGACAGACAAAAAAAAATAGGGCAAAATGAACCAAGGCAAGGAACCCTGCAAGAGGAAGTCTGAACTAGGTTATTGTAGCATTGCCCAGAAGTCTCAGAAATGGAGCTCTAAATCATGAGCACATGTAGATGGCTAAAGAGGATCTTGGAAAAATGAAGAACTTGTAGCATATAATCCAAAACATATTAAATCTTTGGGGAAAGGAAAAAAAAAAAGCTTTTTCATCAAGCAGACTTTGAAGAACAGGCTGTGGGAGAGCATATGGAATCCTGCAACTCAGCAAAGGACATTAGCACTACAGGCCCGTTTTTAAAAGGAAGAAGGATGAGTGCTGTTAAATTTGGGGCCACCTGAGGTTGAGGAAGTTCCTGAGTAATGAATCTCCTGGGACTCTCCAGCAACTGTTTCTGACAAATTTTTATGCTTGTCACCTTGTGAGTTGTTTCTCAGCAAAGCGAATAAATGTCACCAGAGTGAGAAAAATATGTGAAGAGCCTTTTTTACAGTGAAATTTTTGCTCAAAGGCATGACAAGAGTCAAGTTTTTTTTTTCCTTATAGTGAAAGCTGGCAAAACTGCAGAAGAGGGATGACTTTGCCTTTCTCCCCCAAAGTGACCACGTGTTTCTCAGCAAGCCACTATCTAAACACTCATCCCTTAAACTACCCTGTTTACAACACAGAGAGGCACACTGTGCCTGTACTTAATAGGATGACAGTGTATTTCTTTGGATCTACCTCTTCCGCCTTTCAACTACACTCTTCTTTTTTCTTAGGGTTCCACCTCATCCCTGTGTTCTAGCCCTGTATTTGCAATGTTTTTAGCAGCCCTCTGGAAGAGTTGAGTGTATTATCCTATGGTTTTAGGAATAAACATCTCATTTCAGCAGCTGGGGATGCTGTGCAGGGATGGCAGGTCCCTCAGGTGAAGGACTTACCTCAGTCCTGCAGTTCTGCTCTGTAGGAGTGTTTTTATACCATGGATGGTCCATGGGTCCTGCTGAAGTTGAAAGGGGCTTTCTGACCACATCAGTCCATGTTTGCTTGGCATCTACTGCTTCCAACACCATACTAGTTGAGCAGGAAAGTTGTGTGGGTTGCGTATCCACGGGCTTCATTTTTTGTCAGCTGAGAACCACGGGAGGGCACAACCTGTGAAGTGCTATTGAGTACATTACATCACCCCCCGCATAGCTGGGCCCATTTGATGCTGCCTCTGCCTGCTGGTATTGAGTGTCTCAGGAAGGGGAATTGGGCAAAGAAGCAGATCAGAGGTAAATTCCACCTAGTGGCCAATGCTTCAGGCCACCCACCCAGGAGAGGCTCATAAATGTGATTCATTCCCTTCTCCCACAGCTGGGAACTGAATTAATGAGATGAAGTAAGCTACCCTGGATGCCATAAAGTAGCAGGGCTTCACAAGGAACAAAAAAAACCCCAGCTCTTGGAGGCTAGGCCTCTGATTAGGATGTTAGGTACCTCTTGCCTGTCAAAATGCTAAGTGAATGTCTTGAAAACAGCACGGAGCTGCTCCATGCAGTCATGCTTATACTTAGCACTGCAGCAATCCAAGCTCCAGTGACTGGAGAACCACAAGTGGCATGATGCATTTCTGACTAAGCAGGAAAACTCATTTTAGAATGAGGTTTTGCCCATTAAAGGGAAATTGAAGGGAAAAAAAAAAAAAACCAAACAAAAACGTGCCAACATATTCTGCAAAAGAAGAGATGAAACAGTAGGAGAGGGAGCATGTACTGCTGTCCAAGGCCATTAGCTTAGGCAGAAAGAAACAGTAAATAAACTATGACTTATAATTAAAGCCTCACAGATACACATCCTCCTGTTGAATCTGGGAGATCCTGCATATTTGCAGCCAGCACGTTCAGTACATATTGAGCAACCCAAGGTCCCTCCTTAAAAGGACTTCTGCTGGGATTCTGGGATCCATATTTCCTCCTTCCAGCATGTTGGCTTTGGGGGTCACATGAACTGGCATGGTTTGCCTGAAATCATGAGAAAGAGCAAATCTCCAGCCCATATACAAAAGTTAAGAATTTTTTACCCTTTTTTTTAATTTTTCTTTATTTTTTTTTAAAGCAAGAATTAGAGAAATAAAAGCAGGAGAGAAACAACATGGGACTCACAGTACCTCTGCACCCTCAGCTTCCTTACCCTGTCTCACTAGTTAATGTTACCCATAGGGAAGCAAAATGTGTAGCTGTAAGCTCTGTAGAGAAGTTGTGAGGAGAGATGAAGAAGGAATTTGTACCACTGGGAGAGATAAATGAGAATGTCCCTAGAAAACATTCTTAAATCTCTGTTTGTAAGGGCTTTCCTAACACTTCATGTTAAGGCCTAGCACTGCAGCCAGGATCCCAGACTCTTGTATCAGGAGTTAGGGTTCAATATAAGTAAAACCAAACTAATATGGCAAGAAAATTAATAATACAGCGTGGACGGAGAAACATGGGTTATAATCATTTCAATTTTGTGACAAACAGTTGTTAGCTCATTCAAAACTCTCTGTGGCATAGCAGAGCGTAAGAGGATAAGAGGTTTGCAGTCTGTGTTGTGATGGACACACCCAGAGCTGTTCCCAGTTCCACAACTCCACGTTGAGTTTCTTCCCCTGTCTATGACTATTCACAGAGTTTTTGAGCAAACCTGGGGTTCATGTCAGGGTAGGAGGGAAAGTGATGAGACCAATTATGTCAGATGGCCTGTGACACAGAGAAAAAGCAAAGCTTTTTACATTGATGAAGTCTGATGTTGAAAATTTGCCTAAATAAGGGCAAAACTGGTGCATAATGTTTGCAACTAATCCACTACCGAGTCAGACTTCAGACAGAACCATGAAATTGTGTAGATCAGTATCAAATTCACCCAGTAGTGTTGGAGATCAGAGGCTCTGTGTGGGTAGAAGACCAAAAGTGGATTTGACCCACAATCAGTAGCATAAGCATAGAAGAGCTTTTCTTTCAACAGTTTTGCATAAATTCATTCAGTGACAAATATGTCAGTTGACTAAGTGAGCCTTTATTAGACTTGAATTTAACAGCAAATCTGGGAAATCCTCCCAGAGCAACTATGGCTGTAGAATCCCAGATTTGCACTTCTAATTAAAACACTGTCAGTTTAGGTGTAATTCTCCATAGGAAAAGGATTTGAGGAGGGAGAAGGGAGAAGTGGGAGAGAACGGAGATGGTGCTTGAGCAGTTTTTTGATGAGGTTTACTTTGTGTATTTTCTGATGATCTTGCTAATGTTTTTGCAAAAATGTATTGTGCTCTTCTAATAAGATGGCAAAGCAGAGGCAAATTCCTGTCAGCTTTTCCTACTTTCCATGAGGGATAAGATCAAAGAGAAAAGCGTTTGATCAAGGATTGCATTTTGTTTCAAGAAATTAGATTATTGTTGCATGATTTTCTTTTTCTGTGAAGAATCCATCAATGCTAAGGCCGAAACATTAAAACAAATCTCTTCATAGGAACAAAGGAAACTTGCAATTCTTTTCTGTTTTCTGCTGGCAAAATGCAGGTGTTTTTGCAAGGAAAGGTTTTTAAAAAGTCATCTAAGTAAGAAAATCAAAATTATTATTTCCAGCTTGGTCATCTGCAGTTTTTTCATTAGGGAGATATAAAATAGCACATTTCAGAATTATCTTTTAAATTATACATGTGGTAGGTAAGGATTTAATGTATTATAAAAGGTGAAAGAAAATTAAACTTTAAGTGATAGAAAAAGGCAAAGCTTGGACAGACCCAAACCAACCATTTTTGGAGTGCTAATTTTAGAGGACATTTGGGACCATTATCTTTACATTCCAAGTGAGAATATTAAGGTTTTGTTTACAATTTCAGAGTGTTTCACGGTGTTGAAACCCTGGTTCTCAGCCAGCTTTAATATTAAGTAGATTGTGCACTGTGGATAACGAGGACACAGTATCTACTACTTACTCCTGCAAGCGTAATGTTTGAAAGGAGCATCCTGTTCTTGCCACTGATCTGTGAGGGGCAGGCAGGATCCCAGGTCAGGGAGAAGAGTGCAGATGTGTGTGTGATTTTATACAGCACAGGCAGGGATAGAAGAAGAAACCAAAATATCTTCAGGTTGTGGAAGAAAGAAGAGCCTAGGTGCAGAAGGAAAAACACAGGTTGAAAAATGTGCACTCTAGTCTATCTAGATATTTTACCCCTTTCTTCATCCCAGAATTAGCCATTCGTTAAAGCCTCTTTCACTGTTGTCCTTGCTTATTTTAGCTCGATTTTTTTTTAGATCCTGCTGTTTGCAAGTATTACTGTGATAATGAATGTGAATAAATAGACAGATCCAAACATCTGAACCTTAGCATATCTTGAAAGTACTAACCAGTGTGCTCCATCTCACCTTAGCTCTGCAGAGGACTGAGTTACTAACTCGTTAGCAGAGAGCTGGTTGCTTTCAGGTTATGCTTGAACAGGTGTAGGGACACGTAAATTCATGCAAGAGAATTTAAACTCCATACTGCCCATTAGCAAAGGGAAATTAACATGAGCTAGATCTCAAGCTGCAGAACATTTGTTAGTCAAGTGGAAAGTCATTTTCTAACTTTTAGTTAGAAAATTTAGTTAGTAACTTTTTTAGTTGTTACCTAACTCCAGAGTGAGATTTTCAAAACCTCAGAGTGACTTGCAAGTATGAGGTCTACCTGCTCCTCTGTGACTGCTCTTACTAGAGCATAAACATAATTCTAAGTCCCACTGTTTTTTTGCCCAGGCTTTTAGCTTCCCTTAGTGTTGAAGACACTTCTTGAAATGGGACATTATCTCCTAAATTACAAAGGCACTTTTGCAAATATTTTCCCTGATGGAGGCACTGCTGTTGTCCTGCTTGATCCACAGAAGCAGCAGAACAAGGTGGTAATGGGTATTGCC
Source organism: Cephalopterus ornatus (assembly GCA_013396775.1). Taxonomy (NCBI): domain Eukaryota; kingdom Metazoa; phylum Chordata; class Aves; order Passeriformes; family Cotingidae; genus Cephalopterus; species Cephalopterus ornatus. The sequence continues at coordinate 240,589 of VZRE01010796.1, forward strand.
TTTCCAAGCACTTGCCATGGTAAGCAGTAGCAGGCATTGGCTCAGAGTCTAAACAGACAATATGATTAGCCAGAGAAATCCAACTTGTTCTGTTTAACCTGTGTTCACTGCTCTTGAGCCGTGGGGCTGTCACATGGGATCTCATCTGCTTGCGTGATGTTTATCACGGCTGTTATTACATTCTTTATTGTATTGCTCTGTCCTCACAGAGCCTTCACCACTGGCCAGCTCTCCCTTGTGTTAAATGCTGCACAACCGCGGAGCCGAAGGACCGTGTCCTGGAGAGCCCATATGCTGAGTGTTTGCTGTGTGTTTACAGCAGTTTTGATTCACAGCTTCTAGCTCTAAGTCAATCCAGCAATGGGGGCAAACACTGCCCACTAGCAGTCTGCAACAAAACATCGTACACACGAAGTCCCAGCCATGCTGGCAGAACTAGCAAGCTGCTGATCTCCTTGCCTTTCCTCCACAGCCTATGAGAGTGAGCACTCCCCTTCTCACAGCATCTCACCCCATGAGGAGGAATGACCAGCACCAGCAGCAGACACGGCCCAGATGATGCATCCTGTCCCACCTGTTTCCTAGGGGAAAGAAACTACAGCCCCCACTGCCTCTTTCTCCAGCCCTCCCTGTTACCTCCCAGTCTCAATACCCCATAGTTACTTTTCCATGCTGTAAATGCCAGGTGCAGAGCTGGGAAGCATAAGCCATCTGCAGCTGATGGCAGGCAGCCCCTGTGGGATTAGCTGGTAATGAATATCACCAGGATATCGAGGGTCTAGAGGCAGGAATTCGGCTGACTGGCACTGAAGGGATTGAAACAAGTCGCAGAAATATCCCAGCTTCATCAGGAAGGAAAGGCTGTATAATTTGCAGCTGGAGATGAATGTGATTATTTGCCATGTCAATGGATTTTGCCAGCTCAAAGTGGCCTTCATCAGCAGAGATTGTTGTATTTGACATTATCTGGTTACTTTTGTTTAATGCCTCTGTGCCTTTCCTGAGCACTTCCTTCCCTGAGCACACATCATCCAGACTAATTTTTAACTCTTCCTCATCAATCTGGAGATGTGTGAGTTGAATCCATAGCTGCCTCCCTCCTCAATTCCTCTCCAAATATGAAACAAAAAGTAAAGTCTTTTGTGCTGACAGTCCTGCAGGCTGAGTATTCTCTGCAGATCGGAGGCACAACGGTCACATTTATCTCACCTAACTTTAGCCTTTAGCTGGACTGGGATATCTCTGTTACCATCTGATAAACCATATTTCTGTGGCGTGACTCAGATCAGTGGAAAGGCAATACTGAGACATGATCCCCCATGGAGAAATAAATGGTGTTTCTCACAGGCAGGTCCCCTTTAGTCAGGCTGTCTGGCTTTATCAAACAGCATTGTGTGTTCCCTTCTGTCTGGGATAGTGGTCTGCATCTAGAGAAGGAGCATATAAATAATTTATACAGAGTGCATGAATACTACACATCATTCTAAGATTATCTTCCACTCTTAAAATTATTTTAAAAGATTCTAATATAAATTAATGCCTCCTTGACTTATTTGCCTCTACAGCTGTTGAATGGTTATAGTTAACTGGCTATTTGATTACAGCCAATGCAAAATACCTAGATTTTAAAGCATTATTATGAACATCTTGTCTAACCATCTGCTGAATACAAAACAGAGAATGTCAGTAGGCAAATTATTCACTAAGACCATGAGTCCTCTCTGAGCTTCAATATGTCTTGCAGAAAAATGCAGAGGTTGTTTTTTTAAACTTCAGGTGATGGAGGAGCTGACCGAGTGATCACAGCTGGGCTGTGTGTCTGCTCTGGTGCTCCTTCCTGCCAGGAGCACATGCTACAGCACAAAGTTTGTCAGAGCTGCTGTGGATGGGCATTGCTCTGCCCAGCTAAACTTTCTCATAGTTGTATCCAGGTCTTATTATTGATATTATTATATGGCCTGAAAGGAATTGAAAATCAAAGCAAATTCAATCAGTTTATTGTTTTTTGGGGTTTTTTTTACTGTGCACTTTTTATCCCTTCTAATTACATTGACACCTTGAAAAGTAAATCAAGAACTGAGACAGATCTTTGGCTTCCCTAGAAGTGGCTGGAGAACATGACGTTGGGTAAATGGCCAGGTAAATGATGTGCCTTCAAGAGCAAGCTGCTGCTTTTGGACTTTCACCCTCCTCCTGTTTGACTCTCCCCTCTGTGCCCAGGTCTCTCTCCGGCCGCATAGTTGGTGGCGTCTGGTGGTTCTTCACCTTGATCATCATATCCTCCTACACAGCTAACCTGGCTGCCTTCCTCACTGTGGAGAGGATGGTTTCCCCCATTGAGAGTGCAGAGGACTTGGCCAAGCAGACAGAAATCGCCTATGGGACCCTGGAAGCTGGCTCCACTAAGGAATTTTTTAGGGTAAAAAGGAAACTTTAATGCAAACATTTTTCTTAGCTTCTTGTTTGACAAGTCCTCCAGCCTGTCCTGTCTCATCCTCAGCTCAGGTCTGTTTTTTTTCTCTTGCTTCCCTTCATCACGTTATGACCTGCCATAAGATTGGCAGTGACTCCAGTACACAAGATATTCTGTAATTGTGAACACCAATATGGAATATCTGTGTGCTTCCCCACGTTACCAAGGAGCTTCTCTGAGCAACTCCAAAAGAAACTGTCTCCTGATTTCCATCTTGGCTTGCCCTTGGTTTGATCTGCAAAATCCCTCCGTACACAAATATGTGGCAGAAATGAGGGACTGATCTGGGCCCTGGTGCAGAAGTGACAGGGAGGTTCATTAGCATCCTGTTACCCCTTTTGTCTTCCTTGGTCCGTCTGATGTGTGAGTGTGTGTTCAGTCCAAGCTGGAAAACCCAGGGGGCACCCAAACCTCTGCTAACACTTGTGTTGGGTTTGTGCTGTCCTACGCAGCGATCCAAAATAGCAGTGTTTGAGAAGATGTGGACATACATGAAGTCAGCCGAGCCCTCCGTTTTTGTGAGGACGACGGAAGAGGGGATGATCCGGGTGAGGAAGTCCAAAGGGAAGTATGCATACCTCTTGGAGTCCACCATGAATGAGTACATCGAGCAGCGGAAGCCCTGCGACACCATGAAGGTGGGAGGTAACTTGGACTCCAAAGGCTATGGTATTGCAACGCCAAAGGGGTCTGCACTGAGGTAAGTAGCTTGGATTTGCTTCCTTTTGCCAAACCACCCAGCAAATCAGTGTATGCACACAGTTCAATCTCCATTGCCATGCTAATCACGAAAGCTTGAGCAAGGAGGTGGGGGAGGTGGAGGAAAAGGGATGTGAAAACTCAGTGTAATGTGCAGGGAAGAATAATGCCTGCCTCCCACTGAGCAGCAATGGGAGCATTTAATTCTTCAAGCCCTGCTTTTGGAAACTGGATCCTGGCTGATCCACTTGCTATGAATGTGTCTGCTGTATGAGGTGATGGCAGGGAGCTGCTGTGGTGTAACCATTGGTTTCACAGAGCATTATCCGGAAGGGACGCTCATCCTGTGCCATGTGAACTGCACAGCTTTGCAGAGTATGGGATTACCCTGGCTTGGATCCATGCTTACAGAGGGAGTTCTCATGGGGAAAGCATTTTGGTGTTTCCTTAAATGAAATGCTGTTTGGAAGAGGTGGGAAGCCTGTTTTGAAAAGCCCTACAGAGGGTGAGCATTTTCATTCACTGAGTCAATTCAGATCCTGGCAAGCGCCAAACTTATGGCAAGTCCAAAGGGGCACAAATACTGCATTTCTGAGCCCAGACCTGCAGCTGCCACATGCCTTTGCCTGCTGACCTGTGAAATATCTTCAGAGAGCTTCCTTTAAAAAGAAAAATCCCTAAAAAGCACAGACCTGAGTTAGTAGCAGAGCTTGGGCACTGCACACAGCCATGCTGCTGCACATGAGCTGCCCCCCTGCGAAGTGCATCATGAAAACTGACCTGCTCAGAGCATGATTACCACAGTCTACAAACTGGAACGGTGATCCACGTCAGAAGTGTGGTTCCTTTTGGCAGCATGAGGAATGTGAGTTGTAAGGATTTAGTAAATTCTCAGGAGCTATAGCTTTAAGTAATCAGAATTATGTTCCAGCTGATTTAGTTATTTATTGAGCTATTTATTAATGAAAACGTGTTGACCAGAAGCATATGTGTGACCTTATATTTGTTTACTAACATAACCCGATGCAGAGACCTGTAATCCATGATCTCTGTATTACTAGAAACCAGATGAGCATTTGCGGAAGGATTTGTCTGGTCACACAGCTCCCAAGCCAAAACCAGCTCAGAGAATCAAAGGTGTATCAGCTGGTAGTGGATGAGGCTCAAGGATTTTGATTACTACATTTCTGAAGTCAGCTCACAATAGATTCACCACTTCCCATATCAGCAGTATCTTTAGAGAAGCTGATGTGACCACTTTCGGGTGACAACCTGCAGCACCAGTGCAGATGGTCCAGAAGGCAGTTCTTGCATCCAATGTGGTACAGGCTCTGAAATGACTCAGGCTCCTCCAAATGAAGGTGGACGTATTCTCACAGCTTTGAGATGCTTTCTGTTGCACACCCTCTCCACTGTTTGTTTTCAGTCTTGCAAATATGGAAATTAGGATACGGAGCTTATTCTAGTTATTTATTTATTTACTTAAACATCAATCTTGTATCCTAATTTTGATATTATTAAAAAAAACAAACAGGAACATCTTACCTGTCTTGTAATTTTTGGCATGTGACGAAGCCATTTATCATTCTTGTAAGAAAAATAAACCACAAGAAAGAAAATTGCATCAATCATTTTTTTTCCCACCTCCAAACATCCCTCTGCTAGGCATGATTCCAAAATTTCCTAACATTCCTTTCTGTTTCCTCTTTTTCATTCCGGCTGCATGTAGAACAAATTTCTTATGGGCCTAATGGCAAAGGAGGAATGCTTGATTTTCCATCCGATGGTGTTTCTTTGGAACAGTTCTTGTCCGTTTTTGTCCCATTATGTTTGTTTTGTTCCCGTTGTTTTAATTGTTTTAATATTAGTAGTTCCCTATGGTCATCATGTAGTGTCTGTTTTCCCCCTGGGGTTGTGCACGTGAGAGGTTGCCCTGAGCAAGGTGACGTTCATGAGGCACCTGTGCAGCACGGTCAGCCTGTCTCTTACTCAGTCTCCATCTTCACTCACTTCCATCCACGGAGTAAAAGCTCTGAGCCAGGTTTGGAGGAGGTTTGTGACCCAGACCTATCTTAGATCAGGCGTGTTTTAGAAGCTGGGTGTTGTAGCTAGACCAATTTTCCTGCATTTAGGATAGCTGGTTAGGAAAGGATCCTGGAGAGATGCTACATGAGCATTCACCCTGTGCTTTCTTTCTTCTACATGGGAGCACAATGCCAAGATTTTGCCGCAGATGAATGAAAACAAGGTTCAAAATCCAGAAATAATTCTACATGTGGTAGCAGGTGCAAACCTCCCTTTTGGGACATCAGTTTGGTCTCATGGGCTGCTAAAATAACTTACCCCTTCCTCCTAGGTGAATCTGGCTTTGACTATCTTTTGTCCCCGAGATGTTAAAAGTTGATTGCATTTGCACCCTTCTCCAAGAAGGGCTGTGATGGGAGGGCAGAAATTGCACCTTTCAACACCAGTGAGTTCAAGATGTGATCCTGCCTGACATGAGATAGTCATCCTGCTGCAAAACACTCATTCACTCAGCAGGAGATCTTCTCCACTGTTGGACAAGTGATCAAAAAGAAGGGGAAAAGCCAAATTATCCAAAACAGGGGAAAGAAAACCCAATCAATTCCATGTGAGTCTGGACTTAAGGAATAGAGAGGCTTTTGAGATGGAGATCTGTGAATGGCAAGTTCTTCAGAACAGCCATGTTGAAATTAAATTTCCATAAAATAGAAGTAGAGCTTTCCTGGGGTCTGTGAATAAACACAAAATGTTCCCTGTTAAAAACCCACTCTCTTTCAGGACCCCAGACCTCTCAGTCCTTCATTCATATACACTTAAGATGAAGTACAGCTTTTTCTGTGTACTCCCCAGGAGCTAAAGGGAGAGACAATTAACTGAAGCTTTCTGGGAAAGAAAACACATAATATTCAGCACATGGCCCCAAAAATCATATGGCTGATAATGTGCACAGGGAAAGTGCAGTGCATATATTTTGTTAACACCTTGTACCCACATAGAAGCTGCAATGTCCTTTGGTTCATTAGTTAACTAATTTTCCGCAGATGGCTCAGGCATCAGAGTGCTAAGTAACCTGTATTCTGTTTTAGAAGATGGAATAATTACGATTTACTTGGTGTCAAATTCTTTCTGGATCTACACTCACATGTTTCCATTGGCTTTAAATGCAACCAAAGTCAGGCTCTGAGCACAATACTGTTAGAGTAAAAAAGCAAAAATATTGAGCCATCTTCAAATCTACACCTTTGCCTTCTCTTGGACTGGTAGCAAGTTTGACTGCATCTGGATTTTGCTTTTTGAAGGCTGGATTCTGCCTGAAGGAGGCTCCCA